>CAXIES010000146.1:0-308545 GCA_964023965.1 Melinopterus prodromus
TTAGTTGAGTTCGTAATTTTACCCGGAGTTTTAGTTGGGTTCGTAATTTTACCCGGACTTTTTAGTTGGGTTCGTACTTTTTACCCGGAGTTTTAGTTGGGTTCGTAATTTTACCCGGAGTTTTAGTTGGGTTCGTAATTTTACCCGGACTTTTTAGTTGGGTTCGTATTTTTTACCCGGACTTTTAGTTGGGTTCGTAATTTTACCCGGAGTTTTAGTTGGGTTCGTAATTTTACCCGGACTTTTTAGTTGGGTTCGTATTTTTTACCCGGACTTTTAGTTGGGTTCGTAATTTTACCCGGAGTTTTAGTTGGGTTCGAATTTTTTACCCGGAGTTTTAGTTGGGTTCGTATTTTTTACCCGGAGTTTTAGTTGGGTTCGTAATTTTACCCGGAGTCTTGAGTTAATAGTTGGGTTCGTATTTTTACCCGGACTTTTAGTTGGGTTCGTAATTTTACCCGGAGTTTTAGTTGGGTTCGTAATTTTACCCGGAGTTTTAGTTGGGTTCGTAATTTTACCCGGAGTTTTACTTGGGTTCGTAATTTTACCCGGAGTTTTACTTGGGTTCGCAATTTTACCCGGAGTTTTAGTTGGGTTCGTAATTTTACCCGGAGTTTTAGTTGGGTTCGTAATTTTACCCGGACTTTTTAGTTGGGTTCGAATTTTTTACCCGGACTTTTAGTTGGGTTCATAATTTTACCCGGAGTTTTAGTTGGGTTCGTAATTTTACCCGGACTTTTTAGTTGGGTTCGAATTTTTTACCCGGACTTTTAGTTGGGTTCATAATTTTACCCGGAGTTTTAGTTGGGTTCGTAATTTTACCCGGACTTTTTAGTTGGGTTCGTATTTTTGCCCGGAATTTTAGTTGGGGTTCGTAATTTTACCCGGAGTTTTAGTTGAGTTCGTAATTTTACCCGGAGTTTTAGTTGGGTTCATAATTTTACCCGGACTTTTAGTTGGGTTCGTAATTTTACCCGGAGTTTTACTTGGGTTCGTAATTTTACCCGGAGTTTTACTTGGGTTCGTAATTTTACCCGGAGTTTTAGTTGGGTTCGTAATTTTACCCGGAGTTTTAGTTGGGTTCGTAATTTTACCCGTACTTTTTAGTTGGGTTCGAATTTTTTACCCGGACTTTTAGTTGGGTTCATAATTTTACCCGGAGTTTTAGTTGGGTTCGTAATTTTACCCGGACTTTTTAGTTGGGTTCGAATTTTTTACCCGGACTTTTAGTTGGGTTCATAATTTTACCCGGAGTTTTAGTTGGGTTCGTAATTTTACCCGGACTTTTTAGTTGGGTTCGTATTTTTACCCGGAATTTTAGTTGGGTTCGTAATTTTACCCGGAGTTTTAGTTGAGTTCGTAATTTTACCCGGAGTTTTAGTTGGGTTCGTAATTTTACCCGGACTTTTTAGTTGGGTTCGTAATTTTACCCGGACTTTTTAGTTGGGTTCGTATTTTTTACCCGGAGTTTTAGTTGGGTTCGTAATTTTACCCGGAGTTTTAGTTGGGTTCGTAATTTTACCCTGACTTTTTAGTTGGGTTCGTATTTTTTACCCGGACTTTTAGTTGGGTTCGTAATTTTACCCGGAGTTTTAGTTGGGTTCGTAATTTTACCCGGAGTTTTAGTTGGGTTCGTAATTTTACCCGGACTTTTTAGTTGGGTTCGAATTTTTTACCCGGACTTTTAGTTGGGTTCATAACTTTACCCGGAGTTTTAGTTGGGTTCGTAATTTTACCCGGACTTTTTAGTTGGGTTCGAATTTTTTACCCGGACTTTTAGTTGGGTTCATAATTTTACCCGGAGTTTTAGTTGGGTTCGTAATTTTACCCGGACTTTTTAGTTGGGTTCGTATTTTTACCCGGAATTTTAGTTGGGTTCGTAATTTTACCCGGAGTTTTAGTTGGGTTCGTAATTTTACCCGGACTTTTTAGTTGGGTTCGAATTTTTTACCCGGACTTTTAGTTGGGTTCATAATTTTACCCGGAGTTTTAGTTGGGTTCGTAATTTTACCCGGACTTTTTAGTTGGGTTCGTATTTTTACCCGGAATTTTAGTTGGGTTCGTAATTTTACCCGGAGTTTTAGTTGGGTTCGTAATTTTACCCGGAGTTTTAGTTGAGTTCGTAATTTTACCCGGAGTTTTAGTTGGGTTCGTAATTTTACCCGGACTTTTTAGTTGGGTTCGTAATTTTACCCGGACTTTTTAGTTGGGTTCGTAATTTTACACGGACTTTTTAGTTGGGTTCGTAATTTTACACGGAGTTTTAGTTGGGTTCGTAATTTTACCCGGACTTTTTAGTTGGGTTCGAATTTTTTACCCGGACTTTTAGTTGGGTTCATAATTTTACCCGGAGTTTTAGTTGGGTTCGTAATTTTACCCGGACTTTTTAGTTGGGTTCGTATTTTTTACCCGGACTTTTAGTTGGGTTCGTAATTTTACCCGGAGTTTTAGTTGGGTTCGTAATTTTACCCGGAGTTTTAGTTGGGTTCGTAATTTTACCCGGAGTTTTAGTTGGGTTCGTAATTTTACCCGGACTTTTTAGTTGGGTTCGAATTTTTTACCCGGACTTTTAGTTGGGTTCATAATTTTACCCGGAGTTTTAGTTGGGTTCGTAATTTTACCCGGACTTTTTAGTTGGGTTCGTATTTTTTACCCGGACTTTTAGTTGGGTTCGTAATTTTACCCGGAGTTTTAGTTGGGTTCGTAATTTTACCCGGAGTCTTGAGTTAATAGTTGGGTTCGTATTTTTACCCGGACTTTTAGTTGGGTTCGTAATTTTACCCGGAGTTTTAGTTGGGTTCGTAATTTTACCCGGAGTTTTAGTTGGGTTCGTAATTTTACCCGGAGTTTTACTTGGGTTCGTAATTTTACCCGGAGTTTTACTTGGGTTCGTAATTTTACCCGGAGTTTTAGTTGGGTTCGTAATTTTACCCGGAGTTTTAGTTGGGTTCGTAATTTTACCCGGACTTTTTAGTTGGGTTCGAATTTTTTACCCGGACTTTTAGTTGGGTTCATAATTTTACCCGGAGTTTTAGTTGGGTTCGTAATTTTACCCGGACTTTTTAGTTGGGTTCGAATTTTTTACCCGGACTTTTAGTTGGGTTCATAATTTTACCCGGAGTTTTAGTTGGGTTCGTAATTTTACCCGGACTTTTTAGTTGGGTTCGTATTTTTACCCGGAATTTTAGTTGGGTTCGTAATTTTACCCGGAGTTTTAGTTGAGTTCGTAATTTTACCCGGAGTTTTAGTTGGGTTCGTAATTTTACCCGGACTTTTAGTTGGGTTCGTAATTTTACCCGGAGTTTTAGTTGGGTTCGAAATTTTACCCGGAGTTTTAGTTGGGTTCGTAATTTTACCCGGAGTTTTACTTGGGTTCGTAATTTTACCCGGAGTTTTACTTGGGTTCGTAATTTTACCCGGACTTTTAGTTGGGTTCGTAATTTTACCCGGAGTTTTAGTTGGGTTCGTAATTTTACCCGGACTTTTTAGTTGGGTTCGAATTTTTTACCCGGACTTTTAGTTGGGTTCATAATTTTACCCGGAGTTTTAGTTGGGTTCGTAATTTTACCCGGACTTTTTTGTTGGGTTCGAATTTTTTACCCGGACTTTTAGTTGGGTTCATAATTTTACCCGGAGTTTTAGTTGGGTTCGTAATTTTACCCGGACTTTTTAGTTGGGTTCGTATTTTTACCCGGAATTTTAGTTGGGTTCGTAATTTTACCCGGAGTTTTAGTTGGGTTCGTAATTTTACCAGGAGTTTTAGTTGAGTTCGTAATTTTACCCGGAGTTTTAGTTGGGTTCGTAATTTTACCCGGACTTTTTAGTTGGGTTCGTAATTTTACCCGGACTTTTTAGTTGGGTTCGTAATTTTACACGGACTTTTTAGTTGGGTTCGTAATTTTACACGGAGTTTTAGATGGGTTCGTAATTTTACCCGGACTTTTTAGTTGGGTTCGAATTTTTTACCCGGACTTTTAGTTGGGTTCATAATTTTACCCGGAGTTTTAGTTGGGGTCGTAATTTTACCCGGACTTTTTAGTTGGGTTCGTATTTTTTACCCGGACTTTTAGTTGGGTTCGTAATTTTACCCGGAGTTTTAGTTGGGTTCGTAATTTTACCCGGAGTTTTAGTTGGGTTCGTAATTTTACCCGGAGTCTTGAGTTAATAGTTGGGTTCGTATTTTTACCCGGACTTTTAGTTGGGTTCGTAATTTTACCCGGAGTTTTAGATGGGTTCGTAATTTTACCCAGAGTTTAGTTGCGTTCGTAATTTTACCCGGAGTTTTACTTGGGTTCGTAATTTTACACGGAGTTTTACTTGGGTTCGTAATTTTACCCGGAGTTTTAGTTGGGTTCGTAATTTTACCCGGAGTTTTAGTTGGGTTCGTAATTTTACCCGGACTTTTTAGTTGGGTTCGTATTTTTTACCCGGACTTTTAGTTGGGTTCGTAATTTTACCCGGAGTTTTAGTTGGGTTCGTAATTTTACCCGGACTTTTTAGTTGGGTTCGTAATTTTACCCGGACTTTTTAGTTGGGTTCGTACTTTTTACCCGGAGTTTTAGTTGGGTTCGTAATTTTACCCGGAGTTTTAGTTGGGTTCGTAATTTTACCCGGACTTTTTAGTTGGGTTCGTATTTTTTACCCGGACTTTTAGTTGGGTTCGTAATTTTACCCGGAGTTTTAGTTGGGTTCGTAATTTTACCCGGACTTTTTAGTTGGGTTCGTATTTTTTACCCGGACTTTTAGTTGGGTTCGTAATTTTACCCGGAGTTTTAGTTGGGTTCGAATTTTTTACCCGGAGTTTTAGTTGGGTTCGTATTTTTTACCCGGAGTTTTAGTTGGGTTCGTAATTTTACCCGGAGTCTTGAGTTAATAGTTGGGTTCGTATTTTTACCCGGACTTTTAGTTGGGTTCGTAATTTTACCCGGAGTTTTAGTTGGGTTCGTAATTTTACCCGGAGTTTTAGTTGGGTTCGTAATTTTACCCGGAGTTTTACTTGGGTTCGTAATTTTACCCGGAGTTTTACTTGGGTTCGCAATTTTACCCGGAGTTTTAGTTGGGTTCGTAATTTTACCCGGAGTTTTAGTTGGGTTCGTAATTTTACCCGGACTTTTTAGTTGGGTTCGAATTTTTTACCCGGACTTTTAGTTGGGTTCATAATTTTACCCGGAGTTTTAGTTGGGTTCGTAATTTTACCCGGACTTTTTACTTGGGTTCGAATTTTTTACCCGGACTTTTAGTTGGGTTCATAATTTTACCCGGAGTTTTAGTTGGGTTCGTAATTTTACCCGGACTTTTTAGTTGGGTTCATAATTTTACCCGGACTTTTAGTTGGGTTCGTAATTTTACCCGGAGTTTTAGTTGGGTTCGTAATTTTACCCGGAGTTTTAGTTGGGTTCGTAATTTTACCCGGAGTTTTACTTGGGTTCGTAATTTTACCCGGAGTTTTACTTGGGTTCGTAATTTTACCCGGAGTTTTAGTTGGGTTCGTAATTTTACCCGGAGTTTTAGTTGGGTTCGTAATTTTACCCGGACTTTTTAGTTGGGTTCGAATTTTTTACCCGGACTTTTAGTTGGGTTCATAATTTTACCAGGAGTTTTAGTTGGGTTCGTAATTTTACCCGGACTTTTTAGTTGGGTTCGAATTTTTTACCCGGACTTTTAGTTGGGTTCATAATTTTACCCGGAGTTTTAGTTGGGTTCGTAATTTTACCCGGACTTTTTAGTTGGGTTCGTATTTTTACCCGGAATTTTAGTTGGGTTCGTAATTTTACCCGGAGTTTTAGTTGAGTTCGTAATTTTACCCGGAGTTTTAGTTGGGTTCGTAATTTTACCCGGACTTTTTAGTTGGGTTCGTAATTTTACCCGGACTTTTTAGTTGGGATCGTATTTTTTACCCGGAGTTTTAGTTGGGTTCGTAATTTTACCCGGAGTTTTAGTTGGGTTCGTAATTTTACCCTGACTTTTTAGTTGGGTTCGTATTTTTTACCCGGACTTTTAGTTGGGTTCGTAATTTTACCCGGAGTTTTAGTTGGGTTCGTAATTTTACCCGGAGTTTTAGTTGGGTTCGTAATTTTACCCGGACTTTTTAGTTGGGTTCGAATTTTTTACCCGGACTTTTAGTTGGGTTCATAACTTTACCCGGAGTTTTAGTTGGGTTCGTAATTTTACCCGGACTTTTTAGTTGGGTTCGAATTTTTTACCCGGACTTTTAGTTGGGTTCATAATTTTACCCGGAGTTTTAGTTAGGTTCGTAATTTTACCCGGACTTTTTAGTTGAGTTCGTATTTTTACCCGGAATTTTAGTTGGGTTCGTAATTTTACCCGGAGTTTTAGTTGGGTTCGTAATTTTACCCGGACTTTTTAGTTGGGTTTGAATTTTTTACCCGGACTTTTAGTTGGGTTCATAATTTTACCCGGAGTTTTAGTTGGGTTCGTAATTTTACCCGGACTTTTTAGTTGGGTTCGTATTTTTACCCGGAATTTTAGTTGGGTTCGTAATTTTACCCGGAGTTTTAGTTGGGTTCGTAATTTTACCCGGAGTTTTAGTTGAGTTCGTAATTTTACCCGGAGTTTTAGTTGGGTTCGTAATTTTACCCGGACTTTTTAGTTGGGTTCGTAATTTTACCCGGACTTTTTAGTTGGGTTCGTAATTTTACACGGACTTTTTAGTTGGGTTCGTAATTTTACACGGAGTTTTAGTTGGGTTCGTAATTTTACCCGGACTTTTTAGTTGGGTTCGAATTTTTTACCCGGACTTTTAGTTGGGTTCATAATTTTACCCGGAGTTTCAGTTGGGTTCGTAATTTTACCCGGACTTTTTAGTTGGGTTCGTATTTTTTACCCGGAGTTTTAGTTGGGTTCGTAATTTTACCCGGAGTTTTAGTTGGGTTCGTAATTTTACCCGGAGTCTTGAGTTAATAGTTGGGTTCGTATTTTTACCCGGACTTTTAGTTGGGTTCGTAATTTTACCCGGAGTTTTAGTTGGGTTTGTAATTTTACCCGGAGTTTAGTTGGGTTCGTAATTTTACCCGGAGTTTTACTTGGGTTCGTAATTTTACACGGAGTTTTACTTGGGTTTGTAATTTTACCCGGAGTTTTAGTTGGGTTCGTAATTTTACCCGGAGTTTTAGTTGGGTTCGTAATTTTACCCGGAGTTTTTAGTTGGGTTCGTATTTTTTACCCGGACTTTTAGTTGGGTTCGTAATTTTACCCGGAGTTTTAGTTGGGTTCGTAATTTTACACGGAGTTTTAGTTGAGTTCGTAATTTTACCCGGAGTTTTAGTTGGGTTCGTAATTTTACCCGGACTTTTTAGTTGGGTTCGTAATTTTACCCGGACTTTTTAGTTGGGTTCGTACTTTTTACCCGGAGTTTTAGTTGGGTTCGTAATTTTACCCGGAGTTTTAGTTGGGTTCGTAATTTTACCCGGACTTTTTAGTTGGGTTCGTATTTTTTACCCGGACTTTTAGTTGGGTTCGTAATTTTACCCGGAGTTTTAGTTGGGTTCGTAATTTTACCCGGACTTTTTAGTTGGGTTCGTATTTTTTACCCGGACTTTTAGTTGGGTTCGTAATTTTACCCGGAGTTTTAGTTGGGTTCGAATTTTTTACCCGGAGTTTTAGTTGGGTTCGTATTTTTTACCCGGAGTTTTAGTTGGGTTCGTAATTTTACCCGGACTTTTTAGTTGGGTTCGTAATTTTACCCGGATTTTTTAGTTGGGTTCGTATTTTTTACCCGGACTTTTAGTTGGGTTCGTAATTTTACCCGGAGTTTTAGTTGGGTTCGTAATTTTACCCGGAGTTTTAGTTGGGTTCGTAATTTTACCCGGAGTTTTACTTGGGTTCGTAATTTTACCCGGAGTTTTACTTGGGTTCGTAATTTTACCCGGAGTTTTAGTTGGGTTCGTAATTTTACCCGGAGTTTTAGTTGGGTTCGTAATTTTACCCGGACTTTTTAGTTGGGTTCGTATTTTTTACCCGGACTTTTAGTTGGGTTCGTAATTTTACCCGGAGTTTTAGTTGGGTTCGTAATTTTACCCGGAGGTTTAGTTGAGTTCGTAATTTTACCCGGAGTTTTAGTTGGGTTCGTAATTTTACCCGGACTTTTTAGTTGGGTTCGTAATTTTACCCGGACTTTTTAGTTGGGTTCGTAATTTTACCCGGACTTTTTAGTTGGGTTCGTAATTTTACCCGGAGTTTTAGTTGGGTTCGTAATTTTACCCGGACTTTTTAGTTGGGTTCGAATTTTTTACCCGGACTTTTAGTTGGGTTCATAATTTTACCCGGAGTTTTAGTTGGGTTCGTAATTTTACCCGGACTTTTTAGTTGGGTTCGTATTTTTTACCCGGACTTTTAGTTGGGTTCGTAATTTTACCCGGAGTTTTAGTTGGGTTCGTAATTTTACCCGGAGTCTTGAGTTAATAGTTGGGTTCGTATTTTTACCCGGACTTTTAGTTGGGTTCGTAATTTTACCCGGAGTTTTAGTTGGGTTCGTAATTTTACCCGGAGTTTTAGTTGGGTTCGTAATTTTACCCGGAGTTTTACTTGGGTTCGTAATTTTACCCGGAGTTTTAGTTGGGTTCGTAATTTTACCCGGAGTTTTAGTTGGGTTCGTAATTTTACCCGGACTTTTTAGTTGGGTTCGAATTTTTTACCCGGACTTTTAGTTGGGTTCATAATTTTACCCGGAGTTTTAGTTGGGTTCGTAATTTTACCCGGACTTTTTAGTTGGGTTCGTATTTTTACCCGGAATTTTAGTTGGGTTCGTAATTTTACCCGGAGTTTTAGTTGGGTTCGTAATTTTACCCGGAGTTTTAGTTGAGTTCGTAATTTTACCCGGAGTTTTAGTTGGGTTCGTAATTTTACCCGGACTTTTTAGTTGGGTTCGTAATTTTACCCGGACTTTTTAGTTGGGTTCGTAATTTTACACGGACTTTTTAGTTGGGTTCGTAATTTTACACGGAGTTTTAGTTGGGTTCGTAATTTTACCCGGACTTTTTAGTTGGGTTCGAATTTTTTACCCGGACTTTTAGTTGGGTTCATAATTTTACCCGGAGTTTTAGTTGGGTTCGTAATTTTACCCGGACTTTTTAGTTGGGTTCGTATTTTTTACCCGGACTTTTAGTTGGGTTCGTAATTTTACCCGGAGTTTTAGTTGGGTTCGTAATTTTACCCGGAGTCTTGAGTTAATAGTTGGGTTCGTATTTTTACCCGGACTTTTAGTTGGGTTCGTAATTTTACCCGGAGTTTTAGTTGGGTTCGTAATTTTACCCGGAGTTTTAGTTGGGTTCGTAATTTTACCCGGAGTTTTACTTGGGTTCGTAATTTTACCCGGAGTTTTACTTGGGTTCGTAATTTTACCCGGAGTTTTAGTTGGGTTCGTAATTTTACCCGGAGTTTTAGTTGGGTTCGTAATTTTACCCGGACTTTTTAGTTGGGTTCGAATTTTTTACCCGGACTTTTAGTTGGGTTCATAATTTTACCCGGAGTTTTAGTTGGGTTCGTAATTTTACCCGGACTTTTTAGTTGGGTTCGAATTTTTTACCCGGACTTTTAGTTGGGTTCATAATTTTACCCGGAGTTTTAGTTGGGTTCGTAATTTTACCCGGACTTTTTAGTTGGGTTCGTATTTTTACCCGGAATTTTAGTTGGGTTCGTAATTTTACCCGGAGTTTTAGTTGAGTTCGTAATTTTACCCGGAGTTTTAGTTGGGTTCGTAATTTTACCCGGACTTTTAGTTGGGTTCGTAATTTTACCCGGAGTTTTAGTTGGGTTCGAAATTTTACCCGGAGTTTTAGTTGGGTTCGTAATTTTACCCGGAGTTTTACTTGGGTTCGTAATTTTACCCGGAGTTTTACTTGGGTTCGTAATTTTACCCGGAGTTTTAGTTGGGTTCGTAATTTTACCCGGAGTTTTAGTTGGGTTCGTAATTTTACCCGGACTTTTTAGTTGGGTTCGAATTTTTTACCCGGACTTTTAGTTGGGTTCATAATTTTACCCGGAGTTTTAGTTGGGTTCGTAATTTTACCCGGACTTTTAAGTTGGGTTCGAATTTTTTACCCGGACTTTTAGTTGGGTTCATAATTTTACCCGGAGTTTTAGTTGGGTTCGTAATTTTACCCGGACTTTTTAGTTGGGTTCGTATTTTTACCCGGAATTTTAGTTGGGTTCGTAATTTTACCCGGAGTTTTAGTTGGGTTCGTAATTTTACCCGGAGTTTTAGTTGAGTTCGTAATTTTACCCGGAGTTTTAGTTGGGTTCGTAATTTTACCCGGACTTTTTAGTTGGGTTCGTAATTTTACCCGGACTTTTTAGTTGGGTTCGTAATTTTACACGGACTTTTTAGTTGGGTTCGTAATTTTACACGGAGTTTTAGTTGGGTTCGTAATTTTACCCGGACTTTTTAGTTGGGTTCGAATTTTTTACCCGGACTTTTAGTTGGGTTCATAATTTTACCCGGAGTTTTAGTTGGGGTCGTAATTTTACCCGGACTTTTTAGTTGGGTTCGTATTTTTTACCCGGACTTTTAGTTGGGTTCGTAATTTTACCCGGAGTTTTAGTTGGGTTCGTAATTTTACCCGGAGTTTTAGTTGGGTTCGTAATTTTACCCGGAGTCTTGAGTTAATAGTTGGGTTCGTATTTTTACCCGGACTTTTAGTTGGGTTCGTAATTTTACCCGGAGTTTTAGATGGGTTCGTAATTTTACCCGGAGTTTAGTTGGGTTCGTAATTTTACCCGGAGTTTTACTTGGGTTCGTAATTTTACACGGAGTTTTACTTGGGTTCGTAATTTTACCCGGAGTTTTAGTTGGGTTCGTAATTTTACCCGGAGTTTTAGTTGGGTTCGTAATTTTACCCGGACTTTTTAGTTGGGTTCGTATTTTTTACCCGGACTTTTAGTTGGGTTCGTAATTTTACCCGGAGTTTTAGTTGGGTTCGTAATTTTACCCGGAGTTTTAGTTGAGTTCGTAATTTTACCCGGAGTTTTAGTTGGGTTCGTAATTTTACCCGGACTTTTTAGTTGGGTTCGTAATTTTACCCGGACTTTTTAGTTGGGTTCGTACTTTTTACCCGGAGTTTTAGTTGGGTTCGTAATTTTACCCGGAGTTTTAGTTGGGTTCGTAATTTTACCCGGACTTTTTAGTTGGGTTCGTATTTTTTACCCGGACTTTTAGTTGGGTTCGTAATTTTACCCGGAGTTGTAGTTGGGTTCGTAATTTTACCCGGACTTTTTAGTTGGGTTCGTATTTTTTACCCGGACTTTTAGTTGGGTTCGTAATTTTACCCGGAGTTTTAGTTGGGTTCGAATTTTTTACCCGGAGTTTTAGCTGGGTTCGTATTTTTTACCCGGAGTTTTAGTTGGGTTCGTAATTTTACCCGGAGTCTTGAGTTAATAGTTGGGTTCGTATTTTTGCCCGGACTTTTAGTTGGGTTCGTAATTTTACCCGGAGTTTTAGTTGGGTTCGTAATTTTACCCGGAGTTTTAGTTGGGTTCGTAATTTTACCCGGAGTTTTACTTGGGTTCGTAATTTTACCCGGAGTTTTACTTGGGTTCGCAATTTTACCCGGAGTTTTAGTTGGGTTCGTAATTTTACCCGGAGTTTTAGTTGGGTTCGTAATTTTACCCGGACTTTTTAGTTGGGTTCGAATTTTTTACCCGGACTTTTAGTTGGGTTCATAATTTTACCCGGAGTTTTAGTTGGGTTCGTAATTTTACCCGGACTTTTTAGTTGGGTTCGAATTTTTTACCCGGACTTTTAGTTGGGTTCATAATTTTACCCGGAGTTTTAGTTGGGATCGTAATTTTACCCGGACTTTTTAGTTGGGTTCGTATTTTTACCCGGAATTTTAGTTGGGTTCGTAATTTTACCCGGAGTTTTAGTTGAGTTCGTAATTTTACCCGGAGTTTTAGTTGGGTTCATAATTTTACCCGGACTTTTAGTTGGGTTCGTAATTTTACCCGGAGTTTTAGTTGGGTTCGTAATTTTACCCGGAGTTTTAGTTGGGTTCGTAATTTTACCCGGAGTTTTACTTGGGTTCGTAATTTTACCCGGAGTTTTACTTGGGTTCGTAATTTTACCCGGAGTTTTAGTTGGGTTCGTAATTTTACCCGGAGTTTTAGTTGGGTTCGTAATTTTACCCGGACTTTTTAGTTGGGTTCGAATTTTTTACCCGGACTTTTAGTTGGGTTCATAATTTTACCCGGAGTTTTAGTTGGGTTCGTAATTTTACCCGGACTTTTTAGTTGGGTTCGAATTTTTTACCCGGACTTTTAGTTGGGTTCATAATTTTACCCGGAGTTTTAGTTGGGTTCGTAATTTTACCCGGACTTTTTAGTTGGGTTCGTATTTTTACCCGGAATTTTAGTTGGGTTCGTAATTTTACCCGGAGTTTTAGTTGAGTTCGTAATTTTACCCGGAGTTTTAGTTGGGTTCGTAATTTTACCCGGACTTTTTAGTTGGGTTCGTAATTTTACCCGGACTTTTTAGTTGGGTTCGTATTTTTTACCCGGAGTTTTAGTTGGGTTCGTAATTTTACCCGGAGTTTTAGTTGGGTTCGTAATTTTACCCTGACTTTTTAGTTGGGTTCGTATTTTTTACCCGGACTTTTAGTTGGGTTCGTAATTTTACCCGGAGTTTTAGTTGGGTTAGTAATTTTACCCGGAGTTTTAGTTGGGTTCGTAATTTTACCCGGACTTTTTAGTTGGGTTCGAATTTTTTACCCGGACTTTTAGTTGGGTTCATAACTTTACCCGGAGTTTTAGTTGGGTTCGTAATTTTACCCGGACTTTTTAGTTGGGTTCGAATTTTTTACCCGGACTTTTAGTTGGGTTCATAATTTTACCCGGAGTTTTAGTTGGGTTCGTAATTTTACCCGGACTTTTTAGTTGGGTTCGTATTTTTACCCGGAATTTTAGTTGGGTTCGTAATTTTACCCGGAGTTTTAGTTGGGTTCGTAATTTTACCCGGACTTTTTAGTTGGGTTCGAATTTTTGACCCGGACTTTTAGTTGGGTTCATAATTTTACCCGGAGTTTTAGTTGGGTTCGTAATTTTACCCGGACTTTTTAGTTGGGTTCGTATTTTTACCCGGAATTTTAGTTGGGTTCGTAATTTTACCCGGAGTTTTAGTTGGGTTCGTAATTTTACCCGGAGTTTTAGTTGAGTTCGTAATTTTACCCGGAGTTTTAGTTGGGTTCGTAATTTTACCCGGACTTTTTAGTTGGGTTCGTAATTTTACCCGGACTTTTTAGTTGGGTTCGTAATTTTACACGGACTTTTTAGTTGGGTTCGTAATTTTACACGGAGTTTTAGTTGGGTTCGTAATTTTACCCGGACTTTTTAGTTGGGTTCGAATTTTTTACCCGGACTTTTAGTTGGGTTCATAATTTTACCCGGAGTTTTAGTTGGGTTCGTAATTTTACCCGGACTTTTTAGTTGGGTTCGTATTTTTTACCCGGACTTTTAGTTGGGTTCGTAATTTTACCCGGAGTTTTAGTTGGGTTCGTAATTTTACCCGGAGTTTTAGTTGGGTTCGTAATTTTACCCGGAGTCTTGAGTTAATAGGTGGGTTCGTATTTTTACCCGGACTTTTAGTTGGGTTCGTAATTTTACCCGGAGTTTTAGTTGGGTTTGTAATTTTACCCGGAGTTTAGTTGGGTTCGTAATTTTACCCGGAGTTTTACTTGGGTTCGTAATTTTACACGGAGTTTTACTTGGGTTCGTAATTTTACCCGGAGTTTTAGTTGGGTTCGTAATTTTACCCGGAGTTTTAGTTGGGTTCGTAATTTTACCCGGACTTTTTAGTTGGGTTCGTATTTTTTACCCGGACTTTTAGTTGGGTTCGTAATTTTACCCGGAGTTTTAGTTGGGTTCGTAATTTTACACGGAGTTTTAGTTGAGTTCGTAATTTTACCCGGAGTTTTAGTTGGGTTCGTAATTTTACCCGGACTTTTTAGTTGGGTTCGTAATTTTACCCGGACTTTTTAGTTGGGTTCGTACTTTTTACCCGGAGTTTTAGTTGGGTTCGTAATTTTACCCGGAGTTTTAGTTGGGTTCGTAATTTTACCCGGACTTTTTAGTTGGGTTCGTATTTTTTACCCGGACTTTTAGTTGGGTTCGTAATTTTACCCGGAGTTTTAGTTGGGTTCGTAATTTTACCCGGACTTTTTAGTTGGGTTCGTATTTTTTACCCGGACTTTTAGTTGGGTTCGTAATTTTACCCGGAGTTTTAGTTGGGTTCGAATTTTTTACCCGGAGTTTTAGTTGGGTTCGTATTTTTTACCCGGAGTTTTAGTTGGGTTCGTAATTTTACCCGGACTTTTTAGTTGGGTTCGTAATTTTACCCGGATTTTTTAGTTGGGTTCGTATTTTTTACCCGGACTTTTAGTTGGGTTCGTAATTTTACCCGGAGTTTTAGTTGGGTTCGTAATTTTACCCGGAGTTTTAGTTGGGTTCGTAATTTTACCCGGAGTTTTACTTGGGTTCGTAATTTTACCCGGAGTTTTACTTGGGTTCGTAATTTTACCCGGAGTTTTAGTTGGGTTCGTAATTTTACCCGGAGTTTTAGTTGGGTTCGTAATTTTACCCGGACTTTTTAGTTGGGTTCGTATTTTTTACCCGGACTTTTAGTTGGGTTCGTAATTTTACCCGGAGTTTTAGTTGGGTTCGTAATTTTACCCGGAGGTTTAGTTGAGTTCGTAATTTTACCCGGAGTTTTAGTTGGGTTCGTAATTTTACCCGGACTTTTTAGTTGGGTTCGCAATTTTACCCGGACTTTTTAGTTGGGTTCGTAATTTTACCCGGACTTTTTAGTTGGGTTCGTAATTTTACCCGGAGTTTTAGTTGGGTTCGTAATTTTACCCGGACTTTTTAGTTGGGTTCGAATTTTTTACCCGGACTTTTAGTTGGGTTCATAATTTTACCCGGAGTTTTAGTTGGGTTCGTAATTTTACCCGGACTTTTTAGTTGGGTTCGTATTTTTTACCCGGACTTTTAGTTGGGTTCGTAATTTTACCCGGAGTTTTAGTTGGGTTCGTAATTTTACCCGGAGTCTTGAGTTAATAGTTGGGTTCGTATTTTTACCCGGACTTTTAGTTGGGTTCGTAATTTTACCCGGAGTTTTAGTTGGGTTCGTAATTTTACCCGGAGTTTTAGTTGGGTTCGTAATTTTACCCGGAGTTTTACTTGGGTTCGTAATTTTACCCGGAGTTTTACTTGGGTTCGTAATTTTACCCGGAGTTTTAGTTGGGTTCGTAATTTTACCCGGAGTTTTAGTTGGGTTCGTAATTTTACCCGGACTTTTTAGTTGGGTTCGAATTTTTTACCCGGACTTTTAGTTGGGTTCATAATTTTACCCGGAGTTTTAGTTGGGTTCGTAATTTTACCCGGACTTTTTAGTTGGGTTCGTATTTTTACCCGGAATTTTAGTTGGGTTCGTAATTTTACCCGGAGTTTTAGTTGGGTTCGTAATTTTACCCGGAGTTTTAGTTGAGTTCGTAATTTTACCCGGAGTTTTAGTTGGGTTCGTAATTTTAACCGGACTTTTTAGTTGGGTTCGTAATTTTACCCGGACTTTTTAGTTGGGTTCGTAATTTTACACGGACTTTTTAGTTGGGTTCGTAATTTTACACGGAGTTTTAGTTGGGTTCGTAATTTTACCCGGACTTTTTAGTTGGGTTCGAATTTTTTACCCGGACTTTTAGTTGGGTTCATAATTTTACCCGGAGTTTTAGTTGGGTTCGTAATTTTACCCGGACTTTTTAGTTGGGTTCGTATTTTTTACCTGGACTTTTAGTTGGGTTCGTAATTTTACCCGGAGTTTTAGTTGGGTTCGTAATTTTACCCGGAGTTTTAGTTGGGTTCGTAATTTTACCCGGACTTTTTAGTTGGGTTCGAATTTTTTACCCGGACTTTTAGTTGGGTTCATAATTTTACCCGGAGTTTTAGTTGGGTTCGTAATTTTACCCGGACTTTTTAGTTGGGTTCGTATTTTTTACCCGTACTTTTAGTTGGGTTCGTAATTTTACCCGGAGTTTTAGTTGGGTTCGTAATCTTACCCGGAGTTTTAGTTGGGTTCGTAATTTTACCCGGAGTCTTGAGTTAATAGTTGGGTTCGTATTTTTACCCGGACTTTTAGTTGGGTTCGTAATTTTACCCGGAGTTTTAGTTGGGTTCGTAATTTTACCCGGAGTTTAGTTGGGTTCGTAATTTTACCCGGAGTTTTACTTGGGTTCGTAATTTTACACGGAGTTTTACTTGGGTTCGTAATTTTACCCGGAGTTTTAGTTGGGTTCGTAATTTTACCCGGAGTTTTAGTTGGGTTCGTAATTTTACCCGGACTTTTTAGTTGGGTTCGTATTTTTTACCCGGACTTTTAGTTGGGTTCGTAATTTTACCCGGAGTTTTAGTTGGGTTCGTAATTTTACCCGGAGTTTTAGTTGAGTTCGTAATTTTACCCGGAGTTTTAGTTGGGTTCGTAATTTTACCCGGACTTTTTAGTTGGGTTCGTAATTTTACCCGGACTTTTTAGTTGGGTTCGTACTTTTTACCCGGAGTTTTAGTTGGGTTCGTAATTTTACCCGGAGTTTTAGTTGGGTTCGTAATTTTACCCGGACTTTTTAGTTGGGTTCGTATTTTTTACCCGGACTTTTAGTTGGGTTCGTAATTTTACCCGGAGTTTTAGTTGGGTTCGTAATTTTACCCGGACTTTTTAGTTGGGTTCGTATTTTTTACCCGGACTTTTAGTTGGGTTCGTAATTTTACCCGGAGTTTTAGTTGGGTTCGAATTTTTTACCCGGAGTTTTAGTTGGGTTCGTATTTTTTACCCGGAGTTTTAGTTGGGTTCGTAATTTTACCCGGACTTTTTAGTTGGGTTCGTAATTTTACCCGGATTTTTTAGTTGGGTTCGTATTTTTTACCCGGACTTTTAGTTGGGTTCGTAATTTTACCCGGAGTTTTAGTTGGGTTCGTAATTTTACCCGGAGTTTTAGTTGGGTTCGTAATTTTACCCGGAGTTTTACTTGGGTTCGTAATTTTACCCGGAGTTTTACTTGGGTTCGTAATTTTACCCGGAGTTTTAGTTGGGTTCGTAATTTTACCCGGAGTTTTAGTTGGGTTCGTAATTTTACCCGGACTTTTTAGTTGGGTTCGTATTTTTTACCCGGACATTTAGTTGGGTTCGTAATTTTACCCGGAGTTTTAGTTGGGTTCGTAATTTTACCCGGAGTTTTAGTTGAGTTCGTAATTTTACCCGGAGTTTTAGTTGGGTTCGTAATTTTACCCGGACTTTTTAGTTGGGTTCGTAATTTTACCCGGACTTTTTAGTTTTGTTCGTAATTTTACCCGGACTTTTTAGTTGGGTTCGTAATTTTACCCGGAGTTTTAGTTGGGTTCGTAATTTTACCCGGACTTTTTAGTTGGGTTCGAATTTTTTACCCGGACTTTTAGTTGGGTTCATAATTTTACCCGGAGTTTTAGTTGGGTTCGTAATTTTACCCGGACTTTTTAGTTGGGTTCGTATTTTTTACCCGGACTTTTAGTTGGGTTCGTAATTTAACCCGGAGTTTTAGTTGGGTTCGTAATTTTACCCGGAGTCTTGAGTTAATAGTTGGGTTCGTATTTTTACCCGGACTTTTAGTTGGGTTCGTAATTTTACCCGGAGTTTTAGTTGGGTTCGTAATTTTACCCGGACTTTTTAGTTGGGTTCGTAATTTTACCCGGATTTTTTAGTTGGGTTCGTATTTTTTACCCGGACTTTTAGTTGGGTTCGTAATTTTACCCGGAGTTTTAGTTGGGTTCGTAATTTTACCCGGAGTTTTAGTTGGGTTCGTAATTTTACCCGGAGTTTTACTTGGGTTCGTAATTTTACCCGGAGTTTTACTTGGGTTCGTAATTATACCCGGAGTTTTAGTTGGGTTCGTAATTTTACCCGGAGTTTTAGTTGGGTTCGTAATTTTACCCGGACTTTTTAGTTGGGTTCGTATTTTTTACCCGGACTTTTAGTTGGGTTCGTAATTTTACCCGGAGTTTTAGTTGGGTTCGTAATTTTACCCGGAGTTTTAGTTGAGTTCGTAATTTTACCCGGAGTTTTAGTTGGGTTCGTAATTTTACCCGGACTTTTTAGTTGGGTTCGTAATTTTACCCGGACTTTTTAGTTGGGTTCGTAATTTTACCCGGACTTTTTAGTTGGGTTCGTAATTTTACCCGGAGTTTTAGTTGGGTTCGTAATTTTACCCGGACTTTTTAGTTGGGTTCGATTTTTTTACCCGGACTTTTAGTTGGGTTCATAATTTTACCCGGAGTTTTAGTTGGGTTCGTAATTTTACCCGGACTTTTTAGTTGGGTTCGTATTTTTTACCCGGACTTTTAGTTGGGTTCGTAATTTTAACCGGAGTTTTAGTTGGGTTCGTAATTTTACCCGGAGTTTTAGTTGGGTTCGTAATTTTACCCGGAGTCTTGAGTTAATAGTTGGGTTCGTATTTTTACCCGGACTTTTAGTTGGGTTCGTAATTTTACCCGGAGTTTTAGTTGGGTTCGTAATTTTACCCGGAGTTTTAGTTGGGATCGTAATTTTACCCGGAGTTTTACTTGGGTTCGTAATTTTACCCGGAGTTTTACTTGGGTTCGTAATTTTACCCGGAGTTTTAGTTGGGTTCGTAATTTTACCCGGAGTTTTAGTTGGGTTCGTAATTTTACCCGGACTTTTTAGTTGGGTTCGAATTTTTTACCCGGACTTTTAGTTGGGTTCATAATTTTACCCGGAGTTTTAGTTGGGTTCGTAATTTTACCCGGACTTTTTAGTTGGGTTCGAATTTTTTACCCGGACTTTTAGTTGGGTTCATAATTTTACCCGGAGTTTTAGTTGGGTTCGTAATTTTACCCGGACTTTTTAGTTGGGTTCGTATTTTTACCCGGAATTTTAGTTGGGTTCGTAATTTTACCCGGAGTTTTAGTTGAGTTCGTAATTTTACCCGGAGTTTTAGTTGGGTTCGTAATTTTACCCGGACTTTTAGTTGGGTTCGTAATTTTACCCGGAGTTTTAGTTGGGTTCGTAATTTTACCCGAAGTTTTAGTTGGGTTCGTAATTTTACCCGGAGTTTTACTTGGGTTCGTAATTTTACCCGGAGTTTTACTTGGGTTCGTAATTTTACCCGGAGTTTTAGTTGGGTTCGTAATTTTACCCGGACTTTTTAGTTGGGTTCGAATTTTTTACCCGGACTTTTAGTTGGGTTCATAATTTTACCCGGAGTTTTAGTTGGGTTCGTAATTTTACCCGGACTTTTTAGTTGGGTTCGAATTTTTTACCCGGACTTTTAGTTGGGTTCATAATTTTACCCGGAGTTTTAGTTGGGTTCGTAATTTTACCCGGACTTTTTAGTTGGGTTCGTATTTTTACCCGGAATTTTAGTTGGGTTCGTAATTTTACCCGGAGTTTTAGTTGAGTTCGTAATTTTACCCGGAGTTTTAGTTGGGTTCGTAATTTTACCCGGACTTTTTAGTTGGGTTCGTAATTTTACCCGGACTTTTTAGTTGGGTTCGTATTTTTAACCCGGACTTTTAGTTGGGTTCGTAATTTTACCCGGAGTTTTAGTTGGGTTCGTAATTTTACCCTCACTTTTTAGTTGGGTTCGTATTTTTTACCCGGACTTTTAGTTGGGTTCGTAATTTTACCCGGACTTTTAGTTGGGTTCATAATTTTACCCGGAGTTTTAGTTGGGTTCGTAATTTTACCCGGACTTTTTAGTTGGGTTCGAATTTTTTACCCGGACTTTTAGTTGGGTTCATAATTTTACCCGGAGTTTTAGTTGGGTTCGTAATTTTACCCGGACTTTTTAGTTGGTTTCGTATTTTTACCCGGAATTTTAGTTGGGTTCGTAATTTTACCCGGAGTTTTAGTTGGGTTCGTAATTTTACCCGGACTTTTTAGTTGGGTTCGAATTTTTTACCCGGAATTTAGTTGGGTTCGTAATTTTACCCGGAGTTTTAGTTGGGTTCGTAATTTTACCCGGACTTTTTAGTTGGGTTCGTATTTTTACCCGGAATTTTAGTTGGGTTCGTAATTTTACCCGGAGTTTTAGTTGGGTTCGTAATTTTACCCGGACTTTTTAGTTGGGTTCGAATTTTTTACCCGGAATTTAGTTGGGTTCGTAATTTTACCCGGAGTTTTACTTGGGTTCGTAATTTTACCCGGAGTTTTACTTGGGTTCGTAATTTTACCCGGCGTTTTAATTGGGTTCGTAATTTTACCCGGAGTTTTAGTTGGGTTCGTAATTTTACCCGGACTTTTTAGTTGGGTTCGAATTTTTTACCCGGACTTTTAGTTGGGTTCATAATTTTACCCGGAGTTTTAGTTGGGTTCGTAATTTTACCCGGACTTTTTAGTTGGGTTCGAATTTTTTACCCGGACTTTTAGTTGGGTTCATAATTTTACCCGGAGTTTTAGTTGGGTTCGTAATTTTACCCGGACTTTTTAGTTGGGTTCGTATCTTTACCCGGAATTTTAGTTGGGTTCGTAATTTTACCCGGAGTTTTAGTTGAGTTCGTAATTTTACCCGGAGTTTTAGTTGGGTTCGTAATTTTACCCAGACTTTTAGTTGGGTTCGTAATTTTACCCGGAGTTTTAGTTGGGTTCGTAATTTTACCCGGAGTTTTAGTTGGGTTCGTAATTTTACCCGGAGTTTTACTTGGGTTCGTAATTTTACCCGGAGTTTTACTTGGGTTCGTAATTTTACCCGGAGTTTTAGTTGGGTTCGTAATTTTACCCGGAGTTTTAGTTGGGTTCGTAATTTTACCCGGACTTTTTAGTTGGGTTCGAATTTTTTACCCGGACTTTTAGTTGGGTTCATAATTTTACCCGGAGTTTTAGTTGGGTTCGTAATTTTACCCGGACTTTTTAGTTGGGTTCGAATTTTTTACCCGGACTTTTAGTTGGGTTCATAATTTTACCCGGAGTTTTAGTTGGGTTCGTAATTTTACCCGGACTTTTTAGTTGGGTTCGTATTTTTACCCGGAATTTTAGTTGGGTTCGTAATTTTACCCGGAGTTTTAGTTGAGTCCGTAATTTTACCCGGAGTTTTAGTTGGGTTCGTAATTTTACCCGGACTTTTTAGTTGGGTTCGTAATTTTACCCGGACTTTTTAGTTGGGTTCGTATTTTTTACCCGGAGTTTTAGTTGGGTTCGTAATTTTACCCGGAGTTTTAGTTGGGTTCGTAATTTTACCCTGACTTTTTAGTTGGGTTCGTATTTTTTAGCCGGACTTTTAGTTGGGTTCGTAATTTTACACGGAGTTTTAGTTGGGTTCGTAATTTTACCCGGACTTTTTAGTTGGGTTCGTATTTTTTACCCGGACTTTTAGTTGGGTTTGTAATTTTACCCGGAGTTTTAGTTGGGTTCGAATTTTTTACCCGGAGTTTTAGTTGGGTTCGTTTTTTTTACCCGGAGTTTTAGTTGGGTTCGTATTTTTACCCGGAGTTTTAGTTGGGTTCGTATTTTTACCCGGAGTTTTAGTTGGGTTCGTATTTTTTACCCGGACTTTTTAGTTGGGTTAGTATTTTTGCAAGGAGTTTTAGTTGTGTTCGTATTTTTTACACGGACTTTTAGTTGGGTTCGTAATTTTACCCGGAGTTTTAGTTGGGTTCGTAATTTTACCCGGAGTTTTAGTTGGGTTCGTAATTTTACCCGGAGTTTTAGTTGGGATCGTAATTTTACCCGGAGTTTTACTTGGGTTCGTAATTTTACCCGGAGTTTTACTTGGGTTCGTAATTTTACCCGGAGTTTTAGTTGGGTTCGTAATTTTACCCGGAGTTTTAGTTGGGTTCGTAATTTTACCCGGACTTTTTAGTTGGGTTCGAATTTTTTACCCGGACTTTTAGTTGGGTTCATAATTTTACCCGGAGTTTTAGTTGGGTTCGTAATTTTACCCGGACTTTTTAGTTGGGTTCGAATTTTTTACCCGGACTTTTAGTTGGGTTCATAATTTTACCCGGAGTTTTAGTTGGGTTCGTAATTTTACCCGGACTTTTTAGTTGGGTTCGTATTTTTACCCGGAATTTTAGTTGGGTTCGTAATTTTACCCGGAGTTTTAGTTGAGTTCGTAATTTTACCCGGAGTTTTAGTTGGGTTCGTAATTTTACCCGGACTTTTAGTTGGGTTCGTAATTTTACCCGGAGTTTTAGTTGGGTTCGTAATTTTACCCGGAGTTTTAGTTGGGTTCGTAATTTTACCCGGAGTTTTACTTGGGTTCGTAATTTTACCCGGACTTTTTAGTTGGGTTCGAATTTTTTACCCGGACTTTTAGTTGGGTTCATAATTTTACCCGGAGTTTTAGTTGGGTTCGTAATTTTACCCGGACTTTTTAGTTGGGTTCGAATTTTTTACCCGGACTTTTAGTTGGGTTCATAATTTTACCCGGAGTTTTAGTTGGGTTCGTAATTTTACCCGGACTTTTTAGTTGGGTTCGTATTTTTACCCGGAATTTTAGTTGGGTTCGTAATTTTACCCGGAGTTTTAGTTGAGTACGTAATTTTACCCGGAGTTTTAGTTGGGTTCGTAATTTTACCCGGACTTTTTAGTTGGGTTCGTAATTTTACCCGGACTTTTTAGTTATGTTCGTATTTTTTACCCGGAGTTTTAGTTGGGTTCATAATTTTACCCGGAGTTTTAGTTGGGTTCGTAATTTTACCCGGACTTTTTAGTTGGGTTCGAATTTTTTACCCGGACTTTTAGTTGGGTTCATAATTTTACCCGGAGTTTTAGTTGGGTTCGTAATTTTACCCGGACTTTTTAGTTGGGTTCGTATTTTTACCCGGAATTTTAGTTGGGTTCGTAATTTTACCCGGAGTTTTAGTTGAGTTCGTAATTTTACCCGGAGTTTTAGTTGGGTTCGTAATTTTACCCGGACTTTTAGTTGGGTTCGTAATTTTACCCGGAGTTTTAGTTGGGTTCGTAATTTTACCCGGAGTTTTAGTTGGGTTCGTAATTTTACCCGGAGTTTTACTTGGGTTCGTAATTTTACCCGGAGTTTTACTTGGGTTCGTAATTTTACCCGGAGTTTTAGTTGGGTTCGTAATTTTACCCGGAGTTTTAGTTGGGTTCGTAATTTTACCCGGACTTTTTAGTTGGGTTCGAATTTTTTACCCGGACTTTTAGTTGGGTTCATAATTTTACCCGGAGTTTTAGTTGGGTTCGTAATTTTACCCGGACTTCTTAGTTGGGTTCGAATTTTTTACCCGGACTTTTAGTTGGGTTCATAATTTTACCCGGAGTTTTAGTTGGGTTCGTAATTTTACCCGGACTTTTTAGTTGGGTTCGTATTTTTACCCGGAATTTTAGTTGGGTTCGTAATTTTACCCGGAGTTTTAGTTGAGTTCGTAATTTTACCCGGAGTTTTAGTTGGGTTCGTAATTTTACCCGGACTTTTTAGTTGGGTTCGTAATTTTACCCGGACTTTTTAGTTGGGTTCGTATTTTTTACCCGGAGTTTTAGTTGGGTTCGTAATTTTACCCGGAGTTTTAGTTGGGTTCGTAATTTTACCCGGACTTTTTAGTTGGGTTCGAATTTTTTACCCGGACTTTTAGTTGGGTTCATAATTTTACCCGGAGTTTTAGTTGGGTTCGTAATTTTACCCGGACTTTTTAGTTGGGTTCGAATTTTTTACCCGGACTTTTAGTTGGGTTCATAATTTTACCCGGAGTTTTAGTTGGGTTCGTAATTTTACCCGGACTTTTTAGTTGGGTTCGTATTTTTACCCGGAATTTTAGTTGGGTTCGTAATTTTACCCGGAGTTTTAGTTGGGTTCGTAATTTTACCTGGACTTTTTAGTTGGGTTCGAATTTTTTACCCGGAATTTAGTTGGGTTCGTAATTTTACCCGGAGTTTTACTTGTGTTCGTAATTTTACCCGGAGTTTTACTTGGGTTCGTAATTTTACCCGGCGTTTTAATTGGGTTCGTAATTTTACCCGGAGTTTTAGTTGGGTTCGTAATTTTACCCGGACTTTTTAGTTGGGTTCGAATTTTTTACCCGGACTTTTAGTTGGGTTCATAATTTTACCCGGAGTTTTAGTTGGGTTCGTAATTTTACCCGGACTTTTTAGTTGGGTTCGAATTTTTTACCCGGACTTTTAGTTGGGTTCATAATTTTACCCGGAGTTTTAGTTGGGTTCGTAATTTTACCCGGACTTTTTAGTTGGGTTCGTATCTTTACCCGGAATTTTAGTTGGGTTCGTAATTTTACCCGGAGTTTTAGTTGAGTTCGTAATTTTACCCGGAGTTTTAGTTGGGTTCGTAATTTTACCCAGACTTTTAGTTGGGTTCGTAATTTTACCCGGAGTTTTAGTTGGGTTCGTAATTTTACCGGAGTTTTAGTTGGGTTCGTAATTTTACCCGGAGTTTTACTTGGGTTCGTAATTTTACCCGGAGTTTTACTTGGGTTCGTAATTTTACCCGGAGTTTTAGTTGGGTTCGTAATTTTACCCTGAGTTTTAGTTGGGTTCGTAATTTTACCCGGACTTTTTAGTTGGGTTCGAATTTTTTACCCGGACTTTTAGTTGGGTTCATAATTTTACCCGGAGTTTTAGTTGGGTTCGTAATTTTACCCGGACTTTTTAGTTGGGTTCGAATTTTTTACCCGGACTTTTAGTTGGGTTCATAATTTTACCCGGAGTTTTAGTTGGGTTCGTAATTTTACCCGGACTTTTTAGTTGGGTTCGAATTTTTTACCCGGACTTTTAGTTGGGTTCATAATTTTACCCGGAGTTTTAGTTGGGTTCGTAATTTTACCCGGACTTTTTAGTTGGGTTCGTATTTTTACCCGGAATTTTAGTTGGGTTCGTAATTTTACCCGGAGTTTTAGTTGGGTTCGTAATTTTACCTGGACTTTTTAGTTGGGTTCGAATTTTTTACCCGGAATTTAGTTGGGTTCGTAATTTTACCCGGAGTTTTACTTGTGTTCGTAATTTTACCCGGAGTTTTACTTGGGTTCGTAATTTTACCCGGCGTTTTAATTGGGTTCGTAATTTTACCCGGAGTTTTAGTTGGGTTCGTAATTTTACCCGGACTTTTTAGTTGGGTTCGAATTTTTTACCCGGACTTTTAGTTGGGTTCATAATTTTACCCGGAGTTTTAGTTGGGTTCGTAATTTTACCCGGACTTTTTAGTTGGGTTCGAATTTTTTACCCGGACTTTTAGTTGGGTTCATAATTTTACCCGGAGTTTTAGTTGGGTTCGTAATTTTACCCGGACTTTTTAGTTGGGTTCGTATCTTTACCCGGAATTTTAGTTGGGTTCGTAATTTTACCCGGAGTTTTAGTTGAGTTCGTAATTTTACCCGGAGTTTTAGTTGGGTTCGTAATTTTACCCAGACTTTTAGTTGGGTTCGTAATTTTACCCGGAGTTTTAGTTGGGTTCGTAATTTTACCGGAGTTTTAGTTGGGTTCGTAATTTTACCCGGAGTTTTACTTGGGTTCGTAATTTTACCCGGAGTTTTACTTGGGTTCGTAATTTTACCCGGAGTTTTAGTTGGGTTCGTAATTTTACCCTGAGTTTTAGTTGGGTTCGTAATTTTACCCGGACTTTTTAGTTGGGTTCGAATTTTTTACCCGGACTTTTAGTTGGGTTCATAATTTTACCCGGAGTTTTAGTTGGGTTCGTAATTTTACCCGGACTTTTTAGTTGGGTTCGAATTTTTTACCCGGACTTTTAGTTGGGTTCATAATTTTACCCGGAGTTTTAGTTGGGTTCGTAATTTTACCCGGACTTTTTAGTTGGGTTCGTATTTTTACCCGGAATTTTAGTTGGGTTCGTAATTTTACCCGGAGTTTTAGTTGAGTTCGTAATTTTACCCGGAGTTTTAGTTGGGTTCGTAATTTTACCCGGACTTTTTAGTTGGGTTCGTAATTTTACCCGGACTTTTTAGTTGGGTTCGTATTTTTTACCCGGAGTTTTAGTTGGGTTCGTAATTTTACCCAGAGTTTTAGTTGGGTTCGTAATTTTACCCTGACTTTTTAGTTGGGTTCGTATTTTTTACCCGGACTTTTAGTTGGGTTCGTAATTTTACACGGAGTTTTAGTTGGGTTCGTAATTTTACCCGGACTTTTTAGTTGGGTTCGTATTTTTTACCCGGACTTTTAGTTGGGTTTGTAATTTTACCCGGAGTTTTAGTTGGGTTCGAATTTTTTACCCGGAGTTTTAGTTGGGTTCGTTTTTTTTACCCGGAGTTTTAGTTGGGTTCGTATTTTTACCCGGAGTTTTAGTTGGGTTCGTATTTTTACCCGGAGTTTTAGTTGGGTTCGTATTTTTTACCCGGACTTTTTAATTGGGTTAGTATTTTTGCAAGGAGTTTTAGTTGGGTTCGTAATTTTACCTGGACTTTTTAGTTGGGTTCGAATTTTTTACCCGGAATTTAGTTGGGTTCGTAATTTTACCCGGAGTTTTACTTGTGTTCGTAATTTTACCCGGAGTTTTACTTGGGTTCGTAATTTTACCCGGCGTTTTAATTGGGTTCGTAATTTTACCCGGAGTTTTAGTTGGGTTCGTAATTTTACCCGGACTTTTTAGTTGGGTTCGAATTTTTTACCCGGACTTTTAGTTGGGTTTATAATTTTACCCGGAGTTTTAGTTGGGTTCGTAATTTTACCCGGACTTTTTAGTTGGGTTCGAATTTTTTACCCGGACTTTTAGTTGGGTTCATAATTTTACCCGGAGTTTTAGTTGGGTTCGTAATTTTACCCGGACTTTTTAGTTGGGTTCGTATCTTTACCCGGAATTTTAGTTGGGTTCGTAATTTTACCCGGAGTTTTAGTTGAGTTCGTAATTTTACCCGGAGTTTTAGTTGGGTTCGTAATTTTACCCAGACTTTTAGTTGGGTTCGTAATTTTACCCGGAGTTTTAGTTGGGTTCGTAATTTTACCCGGAGTTTTAGTTGGGTTCGTAATTTTACCCGGAGTTTTACTTGGGTTCGTAATTTTACCCGGAGTTTTACTTGGGTTCGTAATTTTACCCGGAGTTTTAGTTGGGTTCGTAATTTTACCCTGAGTTTTAGTTGGGTTCGTAATTTTACCCGGACTTTTTAGTTGGGTTCGAATTTTTTACCCGGACTTTTAGTTGGGTTCATAATTTTACCCGGAGTTTTAGTTGGGTTCGTAATTTTACCCGGACTTTTTAGTTGGGTTCGAATTTTTTACCCGGACTTTTAGTTGGGTTCATAATTTTACCCGGAGTTTTAGTTGGGTTCGTAATTTTACCCGGACTTTTTAGTTGGGTTCGTATTTTTACCCGGAATTTTAGTTGGGTTCGTAATTTTACCCGGAGTTTTAGTTGAGTTCGTAATTTTACCCGGAGTTTTAGTTGGGTTCGTAATTTTACCCGGACTTTTTAGTTGGGTTCGTAATTTTACCCGGACTTTTTAGTTGGGTTCGTATTTTTTACCCGGAGTTTTAGTTGGGTTCGTAATTTTACCCAGAGTTTTAGTTGGGTTCGTAATTTTACCCTGACTTTTTAGTTGGGTTCGTATTTTGTACCCGGACTTTTAGTTGGGTTCGTAATTTTACATGGAGTTTTAGTTGGGTTCGTAATTTTACCCGGACTTTTTAGTTGGGTTCGTATTTTTTACCCGGACTTTTAGTTGGGTTTGTAATTTTACCCGGAGTTTTAGTTGGGTTCGAATTTTTTACCCGGAGTTTTAGTTGGGTTCGTTTTTTTTACCCGGAGTTTTAGTTGGGTTCGTATTTTTACCCGGAGTTTTAGTTGGGTTCGTATTTTTACCCGGAGTTTTAGTTGGGTTCGTATTTTTTACCCGGACTTTTTAGTTGGGTTAGTATTTTTGCAAGGAGTTTTAGTTGTGTTCGTATTTTTTACACGGACTTTTAGTTGGGTTCGTAATTTTACCCGGAGTTTTAGTTGAGTTCGTAATTTTACCCGGAGTTTTAGTTGGGTTCGTAATTTTACCCGGACTTTTTAGTTGGGTTCGTATTTTTTACCCGGAGTTTTTAGTTGGGTTAGTATTTTTGCAAGGAGTTTAAGTTGGGTTCGTATTTTTTACACGGACTTTTAGTTGGGTTCGTAATTTTACCCGGAGTTTTAGTTGAGTTCGTAATTTTACCCGGAGTTTTAGTTGGGTTCGAAATTTTACCCGGACTTTTTAGTTGGGTTCGTAATTTTACCCGGACTTTTTAGTTGGGTTCGTATTTTTACCCGGAGTTTTAGTTGGGTTCGTATTTTTACCCGGAGTTTTAGTTGGGTTCGTATTTTTTACCCGGACTTTTTAGTTGGGTTAGTATTTTTGCAAGGAGTTTTAGTTGGGTTCGTATTTTTTACACGGACTTTTAGTTGGGTTCGTAATTTTACCCGGAGTTTTAGTTGAGTTCGTAATTTTACCCGGAGTTTTAGTTGGGTTCGTAATTTTACCCGGACTTTTTAGTTGGGTTCGTAATTTTACCCGGACTTTTTAGTTGGGTTCGTATTTTTTACCCGGAGTTTTAGTTGGGTTCGTAATTTTACCCGGAGTTTTAGTTGGTTTCGTAATTTTACCCTGACTTTTTAGTTGGGTTCGTATTTTTTACCCGGACTTTTAGTTGGGTTCGTAATTTTACCCGGACTTTTTAGTTGGGTTCGTATTTTTTACCCGGACTTTTAGTTGGGTTTGTAATTTTACCCGGAGTTTTAGTTGGGTTCGAAATTTTTACCCGGAGTTTTAGTTGGGTTCGTTTTTTTTACCCGGAGTTTTAGTTGGGTTCGTATTTTTACCCGGAGTTTTAGTTGGGTTCGTATTTTTACCCGGAGTTTTAGTTGGGTTCGTATTTTTTACCCGGACTTTTTAGTTGGGTTAGTATTTTTGCAAGGAGTTTTAGTTGGGTTCGTATTTTTTACACGGACTTTTAGTTGGGTTCGTAATTTTACCCGGAGTTTTAGTTGGGTTCGTAATTTTACCCGGAGTTTCACTTGGGTTCGTAATTTTACCCGGACTTTTTAGTTGGGTTCGTATTTTTTACCCGGAGTTTTAGTTGGGTTCGTAATTTTACCCGGAGTTTTACTTGGGTTCGTAATTTTACCCGGACTTTTTAGTTGGGTTCGTATTTTTTACCCGGAGTTTTAGTTGGGTTCGTAATTTTACCCGGAGTTTTACTTGGGTTCGTAATTTTACCCGGAGTTTTACTTGGGTTCGTAATCTTACCCGGAGTTTTAGTTGGGTTCGTAATTTTACAGGGAGTTTTAGTTGGGTTCGTAATTTTACCCGGACTTTTTAGTTGGGTTCGTATTTTTTACCCGGACTTTTAGTTGGGTTCGTAATTTTACCCGGAGATTTAGTTGGGTTCGTAATTTTACCCGGAGTTTTAGTTGAGTTCGTAATTTTACCCGGAGTTATGGTTGGGTTCGTAATTTTACCCGGACTTTTTAGTTGGGTTCGTAATTTTACCCGGACTTTTTAGTTGGGCTCGTATTTTTTACCCGGAGTTTCAGTTGGGTTCGTAATTTTACCCGGAGTTTTAGTTGGGTTCGTAATTTTACCCGGACTTTTTAGTTGGGTTCGTATTTTTTACCCGGACTTTTAGTTGGGTTCGTAATTTTACCCGGAGTTTTAGTTGGGTTCGTAATTTTACCCGGACTTTTTAGTAGGGTTCGTATTTTTTACCCGGACTTTTAGTTGGGTTCGTAATTTTACCCGGAGTTTTAGTTGGGTTCGAATTTTTTACCCGGAGTTTTAGTTGGGTTCGTATTTTTTACCCGGAGTTTTAGTTGGGTTCGTATTTTTACCCGGAGTTTTAGTTGGGTTCGTATTTTTACCCGGAGTTTTAGTTGGGTTCGTATTTTTTACCCGGACTTTTTAGTTGGGTTAGTATTTTTGCCCGGAGTTTTAGTTGGGTTCGTATTTTTTACCCGGACTTTTAAGTTGGGTTCGTAATTTTACCCGGACTTTTTAGTTGGGTTCGTATTTTTTACCCGGACTTTTTAGTTGGGTTAGTATTTTTGCAAGGAGTTTTAGTTGGGTTCGTATTTTTTACACGGACTTTTAGTTGGGTTCGTAATTTTACCCGGAGTTTTAGTTGAGTTCGTAATTTTACCCGGAGTTTTAGTTGGGTTCGTAATTTTACCCGGACTTTTTAGTTGGGTTCGTATTTTTACCCGGAGTTTTAGTTGGGTTCGTATTTTTACCCGGAGTTTTAGTTGGGTTCGTATTTTTTACCCGGACTTTTTAGTTGGGTTAGTATTTTTGCAAGGAGTTTTAGTTGGGTTCGTATTTTTTACACGGACTTTTAGTTGGGTTCGTAATTTTACCCGGAGTTTTAGTTGAGTTCGTAATTTTACCCGGAGTTTTAGTTGGGTTCGTAATTTTACCCGGACTTTTTAGTTGGGTTCGTAATTTTACCCGGACTTTTTAGTTGGGTTCGTATTTTTTACCCGGAGTTTTAGTTGGGTTCGTAATTTTACCCGGAGTTTTAGTTGGTTTCGTAATTTTACCCTGACTTTTTAGTTGGGTTCGTATTTTTTACCCGGACTTTTAGTTGGGTTCGTAATTTTACCCGGACTTTTTAGTTGGGTTCGTATTTTTTACCCGGACTTTTAGTTGGGTTTGTAATTTTACCCGGAGTTTTAGTTGGGTTCGAAATTTTTACCCGGAGTTTTAGTTGGGTTCGTTTTTTTTACCCGGAGTTTTAGTTGGGTTCGTATTTTTACCCGGAGTTTTAGTTGGGTTCGTATTTTTACCCGGAGTTTTAGTTGGGTTCGTATTTTTTACCCGGACTTTTTAGTTGGGTTAGTATTTTTGCAAGGAGTTTTAGTTGGGTTCGTATTTTTTACACGGACTTTTAGTTGGGTTCGTAATTTTACCCGGAGTTTTAGTTGGGTTCGTAATTTTACCCGGAGTTTCACTTGGGTTCGTAATTTTACCCGGACTTTTTAGTTGGGTTCGTATTTTTTACCCGGAGTTTTAGTTGGGTTCGTAATTTTACCCGGAGTTTTACTTGGGTTCGTAATTTTACCCGGACTTTTTAGTTGGGTTCGTATTTTTTACCCGGAGTTTTAGTTGGGTTCGTAATTTTACCCGGAGTTTTACTTGGGTTCGTAATTTTACCCGGAGTTTTACTTGGGTTCGTAATCTTACCCGGAGTTTTAGTTGGGTTCGTAATTTTACAGGGAGTTTTAGTTGGGTTCGTAATTTTACCCGGACTTTTTAGTTGGGTTCGTATTTTTTACCCGGACTTTTAGTTGGGTTCGTAATTTTACCCGGAGATTTAGTTGGGTTCGTAATTTTACCCGGAGTTTTAGTTGAGTTCGTAATTTTACCCGGAGTTATGGTTGGGTTCGTAATTTTACCCGGACTTTTTAGTTGGGTTCGTAATTTTACCCGGACTTTTTAGTTGGGCTCGTATTTTTTACCCGGAGTTTCAGTTGGGTTCGTAATTTTACCCGGAGTTTTAGTTGGGTTCGTAATTTTACCCGGACTTTTTAGTTGGGTTCGTATTTTTTACCCGGACTTTTAGTTGGGTTCGTAATTTTACCCGGAGTTTTAGTTGGGTTCGTAATTTTACCCGGACTTTTTAGTAGGGTTCGTATTTTTTACCCGGACTTTTAGTTGGGTTCGTAATTTTACCCGGAGTTTTAGTTGGGTTCGAATTTTTTACCCGGAGTTTTAGTTGGGTTCGTATTTTTTACCCGGAGTTTTAGTTGGGTTCGTATTTTTACCCGGAGTTTTAGTTGGGTTCGTATTTTTACCCGGAGTTTTAGTTGGGTTCGTATTTTTTACCCGGACTTTTTAGTTGGGTTAGTATTTTTGCCCGGAGTTTTAGTTGGGTTCGTATTTTTTACCCGGACTTTTAGTTGGGTTCGTAATTTTACCCGGAGTTTTAGTTGGGTTCGTAATTTTACCCGGAGTTTCACTTGGGTTCGTAATTTTACCCGGACTTTTTAGTTGGGTTCGTATTTTTTACCCGGACTTTTAGTTGGGTTCGTAATTTTACCCGGACTTTTTAGTTGGGTTCGTATTTTTTACCCGGACTTTTAGTTGGGTTCGTAATTTTACCCGGAGTTTTAGTTGGGTTCGTAATTTTACCCGGACTTTTTAGTTGGGTTCGTATTTTTTACCCGGAGTTTTAGTTGGGTTCGTAATTTTACCCGGACTTTTAGTTGGGTTCGTAATTTTACGCGGAGTTTTAGTTGGGTTCGTAATTTTACCCGGAGTTTTAGTTGGGTTCGTAATTTTACCCGGAGTTTTACTTGGGTTCGTAATTTTACCCGGAGTTTTACTTGGGTTCGTAATTTTACCCGGAGTTTTAGTTGGGTTCGTAATTTTAACCGGAGTTTTAGTTGGGTTCGTAATTTTACCCGGACTTTTTAGTTGGGTTCGTATTTTTTACCCGGACTTTTAGTTGGGTTCGTAATTTTACCCGGAGTTTTAGTTTGGTTCGTAATTTTACCCGGAGTTTTAGTTGAGTTCGTAATTTTACCCGGAGTTTTAGTTGGGTTCGTAATTTTACCCGGACTTTTTAATTGGGTTCGTAATTTTACCCGGACTTTTTAGTTGGGTTCGTAATTTTACACGGACTTTTTGGTTGGGTTCGTAATTTTACACGGAGTTTTAGTTGGGTTCGTAATTTTACCCGGACTTTTTAGTTGGGTTCGAATTTTTTACCCGGACTTTTAGTTGGGTTCATAATTTTACCCGGAGTTTTAGTTGGGTTCGTAATTTTACCCGGACTTTTTAGTTGGGTTCGTATTTTTTACACGGACTTTTAGTTGGGTTCGTAATTTTACCCGGAGTTTAGTTGGGTTCGTAATTTTACCCGGAGTTTTACTTGGGTTCGTAATTTTACACGGAGTTTTACTTGGGTTCGTAATTTTACCCGGAGTTTTAGTTGGGTTCGTAATTTTACCCGGAGTTTTAGTTGGGTTCGTAATTTTACCCGGACTTTTTAGTTGGGTTCGTATTTTTTACCCGGACTTTTAGTTGGGTTCGTAATTTTACCCGGAGTTTTAGTTGGGTTCGTAATTTTACCCGGAGTTTTAGTTGAGTTCGTAATTTTACCCGGAGTTTTAGTTGGGTTCGTAATTTTACCCGGACTTTTTAGTTGGGTTCGTAATTTTACCCGGACTTTTTAGTTGGGTTCGTACTTTTTACCCGGAGTTTTAGTTGGGTTCGTAATTTTACCCGGAGTTTTAGTTGGGTTCGTAATTTTACCCGGACTTTTTAGTTGGGTTCGTATTTTTTACCCGGACTTTTAGTTGGGTTCGTAATTTTACCCGGAGTTTTAGTTGGGTTCTTAATTTTACCCGGACTTTTTAGTTGGGTTCGTATTTTTTACCCGGACTTTTAGTTGGGTTCGTAATTTTACCCGGAGTTTTAGTTGGGTTCGAATTTTTTACCCGGAGTTTTAGTTGGGTTCGTATTTTTTACCCGGAGTTTTAGTTGGGTTCGTATTTTTACCCGGAGTTTTAGTTGGGTTCGTATTTTTACCCGGAGTTTTAGTTGGGTTCGTATTTTTTACCCGGACTTTTAGTTGGGTTCGTAATTTTACCCGGAGTTTTAGTTGGGTTCGTAATTTTACCCGGAGTTTCACTTGGGTTCGTAATTTTACCCGGACTTTTTAGTTGGGTTCGTATTTTTTACCCGGACTTTTAGTTGGATTCGTAATTTTACCCGGACTTTTTAGTTGGGTTCGTATTTTTTACCCGGACTTTTAGTTGGGTTCGTAATTTTACCCGGAGTTTTAGTTGGGTTCGTAATTTTACCCGGAGTTTTAGTTGGGTTCGTAATTTTACCCGGAGTTTTAGTTGGGTTCGTAATTTTACCCGGACTTTTTAGTTGGGTTCGTATTTTTTACCCGGACTTTTAGTTGGGTTCGTAATTTTACCCGGAGTTTTAGTTGGGTTCGTAATTTTACCCGGAGTTTTAGTTGAGTTCGTAATTTTACCCGGAGTTTTAGTTGGGTTCGTAATTTTACCCGGACTTTTTAGTTGGGTTCGTAATTTTACCCGGACTTTTTAGTTGGGTTCGTACTTTTTACCCGGAGTTTTAGTTGGGTTCGTAATTTTACCCGGAGTTTTAGTTGGGCTCGTAATTTTACCCGGACTTTTTAGTTGGGTTCGTATTTTTTACCCGGACTTTTAGTTGGGTTCGTAATTTTACCCGGAGTTTTAGTTGGGTTCGTAATTTTGCCCGGACTTTTTAGTTGGGTTCGTATTTTTTACCCGGACTTTCAGTTGGTTTCGTAATTTTACCCGGAGTTTTAGTTGGGTTCGAATTTTTTACCCGGAGTTTTAGTTGGGTTCGTATTTTTTATCCGGAGTTTTAGTTGGGTTCGTATTTTTACCCGGAGTTTTAGTTGGGTTCGTATTTTTACCCGGAGTTTTAGTTGGGTTCGTATTTTTTACCCGGACTTTTTAGTTGGGTTAGTATTTTTGCCCGGAGTTTTAGTTGGGTTCGTATTTTTTACCCGGACTTTTAGTTGGGTTCGTAATTTTACCCGGAGTTTTAGTTGGGTTCGTAATTTTACCCGGAGTTTCACTTGGGTTCGTAATTTTACCCGGACTTTCTAGTTGGGTTCGTATTTTTTACCCGGACTTTTAGTTGGGTTCGTAATTTTACCCGGAGTTTTAGTTGGGTTCGTAATTTTACCCGGAGTTTTACTTGGGTTCGTAATTTTACCCGGACTTTTTAGTTGGGTTCGTATTTTTTACCCGGAGTTTTAGTTGGGTTCGTAATTTTACCCGGACTTTTTAGTTGGGTTCGTATTTTTTACCCGGACTTTTAGTTGGGTTCGTAATTTTACCCGGAGTTTTAGTTGGGTTCGTATTTTTTACCCGGAGTTTTAGTTAGGTACGTATTTTTTACCCGGAGTTTTAGTTGGGTTCGCATTTTTACCCGGAGTTTTAGTTGTGTTGGTAATTTTACCCGGAGTTTTAGTTGGGTTCATATTTTTTACCGGACTCTTTAGTTGGGTTCGTATTTTTTACCCGGAGTTTTAGTTGGGTTCGTATTTTTTACCCGGACTTTTTAGTTGGGTTAGTAGTTTTTCCCGGAGTTTTAGTTGGGTTCGTATTTTTTACCCGGAGTTTTAGTTGGGTTCGTATTTTTTACCCGGAGTTTTAGTTGGGTTCGTATTTTTACCCGGAGTTTTAGTTGGGTTCGTATTTTTACCCGGAGTTTTAGTTGGGTTCGTATTTTTACCCGGAGTTTTAGTTGGGTTAGTATTTTTACCCGGAGTTTTAGTTGGGTTCGTATTTTTTACCCGGACTTTTTAGTTGGGTTAGTATTTTTGCCCGGAGTTTTAGTTGGGTTCGTATTTTTTTACCCGGAGTTTTAGTTGGGTTCTAAATGTTACCCGGACTTTTTTGTTTGGTTCGTATTTTTTACCCGGAGTTTTAGTTGAGTTCGTAATTTTACCCGGAGTTTTAGTTGGGTTAGTAATTTTACCCGGACTTTTTATTTGGGTTCGTAATTTTACCCGGACTTTTTAGTTGGGTTCGTAATTTTACCCGGAGTTTTAGTTGGGTTCGTAATTTTACCCGGAGTTTTACTTGGGTTCGTAATTTTACCCGGACTTTTTATTTGGGTTCGTATTTTTTACCCGGACTTTTTGTTGGGTTCGCAATTTTACCCGGAGTTTTAGTTGGGTTCGTAATTTTACCCGGAGTTTTAGTTGGGTTCGTAATTTTACCCGGAGTTTTAGTTGGGTTCGTAATTTTACCCGGAGTTTTAGTTGGGTTCGTAATTTTACCCGGAGTTTTACTTGGGTTCGTAATTTTACCCGGAGTTTTACTTGGGTTCGTAATTTTACCCGGAGTTTTAGTTGGGTTCGTAATTTTACCCAGAGTTTTAGTTGGGTTCGTAATTTTACCCGGACATTTTAGTTGGGTTCGTATTTTTTACCCGGACTTTTAGTTGGGTTCGTAATTTTACCCGGAGTTTTAGTTGGGTTCGTAATTTTACCCGGAGTTTTAGTTGGGTTCGTAATTTTACCCGGACTTTTTAGTTGGGTTCGTAATTTTACCCGGACTTTTTAGTTGGGTTCGTAATTTTACCTGGACTTTTTAGTTGGGTTCGTAATTTTACCCGGAGTTTTAGTTGGGTTCGTAATTTTACCCGGAGTTTTAGTTGGGTTCGTAATTTTATCGGACTTTTTAGTTGGGTTCGTATTTTTACCCGGAGTTTTAGTTGGGTTCGTATTTTTACCCGGAGTTTTAGTTGGGTTCGTATTTTTACCCGGAGTTTTAGTTGGGTTCGTATTTTTACCCGGAGTTTTAGTTGGGTTCGTATTTTTTACCCGGACTTTTTAGTTGGGTTAGTATTTTTGTCCGGAGTTTTAGTTGGGTTCGTATTTTTTAGCCGGAGTTTTAGTTGGGTTCGTATTTTTTACCCGGAGTTTTAGTTGACTTCGTATTTTTACCCGGAGTTTTAGTTGGGTTCGTATTTTTACCCGGAGTTTTAGTTGGGTTCGTATTTTTTACCCGGTGTTTTAGTTGGGTTCGTATTTTTACCCGGAGTTTTAGTTGGGTTAGTATTTTTACCCGGAGTTTTAGTTGGGTTCGTATTTTTTACCCGGACTTTTTAGTTGGGTTAGTATTTTTGCCCGGAGTTTTAGTTGGGTTCGTATTTTTTTACCCGGAGTTTTAGTTGGGTTCGTAATTTTACCCGGAGTTTTAGTTGAGTTCGTAATTTTACCCGGAGTTTTAGTTGGGTTCGTAATTTTACCCGGGCTTTTTAGTTGGGTTCGTATTTTTTACCCGGACTTTTAGTTGGGTTCGTAATTTTACCCGGAGTTTTAGTTGGGTTCGTAATTTTACCCGGACTTTTTAGTTGGGTTCGTATTTTTTACCCGGACTTTTAGTTGGGTTCGTAATTTTACCCGGAGTTTTAGTTGGGTTCGTAATTTTACCCGGAGTTTTAGTTGGGTTCGTAATTTTACCCGGAGTCTTGAGTTAATAGTTGGGTTCGTATTTTTACCCGGACTTTTAGTTGGGATCGTAATTTTACCCGGAGTTTTAGTTGGGTTCGTAATTTTACCCGGAGTTTAGTAGGGTTCGTAATTTTACCCGGAGTTTTACTTGGGTTCGTAATTTTACACGGAGTTTTACTTGGGTTCGTAATTTTACCCGGAGTTTTAGTTGGGTTCGTAATTTTACCCGGAGTTTTAGTTGGGTTCGTAATTTTACCCGGACTTTTTAGTTGGGTTCGTATTTTTTACCCGGACTTTTAGTTGGGTTCGTAATTTTACCCGGAGTTTTAGTTGGGTTCGTAATTTTACCCGGAGTTTTAGTTGAGTTCGTAATTTTACCCGGAGTTTTAGTTGGGTTCGTAATTTTACCCGGACTTTTTAGTTGGGTTCGTAATTTTACCCGGACTTTTTAGTTGGGTTCGTACTTTTTACCCGGAGTTTTAGTTGGGTTCGTAATTTTACCCGGAGTTTTAGTTGGGTTCGTAATTTTACCCGGACTTTTTAGTTGGGTTCGTATTTTTTACCCGGACTTTTAGTTGGGTTCGTAATTTTACCCGGAGTTTTAGTTGGGTTCGTAATTTTACCCGGACTTTTTAGTTGGGTTCGAATTTTTTACCCGGACTTTTAGTTGGGTTCGTAATTTTACCCGGAGTTTTAGTTGGGTTCGTAATTTTACCCGGAGTTTTAGTTGGGTTCGTAATTTTACCCGGACTTTTTAGTTGGGTTCGTAATTTTACCCGGACTTTTTAGTTGGGTTCGTAATTTTACCTGGACTTTTTAGTTGGGTTCGTAATTTTACCCGGAGTTTTAGTTGGGTTCGTAATTTTACCCGGAGTTTTAGTTGGGTTCGTAATTTTATCGGACTTTTTAGTTGGGTTCGTATTTTTACCCGGAGTTTTAGTTGGGTTCGTATTTTTACCCGGAGTTTTAGTTGGGTTCGTATTTTTACCCGGAGTTTTAGTTGGGTTCGTATTTTTACCCGGAGTTTTAGTTGGGTTCGTATTTTTTACCCGGACTTTTTAGTTGGGTTAGTATTTTTGCCCGGAGTTTTAGTTGGGTTCGTATTTTTTAGCCGGAGTTTTAGTTGGGTTCGTATTTTTTACCCGGAGTTTTAGTTGACTTCGTATTTTTACCCGGAGTTTTAGTTGGGTTCGTAATTTTACCCGGAGTTTTAGTTGGGTTCGTAATTTTACCCGGACTTTTTAGTTGGGTTCGTATTTTTTACCCGGACTTTTAGTTGGGTTCGTAATTTTACCCGGAGTTTTAGTTGGGTTCGTAATTTTACCCGGACTTTTTAGTTGGGTTCGTATTTTTTACCCGGACTTTTAGTTGGGTTCGTAATTTTACCCGGAGTTTTAGTTGGGTTCGAATTTTTTACCCGGAGTTTTAGTTGGGTTCGTATTTTTTACCCGGAGTGTTAGTTGGGTTCGTATTTTTACCCGGAGTTTTAGTTGGGTTCGTATTTTTACCCGGAGTTTTAGTTGGGTTCGTATTTTTTACCCGGACTTTTAGTTGGGTTCGTAATTTTACCCGGAGTTTTAGTTGAGTTCGTAATTTTACCCGGAGTTTCACTTGGGTTCGTAATTTTACCCGGACTTTTTAGTTGGGTTCGTATTTTTTACCCGGACTTTTAGTTGGGTTCGTAATTTTACCCGGACTTTTTAGTTGGGTTCGTATTTTTTACCCGGACTTTTAGTTGGGTTCGTAATTTTACCCGGACTTTTTAGTTGGGTTCGTAATTTTACCCGGACTTTTTAGTTGGGTTCGTAATTTTACCTGGACTTTTTAGTTGGGTTCGTAATTTTACCCGGAGTTTTAGTTGGGTTCGTAATTTTACCCGGAGTTTTAGTTGGGTTCGTAATTTTATCGGACTTTTTAGTTGGGTTCGTATTTTTACCCGGAGTTTTAGTTGGGTTCGTATTTTTACCCGGAGTTTTAGTTGGGTTCGTATTTTTACCCGGAGTTTTAGTTGGGTTCGTATTTTTACCCGGAGTTTTAGTTGGGTTCGTATTTTTTACCCGGACTTTTTAGTTGGGTTAGTATTTTTGTCCGGAGTTTTAGTTGGGTTCGTATTTTTTAGCCGGAGTTTTAGTTGGGTTCGTATTTTTTACCCGGAGTTTTAGTTGACTTCGTATTTTTACCCGGAGTTTTAGTTGGGTTCGTATTTTTACCCGGAGTTTTAGTTGGGTTCGTATTTTTTACCCGGTGTTTTAGTTGGGTTCGTATTTTTACCCGGAGTTTTAGTTGGGTTAGTATTTTTACCCGGAGTTTTAGTTGGGTTCGTATTTTTTACCCGGACTTTTTAGTTGGGTTAGTATTTTTGCCCGGAGTTTTAGTTGGGTTCGTATTTTTTTACCCGGAGTTTTAGTTGGGTTCGTAATTTTACCCGGAGTTTTAGTTGAGTTCGTAATTTTACCCGGAGTTTTAGTTGGGTTCGTAATTTTACCCGGGCTTTTTAGTTGGGTTCGTATTTTTTACCCGGACTTTTAGTTGGGTTCGTAATTTTACCCGGAGTTTTAGTTGGGTTCGTAATTTTACCCGGACTTTTTAGTTGGGTTCGTATTTTTTACCCGGACTTTTAGTTGGGTTCGTAATTTTACCCGGAGTTTTAGTTGGGTTCGTAATTTTACCCGGAGTTTTAGTTGGGTTCGTAATTTTACCCGGAGTCTTGAGTTAATAGTTGGGTTCGTATTTTTACCCGGACTTTTAGTTGGGATCGTAATTTTACCCGGAGTTTTAGTTGGGTTCGTAATTTTACCCGGAGTTTAGTAGGGTTCGTAATTTTACCCGGAGTTTTACTTGGGTTCGTAATTTTACACGGAGTTTTACTTGGGTTCGTAATTTTACCCGGAGTTTTAGTTGGGTTCGTAATTTTACCCGGAGTTTTAGTTGGGTTCGTAATTTTACCCGGACTTTTTAGTTGGGTTCGTATTTTTTACCCGGACTTTTAGTTGGGTTCGTAATTTTACCCGGAGTTTTAGTTGGGTTCGTAATTTTACCCGGAGTTTTAGTTGAGTTCGTAATTTTACCCGGAGTTTTAGTTGGGTTCGTAATTTTACCCGGACTTTTTAGTTGGGTTCGTAATTTTACCCGGACTTTTTAGTTGGGTTCGTACTTTTTACCCGGAGTTTTAGTTGGGTTCGTAATTTTACCCGGAGTTTTAGTTGGGTTCGTAATTTTACCCGGACTTTTTAGTTGGGTTCGTATTTTTTACCCGGACTTTTAGTTGGGTTCGTAATTTTACCCGGAGTTTTAGTTGGGTTCGTAATTTTACCCGGACTTTTTAGTTGGGTTCGAATTTTTTACCCGGACTTTTAGTTGGGTTCGTAATTTTACCCGGAGTTTTAGTTGGGTTCGTAATTTTACCCGGAGTTTTAGTTGGGTTCGTAATTTTACCCGGACTTTTTAGTTGGGTTCGTAATTTTACCCGGACTTTTTAGTTGGGTTCGTAATTTTACCTGGACTTTTTAGTTGGGTTCGTAATTTTACCCGGAGTTTTAGTTGGGTTCGTAATTTTACCCGGAGTTTTAGTTGGGTTCGTAATTTTATCGGACTTTTTAGTTGGGTTCGTATTTTTACCCGGAGTTTTAGTTGGGTTCGTATTTTTACCCGGAGTTTTAGTTGGGTTCGTATTTTTACCCGGAGTTTTAGTTGGGTTCGTATTTTTACCCGGAGTTTTAGTTGGGTTCGTATTTTTTACCCGGACTTTTTAGTTGGGTTAGTATTTTTGCCCGGAGTTTTAGTTGGGTTCGTATTTTTTAGCCGGAGTTTTAGTTGGGTTCGTATTTTTTACCCGGAGTTTTAGTTGACTTCGTATTTTTACCCGGAGTTTTAGTTGGGTTCGTAATTTTACCCGGAGTTTTAGTTGGGTTCGTAATTTTACCCGGACTTTTTAGTTGGGTTCGTATTTTTTACCCGGACTTTTAGTTGGGTTCGTAATTTTACCCGGAGTTTTAGTTGGGTTCGTCATTTTACCCGGACTTTTTAGTTGGGTTCGTATTTTTTACCCGGACTTTTAGTTGGGTTCGTAATTTTACCCGGAGTTTTAGTTGGGTTCGAATTTTTTACCCGGAGTTTTAGTTGGGTTCGTATTTTTTACCCGGAGTGTTAGTTGGGTTCGTATTTTTACCCGGAGTTTTAGTTGGGTTCGTATTTTTACCCGGAGTTTTAGTTGGGTTCGTATTTTTTACCCGGACTTTTAGTTGGGTTCGTAATTTTACCCGGAGTTTTAGTTGAGTTCGTAATTTTACCCGGAGTTTCACTTGGGTTCGTAATTTTACCCGGACTTTTTAGTTGGGTTCGTATTTTTTACCCGGACTTTTAGTTGGGTTCGTAATTTTACCCGGACTTTTTAGTTGGGTTCGTATTTTTTACCCGGACTTTTAGTTGGGTTCGTAATTTTACCCGGAGTTTTAGTTGGGTTCGTAATTTTACCCGGAGTTTTAGTTGGGTTCGTAATTTTACCCGGAGTTTTAGTTGGGTTCGTAATTTTACCCGGACTTTTTAGTTGGGTTCGTATTTTTTACCCGGACTTTTAGTTGGGTTCGTAATTTTACCCGGAGTTTTAGTTGGGTTCGTAATTTTACCCGGAGTTTTAGTTGAGTTCGTAATTTTACCCGGAGTTTTAGTTGGGTTCGTAATTTTACCCGGACTTTTTAGTTGGGTTCGTAATTTTACCCGGACTTTTTAGTTGGTTTCGTACTTTTTACCCGGAGTTTTAGTTGGGTTCGTAATTTTACCCGGAGTTTTAGTTGGGTTCGTAATTTTACCCGGACTTTTTAGTTGGGTTCGTATTTTTTACCCGGACTTTTAGTTGGGTTCATAATTTTACCCGGAGTTTTAGTTGGGTTCGTAATTTTACCCGGACTTTTTAGTTGGGTTCGTATTTTTTACCCGGACTTTTAGTTGGTTTCGTAATTTTACCCGGAGTTTTAGTTGGGTTCGTAATTTTACCCGGACTTTTTAGTTGGGTTCGTATTTTTTACCCGGAGTTTTAGTTGGGTTCGTAATTTTACCCGGAGTTTTAGTTGGGTTCGTAATTTTACCCGGACTTTTTAGTTGGGTTCGTATTTTTTACCCGGACTTTTAGTTGGGTTCGTAATTTTACCCGGAGTTTTAGTTGGGTTCGTAATTTTACCCGGACTTTTTAGTTGGGTTCGTATTTTTTACCCGGACTTTTAGTTGGGTTCGTAATTTTACCCGGAGTTTTAGTTGGGTTCGAATTTTTTACCCGGAGTTTTAGTTGGGTTCGTATTTTTTACCCGGAGTTTTAGTTGGGTTCGTATTTTTACCCGGAGTTTTAGTTGGGTTAGTATTTTTACCCGGAGTTTTAGTTGGGTTCGTATTTTTTACCCGGACTTTTAGTTGGGTTCGTAATTTTACCCGGAGTTTTAGTTGGGTTCGTAATTTTACCCGGAGTTTCACTTGGGTTCGTAATTTTACCCGGACTTTTTAGTTGGGTTCGTATTTTTTACCCGGACTTTTAGTTGGGTTCGTAATTTTACCCGGACTTTTTAGTTGGGTTCGTATTTTTTACCCGGACTTTTAGTTGGGTTCGTAATTTTACCCGGAGTTTTAGTTGGGTTCGTAATTTTACCCGGAGTTTTAGTTGGGTTCGTAATTTTACCCGGAGTTTTAGTTGGGTTCGTAATTTTACCCGGACTTTTTAGTTGGGTTCGTATTTTTTACCCGGACTTTTAGTTGGGTTCGTAATTTTACCCGGAGTTTTAGTTGGGTTCGTAATTTTACCCGGAGTTTTAGTTGAGTTCGTAATTTTACCCGGAGTTTTAGTTGGGTTCGTAATTTTACCCGGACTTTTTAGTTGGGTTCGTAATTTTACCCGGACTTTTTAGTTGGGTTCGTACTTTTTACCCGGAGTTTTAGTTGGGTTCGTAATTTTACCCGGAGTTTTAGTTGGGTTCGTAATTTTACCCGGACTTTTTAGTTGGGTTCGTATTTTTTACCCGGACTTTTAGTTGGGTTCATAATTTTACCCGGAGTTTTAGTTGGGTTCGTAATTTTACCCGGAGTTTTAGTTGAGTTCGTAATTTTACCCGGAGTTTTAGTTGGGTTCGTAATTTTACCCGGACTTTTTAGTTGGGTTCGTAATTTTACCCGGACTTTTTAGTTGGTTTCGTACTTTTTACCCGGAGTTTTAGTTGGGTTCGTAATTTTACCCGGAGTTTTAGTTGGGTTCGTAATTTTACCCGGACTTTTTAGTTGGGTTCGTATTTTTTACCCGGACTTTTAGTTGGGTTCATAATTTTACCCGGAGTTTTAGTTGGGTTCGTAATTTTACCCGGACTTTTTAGTTGGGTTCGTATTTTTTACCCGGACTTTTAGTTGGTTTCGTAATTTTACCCGGAGTTTTAGTTGGGTTCGTAATTTTACCCGGACTTTTTAGTTGGGTTCGTACTTTTTACCCGGAGTTTTAGTTGGGTTCGTAATTTTACCCGCAGTTTTAGTTGGGTTCGTAATTTTACCCGGACTTTTTAGTTGGGTTCGTATTTTTTACCCGGACTTTTAGTTGGGTTCGTAATTTTACCCGGAGTTTTAGTTGGGTTCGTAATTTTACCCGGACTTTTTAGTTGGGTTCGTATTTTTTACCCGGACTTTTAGTTTGGTTCGTAATTTTACCCGGAGTTTTAGTTGGGTTCGAATTTTTTACCCGGAGTTTTAGTTGGGTTCGTATTTTTTACCCGGAGTTTTAGTTGGGTTCGTATTTTTACCCGGAGTTTTAGTTGGGTTCGTATTTTTACCCGGAGTTTTAGTTGGGTTCGTATTTTTTACCCGGACTTTTAGTTGGGTTCGTAATTTTACCCGGAGTTTTAGTTGGGTTCGTAATTTTACCCGGAGTTTCACTTGGGTTCGTAATTTTACCCGGACTTTTTAGTTGGGTTCGTATTTTTTACCCGGACTTTTAGTTGGGTTCGTAATTTTACCCGGACTTTTTAGTTGGGTTCGTATTTTTTACCCGGACTTTTAGTTGGGTTCGTAATTTTACCCGGAGTTTTAGTTGGGTTCGTAATTTTACCCGGAGTTTTAGTTGGGTTCGTAATTTTACCCGGAGTTTTAGTTGGGTTCGTAATTTTACCCGGACTTTTTAGTTGGGTTCGTATTTTTTACCCGGACTTTTAGTTGGGTTCGTAATTTTACCCGGAGTTTTAGTTGGGTTCGTAATTTTACCCGGAGTTTTAGTTGAGTTCGTAATTTTACCCGGAGTTTTAGTTGGGTTCGTAATTTTACCCGGACTTTTTAGTTGGGTTCGTAATTTTACCCGGACTTTTTAGTTGGGTTCGTACTTTTTACCCGGAGTTTTAGTTGGGTTCGTAATTTTACCCGGAGTTTTAGTTGGGTTCGTAATTTTACCCGGACTTTTTAGTTGGGTTCGTATTTTTTACCCGGACTTTTAGTTGGGTTCATAATTTTACCCGGAGTTTTAGTTGGGTTCGTAATTTTACCCGGACTTTTTAGTTGGGTTCGTATTTTTTACCCGGACTTTTAGTTGGTTTCGTAATTTTACCCGGAGTTTTAGTTGGGTTCGAATTTTTTACCCGGAGTTTTAGTTGGGTTCGTATTTTTTACCCGGAGTTTTAGTTGGGTTCGTATTTTTACCCGGAGTTTTAGTTGGGTTCGTATTTTTACCCGGAGTTTTAGTTGGGTTCGTATTTTTTACCCGGACTTTTTAGTTGGGTTAGTATTTTTGCCCGGAGTTTTAGTTGGGTTCGTATTTTTTACCCGGACTTTTAGTTGGGTTCGTAATTTTACCCGGAGTTTTAGTTGGGTTCGTAATTTTACCCGGAGTTTCACTTGGGTTCGTAATTTTACCCGGACTTTCTAGTTGGGTTCGTATTTTTTACCCGGACTTTTAGTTGGGTTCGTAATTTTACCCGGAGTTTTAGTTGGGTTCGTAATTTTACCCGGAGTTTTACTTGGGTTCGTAATTTTACCCGGACTTTTTAGTTGGGTTCGTATTTTTTACCCGGAGTTTTAGTTGGGTTCGTAATTTTACCCGGACTTTTTAGTTGGGTTCGTATTTTTTACCCGGACTTTTAGTTGGGTTCGTAATTTTACCCGGAGTTTTAGTTGGGTTCGTATTTTTTACCCGGAGTTTTAGTTAGGTACGTATTTTTTACCCGGAGTTTTAGTTGGGTTCGCATTTTTACCCGGAGTTTTAGTTGGGTTCGTAATTTTACCCGGAGTTTTAGTTGAGTTCGTAATTTTACCCGGAGTTTTAGTTGGGTTCGTAATTTTACCCGGACTTTTTAGTTGGGTTCGTAATTTTACCCGGACTTTTTAGTTGGGTTCGTACTTTTTACCCGGAGTTTTAGTTGGGTTCGTAATTTTACCCGGAGTTTTAGTTGGGTTCGTAATTTTACCCGGACTTTTTAGTTGGGTTCGTATTTTTTACCCGGACTTTTAGTTGGGTTCGTAATTTTACCCGGAGTTTTAGTTGGGTTCGTAATTTTACCCGGACTTTTTAGTTGGGTTCGTATTTTTTACCCGGACTTTTAGTTGGGTTCGTAATTTTAAACGGAGTTTTAGTTGGGTTCGAATTTTTTACCCGGAGTTTTAGTTGGGTTCGTATTTTTTACCAGGAGTTTTAGTTGGGTTCGTATTTTTACCCGGAGTTTTAGTTGGGTTCGTATTTTTACCCGGAGTTTTAGTTGGGTTCGTATTTTTTACCCGGACTTTTAGTTGGGTTCGTAATTTTACCCGGAGTTTTAGTTGGGTTCGTAATTTTACCCGGAGTTTCACTTGGGTTCGTAATTTTACCCGGACTTTTTAGTTGGGTTCGTATTTTTTACAACCCAACTAAAACTCCGGGTAAAATTACGAACCCAAGTAAAACTCCGGGTAAAATTACGAACCCAAGTAAAACTCCGGGTAAAATTACGAACCCAACTAAAACTCCGGGTAAAATTACGAACCCAACTAAAACTCCGGGTAAAATTACGAACCCAACTAAAACTCCGGGTAAAATTACGAACCCAACTAAAACTCCGGGTAAAATTACGAACCCAACAAAAAGTCCGGGTAAAAAATACGAACCCAAATAAAAAGTCCGGGTAAAATTACGAACCCAAGTAAAACTCCGGGTAAAATTACGAACCCAACTAAAACTCCGGGTAAAATTACGAACCCAACTAAAAAGTCCGGGTAAAATTACGAACCCAAATAAAAAGTCCGGGTAAAATTACTAACCCAACTAAAACTCCGGATAAAATTACGAACCCAACTAAAACTCCGGGTAAAATTACGAACCCAACTAAAACTCCGGGTAAAATTACGAACCCAACTAAAACTCCGGGTAAAATTACGAACCCAACTAAAAAGTGCGGGTAAAATTACGAACCCAACTAAAACTCCGGGTAAAAAATACGAACCAAACAAAAAAGTCCGGGTAATATTTAGAACCCAACTAAAACTCCGGGTAAAAAAATACGAACCCAACTAAAACTCCGGGCAAAAATACTAACCCAACTAAAAAGTCCGGGTAAAAATTACGAACCCAACTAAAACTCCGGGTAAAATTACGAACCCAACTAAAACTCCGGGTAAAATTACGAACCCAACTAAAAGTCCGGGTAAAAAATACGAACCCAACTAAAAAGTCCGGGTAAAATTACGAACCCAACTAAAAATCCGGGTAAAAAATACGAACCCAACTAAAAAGTCCGGGTAAAATTACGAACCCAAGTAAAACTCCGGGTAAAATTACGAACCCAACTAAAACTCCGGGTAAAATTACGAACCCAACTAAACAGTCCGGGTAAAATTACGAACCCAAATAAAAAGTCCGGGTAAAATTACGAACCCAACTAAAACTCCGGGTAAAATTACGAACTCAACTAAAACTCCGGGTAAAATTACGAACCCAACTAAAACACCGGGTAAAATTACGAACCCAACTAAAAGTCCGGGTAAAAAATACGAACCCAACTAAAAAGTCCGGGTAAAATTACGAACCCAACTAAAACTCCGGGTAAAATTACGAACCCAACTAAAACTCCGGGTAAAATTACGAACCCAACTAAAACTCGGGGTAAAATTACGAACCCAACTAAAACTCCGGGTAAAATTACGAACCCAACTAAAAAGTCCGGTTAAAATTACGAACCCAACTAAAACTCCGGGTAAAAAATACGAACCAAACAAAAAAGTCCGGGTAACATTTAGAACCCAACTAAAACTCCGGGTAAAATTACGAACCCAACTAAAACTCCGGGTAAAATTACGAACCCAAGTAAAACTCCGGGTAAAATTACGAACCCAAGTAAAACTCCGGGTAAAATTACGAACCCAACTAAAACTCCGGGTAAAATTACGAACCCAACTATAACTCCGGGTAAAATTACGAACCCAACTAAAACTCCGGGTAAAATTACGAACCCAACTAAAACTCCGGGTAACATTACGAACCCAACAAAAAGTCCGGGTAAAAAATACGAACCCAAATAAAAAGTCCGGGTAAAATTACGAACCCAAGTAAAACTCCGGGTGAAATTACGAACCCAACTAAAACTCCGGGTAAAATTACGAACCCAACTAAAAAGTCCGGGTAAAATTACGAACCCAAATAAATAGTCCGGGTAAAATTACTAACCCAACTAAAACTCCGGGTAAAATTACGAACCCAACTAAAACTCCGGGTAAAATTACGAACCCAACTAAAACTCCGGGTAAAATTACGAACCCAACTAAAACTCCGGGTAAAATTACGAACCCAAGTAAAACTCCGGGTAAAATTACGAACCCAAGTAAAACTCCGGGTAAAATTACGAACCCAACTAAAACTCCGGGTAAAATTACGAACCCAACTAAAACTCCGGGTAAAATTACGAACCCAACTAAAACTCCGGGTAAAATTACGAACCCAACTAAAACTCCGGGTAAAATTACGAACCCAACAAAAAGTCCGGGTAAAAAATACGAACCCAAATAAAAAGTCCGGGTAAAATTACGAACCCAAGTAAAACTCCGGGTAAAATTACGAACCCAACTAAAACTCCGGGTAAAATTACGAACCCAACTAAAAAGTCCGGGTAAAATTGCGAACCCAAATAAAAAGTCCGGGTAAAATTACTAACCCAACTAAAACTCCGGGTAAAATTACGAACCCAACTAAAACTCCGGGTAAAATTACGAACCCAACTAAAACTCCGGGTAAAATTACGAACCCAACTAAAACTCCGGGTAAAATTACGAACCCAACTAAAAAGTGCGGGTAAAATTACGAACCCAACTAAAACTCCGGGTAAAAAATACGAACCAAACAAAAAAGTCCGGGTAATATTTAGAACCCAACTAAAACTCCGGGCAAAAAAATACGAACCCAACTAAAACTCCGGGCAAAAATACTAACCCAACTAAAAAGTCCGGGTAAAAATTACGAACCAAACTAAAACTCCGAGTAAAATTACGAACCCAACTAAAACTCCGGGTAAAATTACGAACCCAACTAAAAGTCCGGGTAAAAAATACGAACCCAACTAAAAAGTCCGGGTAAAATTACGAACCCAAGTAAAACTCCGGGTAAAATTACGAACCCAACTAAAACTCCGGGTAAAATTACGAACCCAACTAAAACTCCGGGTAAAATTACGAACCCAACTAAAACTCCGGGTAAAATTACGAACCCAACTAATACTCCGGGTAAAATTACGAACCCAACTAAAAGTCCGGGTAAAAAATACGAACCCAACTAAAAAGTCTGGGTAAAATTACGAACCCAACTAAAAGTGCGGGTAAAAAATACGAACCCAACTAAAAAGTCCGGGTAAAATTACGAACCCAAGTGAAACTCCGGGTAAAATTACGAACCCAACTAAAACTCCGGGTAAAATTACGAACCCAACTAAAAGTCCGGGTAAAAAATACGAACCCAACTAAAAAGTCCGGGTAAAATTACGAACCCAACTAAAAATCCGGGTAAAAAATACGAACCCAACTAAAAAGTCCGGGTAAAATTACGAACCCAAGTAAAACTCCGGGTAAAATTACGAACCCAACTAAAACTCCGGGTAAAATTACGAACCCAACTAAACAGTCCGGGTAAAATTACGAACCCAAATAAAAAGTCCGGGTAAAATTACGAACCCAACTAAAAATCCGGGTAAAAAATACGAACCCAACTAAAAAGTCCGGGTAAAATTACGAACCCAAGTAAAACTCCGGGTAAAATTACGAACCCAACTAAAACTCCGGGTAAAATTACGAACCCAACTAAACAGTCCGGGTAAAATTACGAACCCAAATAAAAAGTCCGGGTAAAATTACGAACCCAACTAAAACTCCGGGTAAAATTACGAACTCAACTAAAACTCCGGGTAAAATTACGAACCCAACTAAAACTCCGGGTAAAATTACGAACCCAACTAAAAGTCCGGGTAAAAAATACGAACCCAACTAAAAAGTCCGGGTAAAATTACGAACCCAACTAAAACTCCGGGTAAAATTACGAACCCAACTAAAACTCCGGGTTAAATTACGAACCCAACTAAAACTCGGGGTAAAATTACGAACCCAACTAAAACTCCGGGTAAAATTACGAACCCAACTAAAAAGTCCGGGTAAAATTACGAACCCAACTAAAACTCCGGGTAAAAAATACGAACCAAACAAAAAAGTCCGGGTAACATTTAGAACCCAACTAAAACTCCGGGTAAAATTACGAACCCAACTAAAACTCCGGGTAAAATTACGAACCCAAGTAAAACTCCGGGTAAAATTACGAACCCAAGTAAAACTCCGGGTAAAATTACGAACCCAACTAAAACTCCGGGTAAAATTACGAACCCAACTAAAACTCCGGGTAAAATTACGAACCCAACTAAAACTCCGGTAAAATTACGAACCCAACTAAGACTCCGGGTAAAATTACGAACCCAACAAAAAGTCCGGGTAAAAAATACGAACCCAAATAAAAAGTCCGGGTAAAATTACGAACCCAAGTAAAACTCCGGGTAAAATTACGAACCCAACTAAAACTCCGGGTAAAATTACGAACCCAACTAAAAAGTCCGGGTAAAATTACGAACCCAAATAAAAAGTCCGGGTAAAATTACTAACCCAACTAAAACTCCGGGTAAAATTACGAACCCAACTAAAACTCCGGGTAAAATTACGAACCCAACTAAAACTCCGGGTAAAATTACGAACCCAACTAAAACTCCGGGTAAAATTACGAACCCAAGTAAAACTCCGGGTAAAATTACGAACCCAAGTAAAACTCCGGGTAAAATTACGAACCCAACTAAAACTCCGGGTAAAATTACGAACCCAACTAAAACTCCGGGTAAAATTACGAACCCAACTAAAACTCCGGGTAAAATTACGAACCCAACTAAAAGTCCGGGTAAAAAATACGAACCCAACTAAAAAGTCCGGGTAAAATTACGAACCCAACTAAAACTCCGGGTAAAAAATACGAACCAAACAAAAAAGTCCGGGTAACATTTAGAACCCAACTAAAACTCCGGGTAAAAAAATACGAACCCAACTAAAACTCCGGGCAAAAATACTAACCCAACTAAAAAGTCCGGGTAAAAGATACGAACCCAACTAAAACTCCGGGTAAAAATACGAACTCAACTAAAACTCCGGGTAAAAATACGAACCCAACTAAAACTCCGGGTGAAATTACGAACCCAACTAAAAGTCCGGGTAAAAATACGAACCCAACTATTAACTCAAGACTCCGGGTAAAATTACGAACCCAACTAAAACTCCGGGTAAAATTACGAACCCAACTAAAACTCCGGCTAAAATTACGAACCCAACTAAAAGTCCGGGTAAAAAATACGAACCCAACTAAAAAGTCCGGGTAAAATTACAAACCCAACTAAAACTCCGGGTAAAATTAAGAACCCAACTAAAAAGTGCGGGTAAAATTACGAACCCAACTAAAACTCCGGGTAAAAAATACGAACCAAACAAAAAAGTCCGGGTAACATTTTGAACCCAACTAAAACTCCGGGTAAAAAATACGAACCCAACTAAAACTCCGGGCAAAAATACTAACCCAACTAAAAAGTCCGGGTAAAAAATACGAACCCAACTAAAACTCCGGGTAAAAATACGAACCCAACTAAAACTCCGGGTAAAAATACGAACACAACTAAAACTCCGGGTAAAAAATACGAACCTAACTAAAACTCCGGGTAAAAATACGAACCCAACTAAAACTCCGGGTAAAAATACGAACCCAACTAAAACTCCGGGTAAAAAATACGAACCCAACTAAAACTCCGGGTAAAAAATACGAACCCAACTAAAACTCCGGGCAAAAATACTAACCCAACTAAAAAGTCCGGGTAAAAAATACGAACCCAACTAAAACTCCGCGTAAAAATACGAACCCAACTAAAACTCCGGGTAAAAATACGAACCCAACTAAAACTCCGGGTAAAAAATACGAACCCAACTAAAACTCCGGGTAAAAAATACGAACCCAACTAAAAAGTCCGGTGAAAAAATATGAACCCAACTAAAACTCCGGGTAAAATTACCAACACAACTAAAACTCCGGGTAAAATTACGAACCCAACAAAAAGTCCGGGTAAAAAATACGAACCCAAATAAAAAGTCCGGGTAAAATTACGAACCCAAGTAAAACTCCGGGTAAAATTACGAACCCAACTAAAACTCCGGGTAAAATTACGAACCCAACTAAAAAGTCCGGGTAAAATTACGAACCCAAATAAATAGTCCGGGTAAAATTACTAACCCAACTAAAACTCCGGGTAAAATTACGAACCCAACTAAAACTCCGGGTAAAATTACGAACCCAACTAAAACTCCGGGTAAAATTACGAACCCAACTAAAACTCCGGGTAAAATTACGAACCCAAGTAAAACTCCGGGTAAAATTACGAACCCAAGTAAAACTCCGGGTAAAATTACGAACCCAACTAAAACTCCGGGTAAAATTACGAACCCAACTAAAACTCCGGGTAAAATTACGAACCCAACTAAAACTCCGGGTAAAATTACGAACCCAACTAAAACTCCGGGTAAAATTACGAACCCAACAAAAAGTCCGGGTAAAAAATACGAACCCAAATAAAAAGTCCGGGTAAAATTACGAACCCAAGTAAAACTCCGGGTAAAATTACGAACCCAACTAAAACTCCGGGTAAAATTACGAACCCAACTAAAAAGTCCGGGTAAAATTGCGAACCCAAATAAAAAGTCCGGGTAAAATTACTAACCCAACTAAAACTCCGGGTAAAATTACGAACCCAACTAAAACTCCGGGTAAAATTACGAACCCAACTAAAACTCCGGGTAAAATTACGAACCCAACTAAAACTCCGGGTAAAATTACGAACCCAACTAAAAAGTGCGGGTAAAATTACGAACCCGACTAAAACTCCGGGTAAAAAATACGAACCAAACAAAAAAGTCCGGGTAATATTTAGAACCCAACTAAAACTCCGGGTAAAAAAATACGAACCCAACTAAAACTCCGGGCAAAAATACTAACCCAACTAAAAAGTCCGGGTAAAAATTACGAACCAAACTAAAACTCCGGGTAAAATTACGAACCCAACTAAAACTCCGGGTAAAATTACGAACCCAACTAAAAGTCCGGGTAAAAAATACGAACCCAACTAAAAAGTCCGGATAAAATTACGAACCCAAGTAAAACTCCGGGTAAAATTACGAACCCAACTAAAACTCCGGGTAAAATTACGAACCCAACTAAAACTCCGGGTAAAATTACGAACCCAACTAAAACTCCGGGTAAAATTACGAACCCAACTAATACTCCGGGTAAAATTACGAACCCAACTAAAAGTCCGGGTAAAAAATACGAACCCAACTAAAAAGTCTGGGTAAAATTACGAACCCAACTAAAAGTACGGGTAAAAAATACGAACCCAACTAAAAAGTCCGGGTAAAATTACGAACCCAAGTGAAACTCCGGGTAAAATTACGAACCCAACTAAAACTCCGGGTAAAATTACGAACCCAACTAAAAGTCCGGGTAAAAAATACGAACCCAACTAAAAAGTCCGGGTAAAATTACGAACCCAACTAAAAATCCGGGTAAAAAATACGAACCCAACTAAAAAGTCCGGGTAAAATTACGAACCCAAGTAAAACTCCGGGTAAAATTACGAACCCAACTAAAACTCCGGGTAAAATTACGAACCCAACTAAACAGTCCGGGTAAAATTACGAACCCAAATAAAAAGTCAGGGTAAAATTACGAACCCAACTAAAAATCCGGGTAAAAAATACGAACCCAACTAAAAAGTCCGGGTAAAATTACGAACCCAAGTAAAACTCCGGGTAAAATTACGAACCCAACTAAAACTCCGGGTAAAATTACGAACCCAACTAAACAGTCCGGGTAAAATTACGAACCCAAATAAAAAGTCCGGGTAAAATTACGAACCCAACTAAAACTCCGGGTAAAATTACGAACTCAACTAAAACTCCGGGTAAAATTACGAACCCAACTAAAACTCCGGGTAAAATTACGAACCCAACTAAAAGTCCGGGTAAAAAATACGAACCCAACTAAAAAGTCCGGGTAAAATTACGAACCCAACTAAAACTCCGGGTAAAATTACGAACCCAACTAAAACTCCGGGTTAAATTACGAACCCAACTAAAACTCGGGGTAAAATTACGAACCCAACTAAAACTCCGGGTAAAATTACGAACCCAACTAAAAAGTCCGGGTAAAATTACGAACCCAACTAAAACTCCGGGTAAAAAATACGAACCAAACAAAAAAGTCCGGGTAACATTTAGAACCCAACTAAAACTCCGGGTAAAATTACGAACCCAACTAAAACTCCGGGTAAAATTACGAACCCAAGTAAAACTCCGGGTAAAATTACGAACCCAAGTAAAACTCCGGGTAAAATTACGAACCCAACTAAAACTCCGGGTAAAATTACGAACCCAACTAAAACTCCGGGTAAAATTACGAACCCAACTAAAACTCCGGGTAAAATTACGAACCCAACTAAGACTCCGGGTAAAATTACGAACCCAACAAAAAGTCCGGGTAAAAAATACGAACCCAAATAAAAAGTCCGGGTAAAATTACGAACCCAAGTAAAACTCCGGGTAAAATTACGAACCCAACTAAAACTCCGGGTAAAATTACGAACCCAACTAAAAAGTCCGGGTAAAATTACGAACCCAAATAAAAAGTCCGGGTAAAATTACTAACCCAACTAAAACTCCGGGTAAAATTACGAACCCAACTAAAACTCCGGGTAAAATTACGAACCCAACTAAAACTCCGGGTAAAATTACGAACCCAACTAAAACTCCGGGTAAAATTACGAACCCAAGTAAAACTCCGGGTAAAATTACGAACCCAAGTAAAACTCCGGGTAAAATTACGAACCCAACTAAAACTCCGGGTAAAATTACGAACCCAACTAAAACTCCGGGTAAAATTACGAACCCAACTAAAACTCCGGGTAAAATTACGAACCCAACTAAAAGTCCGGGTAAAAAATACGAACCCAACTAAAAAGTCCGGGTAAAATTACGAACCCAACTAAAACTCCGGGTAAAAAATACGAACCAAACAAAAAAGTCCGGGTAACATTTAGAACCCAACTAAAACTCCGGGTAAAAAAATACGAACCCAACTAAAACTCCGGGCAAAAATACTAACCCAACTAAAAAGTCCGGGTAAAAGATACGAACCCAACTAAAACTCCGGGTAAAAATACGAACTCAACTAAAACTCCGGGTAAAAATACGAACCCAACTAAAACTCCGGGTAAAATTACGAACCCAACTAAAAGTCCGGGTAAAAATACGAACCCAACTATTAACTCAAGACTCCGGGTAAAATTACGAACCCAACTAAAACTCCGGGTAAAATTACGAACCCAACTAAAACTCCGGCTAAAATTACGAACCCAACTAAAAGTCCGGGTAAAAAATACGAACCCAACTAAAAAGTCCGGGTAAAATTACAAACCCAACTAAAACTCCGGGTAAAATTAAGAACCCAACTAAAAAGTGCGGGTAAAATTACGAACCCAACTAAAACTCCGGGTAAAAAATACGAACCAAACAAAAAAGTCCGGGTAACATTTTGAACCCAACCAAAACTCCGGGTAAAAAATACGAACCCAACTAAAACTCCGGGCAAAAATACTAACCCAACTAAAAAGTCCGGGTAAAAAATACGAACCCAACTAAAACTCCGGGTAAAAATACGAACCCAACTAAAACTCCGGGTAAAAATACGAACACAACTAAAACTCCGGGTAAAAAATACGAACCTAACTAAAACTCCGGGTAAAAATACGAACCCAACTAAAACTACGGGTAAAAATACGAACCCAACTAAAACTCCGGGTAAAAAATACGAACCCAACTAAAACTCCGGGTAAAAAATACGAACCCAACTAAAACTCCGGGCAAAAATACTAACCCAACTAAAAAGTCCGGGTAAAAAATACGAACCCAACTAAAACTCCGCGTAAAAATACGAACCCAACTAAAACTCCGGGTAAAAATACGAACCCAACTAAAACTCCGGGTAAAAAATACGAACCCAACTAAAACTCCGGGTAAAAAATACGAACCCAACTAAAAAGTCCGGTAAAAAAATATGAACCCAACTAAAACTCCGGGTAAAATTACCAACACAACTAAAACTCCGGGTAAAAATACGAACACAACTAAAACTCCGGGTAAAAGATACGAACCCAATTAAAACTCCGGGTAAAAAATACGAACCCAACTAAAACTCCAGGTAAAATTACGAACCCAACTAAAAGTCCGGGTAAAAAATACGAACCCAACTAAAACGTCCGGGTAAAATTACGAACCCAACTAAAACTCCGGGTAAAAAATACGAACCCAACTAAAAAGTCCGGGTAAAATTACGAACCCAAGTAAAACTCCGGGTAAAATTACGAACCCAACTAAAACTCCGGGTAAAATTACGAACCCAACTAAAAGTCCGGGTAAAAAATACGAACCCAACTAAAAAGTCTGGGTAAAATTACGAACCCAACTAAAAGTACGGGTAAAAAATACGAACCCAACTAAAAAGTCCGGGTAAAATTACGAACCCAAGTGAAACTCCGGGTAAAATTACGAACCCAAGTAAAACTCCGGGTAAAATTACGAACCCAACTAAAACTCCGGGTAAAATTACGAACCCAACTAAAACTCCGGGTAAAATTACGAACCCAACTAAAACTCCGGGTAAAAATACGAACCCAACTAAAACTCCGGGTAAAAAATACGAACCCAACTAAAACTCCGGGTAAAAAATACGAACCCAACTAAAACTCCGGGCAAAAATACTAACCCAACTAAAAAGTCCGGGTAAAAAATACGAACCCAACTAAAACTCCGCGTAAAAATACGAACCCAACTAAAACTCCGGGTAAAAATACGAACCCAACTAAAACTCCGGGTAAAAAATACGAACCCAACTAAAACTCCGGGTAAAAAATACGAACCCAACTAAAAAGTCCGGTGAAAAAATATGAACCCAACTAAAACTCCGGGTAAAATTACCAACACAACTAAAACTCCGGGTAAAATTACGAACCCAACAAAAAGTCCGGGTAAAAAATACGAACCCAAATAAAAAGTCCGGGTAAAATTACGAACCCAAGTAAAACTCCGGGTAAAATTACGAACCCAACTAAAACTCCGGGTAAAATTACGAACCCAACTAAAAAGTCCGGGTAAAATTACGAACCCAAATAAATAGTCCTGGTAAAATTACTAACCCAACTAAAACTCCGGGTAAAATTACGAACCCAACTAAAACTCCGGGTAAAATTACGAACCCAACTAAAACTCCGGGTAAAATTACGAACCCAACTAAAACTCCGGGTAAAATTACGAACCCAAGTAAAACTCCGGGTAAAATTACGAACCCAAGTAAAACTCCGGGTAAAATTACGAACCCAACTAAAACTCCGGGTAAAATTACGAACCCAACTAAAACTCCGGGTAAAATTACGAACCCAACTAAAACTCCGGGTAAAATTACGAACCCAACTAAAACTCCGGGTAAAATTACGAACCCAACAAAAAGTCCGGGTAAAAAATACGAACCCAAATAAAAAGTCCGGGTAAAATTACGAACCCAAGTAAAACTCCGGGTAAAATTACGAACCCAACTAAAACTCCGGGTAAAATTACGAACCCAACTAAAAAGTCCGGGTAAAATTGCGAACCCAAATAAAAAGTCCGGGTAAAATTACTAACCCAACTAAAACTCCGGGTAAAATTACGAACCCAACTAAAACTCCGGGTAAAATTACGAACCCAACTAAAACTCCGGGTAAAATTACGAACCCAACTAAAACTCCGGGTAAAATTACGAACCCAACTAAAAAGTGCGGGTAAAATTACGAACCCAACTAAAACTCCGGGTAAAAAATACGAACCAAACAAAAAAGTCCGGGTAATATTTAGAACCCAACTAAAACTCCGGGTAAAAAAATACGAACCCAACTAAAACTCCGGGCAAAAATACTAACCCAACTAAAAAGTCCGGGTAAAAATTACGAACCAAACTAAAACTCCGGGTAAAATTACGAACCCAACTAAAACTCCGGGTAAAATTACGAACCCAACTAAAAGTCCGGGTAAAAAATACGAACCCAACTAAAAAGTCCGGATAAAATTACGAACCCAAGTAAAACTCCGGGTAAAATTACGAACCCAACTAAAACTCCGGGTAAAATTACGAACCCAACTAATACTCCGGGTAAAATTACGAACCCAACTAAAAGTCCGGGTAAAAAATACGAACCCAACTAAAAAGTCTGGGTAAAATTACGAACCCAACTAAAAGTACGGGTAAAAAATACGAACCCAACTAAAAAGTCCGGGTAAAATTACGAACCCAAGTGAAACTCCGGGTAAAATTACGAACCCAACTAAAACTCCGGGTAAAATTACGAACCCAACTAAAAGTCCGGGTAAAAAATACAAACCCAACTAAAAAGTCCGGGTAAAATTACGAACCCAACTAAAAATCCGGGTAAAAAATACGAACCCAACTAAAAAGTCCGGGTAAAATTACGAACCCAAGTAAAACTCCGGGTAAAATTACGAACCCAACTAAAACTCCGGGTAAAATTACGAACCCAACTAAACAGTCCGGGTAAAATTACGAACCCAAATAAAAAGTCCGGGTAAAATTACGAACCCAACTAAAAATCCGGGTAAAAAATAAGAACCCAACTAAAAAGTCCGGGTAAAATTACGAACCCAAGTAAAACTCCGGGTAAAATTACGAACCCAACTAAAACTCCGGGTAAAATTACGAACCCAACTAAACAGTCCGGGTAAAATTACGAACCCAAATAAAAAGTCCGGGTAAAATTACGAACCCAACTAAAACTCCGGGTAAAATTACGAACTCAACTAAAACTCCGGGTAAAATTACGAACCCAACTAAAACTCCGGGTAAAATTACGAACCCAACTAAAAGTCCGGGTAAAAAATACGAACCCAACTAAAAAGTCCGGGTAAAATTACGAACCCAACTAAAACTCCGGGTAAAATTACGAACCCAACTAAAACTCCGGGTTAAATTACGAACCCAACTAAAACTCGGGGTAAAATTACGAACCCAACTAAAACTCCGGGTAAAATTACGAACCCAACTAAAAAGTCCGGGTAAAATTACGAACCCAACTAAAACTCCGGGTAAAAAATACGAACCAAACAAAAAAGTCCGGGTAACATTTAGAACCCAACTAAAACTCCGGGTAAAATTACGAACCCAACTAAAACTCCGGGTAAAATTACGAACCCAAGTAAAACTCCGGGTAAAATTACGAACCCAAGTAAAACTCCGGGTAAAATTACGAACCCAACTAAAACTCCGGGTAAAATTACGAACCCAACTAAAACTCCGGGTAAAATTACGAACCCAACTAAAACTCCGGGTAAAATTACGAACCCAACTAAGACTCCGGGTAAAATTACGAACCCAACAAAAAGTCCGGGTAAAAAATACGAACCCAAATAAAAAGTCCGGGTAAAATTACGAACCCAAGTAAAACTCCGGGTAAAATTACGAACCCAACTAAAACTCCGGGTAATATTACGAACCCAACTAAAAAGTCCGGGTAAAATTACGAACCCAAATAAAAAGTCCGGGTAAAATTACTAACCCAACTAAAACTCCGGGTAAAATTACGAACCCAACTAAAACTCCGGGTAAAATTACGAACCCAACTAAAACTCCGGGTAAAATTACGAACCCAACTAAAACTCCGGGTAAAATTACGAACCCAAGTAAAACTCCGGGTAAAATTACGAACCCAAGTAAAACTCCGGGTAAAATTACGAACCCAACTAAAACTCCGGGTAAAATTACGAACCCAACTAAAACTCCGGGTAAAATTACGAACCCAACTAAAACTCCGGGTAAAATTACGAACCCAACTAAAAGTCCGGGTAAAAAATACGAACCCAACTAAAAAGTCCGGGTAAAATTACGAACCCAACTAAAACTCCGGGTAAAAAATACGAACCAAACAAAAAAGTCCGGGTAACATTTAGAACCCAACTAAAACTCCGGGTAAAAAAATACGAACCCAACTAAAACTCCGGGCAAAAATACTAACCCAACTAAAAAGTCCGGGTAAAAGATACGAACCCAACTAAAACTCCGGGTAAAAATACGAACTCAACTAAAACTCCGGGTAAAAATACGAACCCAACTAAAACTCCGGGTAAAATTACGAACCCAACTAAAAGTCCGGGTAAAAATACGAACCCAACTATTAACTCAAGACTCCGGGTAAAATTACGAACCCAACTAAAACTCCGGGTAAAATTACGAACCCAACTAAAACTCCGGCTAAAATTACGAACCCAACTAAAAGTCCGGGTAAAAAATACGAACCCAACTAAAAAGTCCGGGTAAAATTACAAACCCAACTAAAACTCCGGGTAAAATTAAGAACCCAACTAAAAAGTGCGGGTAAAATTACGAACCCAACTAAAACTCCGGGTAAAAAATACGAACCAAACAAAAAAGTCCGGGTAACATTTTGAACCCAACTAAAACTCCGGGTAAAAAATACGAACAAAACTAAAACTCCGGGCAAAAATACTAACCCAACTAAAAAGTCCGGGTAAAAAATACGAACCCAACTAAAACTCCGGGTAAAAATACGAACCCAACTAAAACTCCGGGTAAAAATACGAACACAACTAAAACTCCGGGTAAAAAATACGAACCTAACTAAAACTCCGGGTAAAAATACGAACCCAACTAAAACTCCGGGTAAAAATACGAACCCAACTAAAACTCCGGGTAAAAAATACGAACCCAACTAAAACTCCGGGTAAAAAATACGAACCCAACTAAAACTCCGGGCAAAAATACTAACCCAACTAAAAAGTCCGGGTAAAAAATACGAACCCAACTAAAACTCCGCGTAAAAATACGAACCCAACTAAAACTCCGGGTAAAAATACGAACCCAACTAAAACTCCGGGTAAAAAATACGAACCCAACTAAAACTCCGGGTAAAAAATACGAACCCAACTAAAAAGTCCGGTAAAAAAATATGAACCCAACTAAAACTCCGGGTAAAATTACCAACACAACTAAAACTCCGGGTAAAAATACGAACACAACTAAAACTCCGGGTAAAAGATACGAACCCAATTAAAACTCCGGGTAAAAAATACGAACCCAACTAAAACTCCAGGTAAAATTACGAACCCAACTAAAAGTCCGGGTAAAAAATACGAACCCAACTAAAACGTCCGGGTAAAATTACGAACCCAACTAAAACTCCGGGTAAAAAATACGAACCCAACTAAAAAGTCCGGGTAAAATTACGAACCCAAGTAAAACTCCGGGTAAAATTACGAACCCAACTAAAACTCCGGGTAAAATTACGAACCCAACTAAAAGTCCGGGTAAAAAATACGAACCCAACTAAAAAGTCTGGGTAAAATTACGAACCCAACTAAAAGTACGGGTAAAAAATACGAACCCAACTAAAAAGTCCGGGTAAAATTACGAACCCAAGTGAAACTCCGGGTAAAATTACGAACCCAACTAAAACTCCGGGTAAAATTACGAACCCAACTAAAAGTCCGGGTAAAAAATACGAACCCAACTAAAATGTCCGGGTAAAATTACGAACCCAACTAAAAATCCGGGTAAAAAATACGAACCCAACTAAAAAGTCCGGGTAAAATTACGAACCCAAGTAAAACTCCGGGTAAAATTACGAACCCAACTAAAACTCCGGGTAAAATTACGAACCCAACTAAACAGTCCGGGTAAAATTACGAACCCAAATAAAAAGTCCGGGTAAAATTACGAACCCAACTAAAACTCCGGGTAAAATTACGAACTCAACTAAAACTCCGGGTAAAATTACGAACCCAACTAAAACTCCGGGTAAAATTACGAACCCAACTAAAAGTCCGGGTAAAAAATACGAACCCAACTAAAAAGTCCGGGTAAAATTACGAACCCAACTAAAACTCCGGGTAAAATTACGAACCCAACTAAAACTCCGGGTAAAATTACGAACCCAACTAAAACTCGGGGTAAAATTACGAACCCAACTAAAACTCCGGGTAAAATTACGAACCCAACTAAAAAGTCCGGGTAAAATTACGAACCCAACTAAAACTCCGGGTAAAAAATACGAACCAAACAAAAAAGTCCGGGTAACATTTAGAACCCAACTAAAACTCCGGGTAAAATTACGAACCCAACTAAAACTCCGGGTAAAATTACGAACCCAAGTAAAACTCCGGGTAAAATTACGAACCCAAGTAAAACTCCGGGTAAAATTACGAACCCAACTAAAACTCCGGGTAAAATTACGAACCCAACTAAAACTCCGGGTAAAATTACGAACCCAACTAAAACTCCGGGTAAAATTACGAACCCAACTAAGACTCCGGGTAAAATTACGAACACAACAAAAAGTCCGGGTAAAAAATACGAACCCAAATAAAAAGTCCGGGTAAAACTACGAACCCAAGTAAAACTCCGGGTAAAATTACGAACCCAACTAAAACTCCGGGTAAAATTACGAACCCAACTAAAAAGTCCGGGTAAAATTACGAACCTAAATAAAAAGTCCGGGTAAAATTACTAACCCAACTAAAACTCCGGGTAAAATTACGAACCCAACTAAAACTCCGGGTAAAATTACGAACCCAACTAAAACTCCGGGTAAAATTACGAACCCAACTAAAACTCCGGGTAAAATTACGAACCCAAGTAAAACTCCGGGTAAAATTACGAACCCAAGTAAAACTCCGGGTAAAATTACGAACCCAACTAAAACTCCGGGTAAAATTACGAACCCAACTAAAACTCCGGGTAAAATTACGAACCCAACTAAAACTCCGGGTAAAATTACGAACCCAACTAAAACTCCGATTAAAATTACGAACCCAACAAAAAGTCCGGGTAAAAAATACGAACCCAAATAAAAAGTCCGGGTAAAATTACGAACCCAAGTAAAACTCCGGGTAAAATTACGAACCCAACTAAAACTCCGGGTAAAATTATGAACCCAACTAAAAAGTCCGGGTAAAATTACGAACCCAAATAAAAAGTCCGGGTAAAATTACTAACCCAACTAAAACTCCGGGTAAAATTACGAACCCAACTAAAACTCCGGGTAAAATTACGAACCCAACTAAAACTCCGGGTAAAATTACGAACCCAACTAAAACTCCGGGTAAAATTACGAACCCAACTAAAAAGTGCGGGTAAAATTACGAACCCAACTAAAACTCCGGGTAAAAAATACGAACCAAACAAAAAAGTCCGGGTAATATTTAGAACCCAACTAAAACTCCGGGTAAAAAAATACGAACCCAACTAAAACTCCGGGCAAAAATACTAACCCAACTAAAAAGTCCGGGTAAAAATTACGAACCCAACTAAAACTCCGGGTAAAATTACGAACCCAACTAAAACTCCGGGTAAAATTACGAACCCAACTAAAAGTCCGGGTAAAAAATACGAACCCAACTAAAAAGTCCGGGTAAAATTACGAACCCAAGTAAAACTCCGGGTAAAATTACGAACCCAACTAAAACTCCGGGTAAAATTACGAACCCAACTAAAACTCCTGGTAAAATTACGAACCCAACTAAAACTCCGGGTAAAATTACGAACCCAACTAATACTCCGGGTAAAATTACGAACCCAACTAAAAGTCCGGGTAAAAAATACGAACCCAACTAAAAAGTCTGGGTAAAATTACGAACCCAACTAAAAGTACGGGTAAAAAATACGAACCCAACTAAAAAGTCCGGGTAAAATTACGAACCCAAATAAAAAGTCCGGGTAAAATTACGAACCCAACTAAAACTCCGGGTAAAATTACGAACTCAACTAAAACTCCGGGTAAAATTACGAACCCAACTAAAACTCCGGGTAAAATTACGAACCCAACTAAAAGTCCGGGTAAAAAATACGAACCCAACTAAAAAGTCCGGGTAAAATTACGAACCCAACTAAAACTCCGGGTAAAATTACGAACCCAACTAAAACTCCGGGTAAAATTACGAACCCAACTAAAACTCGGGGTAAAATTACGAACCCAACTAAAACTCCGGGTAAAATTACGAACCCAACTAAAAAGTCCGGGTAAAATTACGAACCCAACTAAAACTCCGGGTAAAAAATACGAACCAAACAAAAAAGTCCGGGTAACATTTAGAACCCAACTAAAACTCCGGGTAAAATTACGAACCCAACTAAAACTCCGGGTAAAATTACGAACCCAAGTAAAACTCCGGGTAAAATTACGAACCCAAGTAAAACTCCGGGTAAAATTACGAACCCAACTAAAACTCCGGGTAAAATTACGAACCCAACTAAAACTCCGGGTAAAATTACGAACCCAACTAAAACTCCGGGTAAAATTACGAACCCAACTAAGACTCCGGGTAAAATTACGAACACAACAAAAAGTCCGGGTAAAAAATACGAACCCAAATAAAAAGTCCGGGTAAAACTACGAACCCAAGTAAAACTCCGGGTAAAATTACGAACCCAACTAAAACTCCGGGTAAAATTACGAACCCAACTAAAAAGTCCGGGTAAAATTACGAACCTAAATAAAAAGTCCGGGTAAAATTACTAACCCAACTAAAACTCCGGGTAAAATTACGAACCCAACTAAAACTCCGGGTAAAATTACGAACCCAACTAAAACTCCGGGTAAAATTACGAACCCAACTAAAACTCCGGGTAAAATTACGAACCCAAGTAAAACTCCGGGTAAAATTACGAACCCAAGTAAAACTCCGGGTAAAATTACGAACCCAACTAAAACTCCGGGTAAAATTACGAACCCAACTAAAACTCCGGGTAAAATTACGAACCCAACTAAAACTCCGGGTAAAATTACGAACCCAACTAAAACTCCGATTAAAATTACGAACCCAACAAAAAGTCCGGGTAAAAAATACGAACCCAAATAAAAAGTCCGGGTAAAATTACGAACCCAAGTAAAACTCCGGGTAAAATTACGAACCCAACTAAAACTCCGGGTAAAATTATGAACCCAACTAAAAAGTCCGGGTAAAATTACGAACCCAAATAAAAAGTCCGGGTAAAATTACTAACCCAACTAAAACTCCGGGTAAAATTACGAACCCAACTAAAACTCCGGGTAAAATTACGAACCCAACTAAAACTCCGGGTAAAATTACGAACCCAACTAAAACTCCGGGTAAAATTACGAACCCAACTAAAAAGTGCGGGTAAAATTACGAACCCAACTAAAACTCCGGGTAAAAAATACGAACCAAACAAAAAAGTCCGGGTAATATTTAGAACCCAACTAAAACTCCGGGTAAAAAAATACGAACCCAACTAAAACTCCGGGCAAAAATACTAACCCAACTAAAAAGTCCGGGTAAAAATTACGAACCCAACTAAAACTCCGGGTAAAATTACGAGCCCAACTAAAACTCCGGGTAAAATTACGAACCCAACTAAAAGTCCGGGTAAAAAATACGAACCCAACTAAAAAGTCCGGGTAAAATTACGAACCCAAGTAAAACTCCGGGTAAAATTACGAACCCAACTAAAACTCCGGGTAAAATTACGAACCCAACTAAAACTCCGGGTAAAATTACGAACCCAACTAAAACTCCGGGTAAAATTACGAACCCAACTAATACTCCGGGTAAAATTACGAACCCAACTAAAAGTCCGGGTAAAAAATACGAACCCAACTAAAAAGTCTGGGTAAAATTACGAACCCAACTAAAAGTACGGGTAAAAAATACGAACCCAACTAAAAAGTCCGGGTAAAATTACGAACCCAAGTGAAACTCCGGGTAAAATTACGAACCCAACTAAAACTCCGGGTAAAATTACGAACCCAACTAAAAGTCCGGGTAAAAAATACGAACCCAACTAAAAAGTCCGGGTAAAATTACGAACCCAACTAAAAATCCGGGTAAAAAATACGAACCCAACTAAAAAGTCCGGGTAAAATTACGAACCCAAGTAAAACTCCGGGTAAAATTACGAACCCAACTAAAACTCCGGGTAAAATTACGAACCCAACTAAACAGTCCGGGTAAAATTACGAACCCAAATAAAACGTCCGGGTAAAATTACGAACCCAACTAAAAATCCGGGTAAAAAATACGAACCCAACTAAAAAGTCCGGGTAAAATTACGAACCCAAGTAAAACTCCGGGTAAAATTACGAACCCAACTAAAACTCCGGGTAAAATTACGAACCCAACTAAACAGTCCGGGTAAAATTACGAACCCAAATAAAAAGTCCGGGTAAAATTACGAACCCAACTAAAACTCGGGGTAAAATTACGAACCCAACTAAAACTCCGGGTAAAATTACGAACCCAACTAAAAAGTCCGGGTAAAATTACGAACCCAACTAAAACTCCGGGTAAAAAATACGAACCAAACAAAAAAGTCCGGGTAACATTTAGAACCCAACTAAAACTCCGGGTAAAATTACAAACCCAACTAAAACTCCGGGTAAAATTACGAACCCAAGTAAAACTCCGGGTAAAATTACGAACCCAAGTAAAACTCCGGGTAAAATTACGAACCCAACTAAAACTCCGGGTAAAATTACGAACCCAACTAAAACTCCGGGTAAAATTACAAACCCAACTAAAACTCCGGGTAAAATTACGAACCCAACTAAAAAGTGCGGGTAAAATTACGAACCCAACTAAAACTCCGGGTAAAAAATACGAACCAAACAAAAAAGTCCGGGTAATATTTAGAACCCAACTAAAACTCCGGGTAAAATTACGAACCCAACTAAGACTCCGGGTAAAATTACGAACCCAACAAAAAGTCCGGGTAAAAAATACGAACCCAAATAAAAAGTCCGGGTAAAATTACGAACCCAAGTAAAACTCCGGGTAAAATTACGAACCCAACTAAAACTCCGGGTAAAATTACGAACCCAACTAAAAAGTCCGGGTAAAATTACGAACCCAAATAAAAAGTCCGGGTAAAATTACTAACCCAACTAAAACTCCGGGTAAAATTACGAACCCAACTAAAACTCCGGGTAAAATTACGAACCCAACTAAAACTCCGGGTAAAATTACGAACCCAACTAAAACTCCGGGTAAAATTACGAACCCAAGTAAAACTCCGGGTAAAATTACGAACCCAAGTAAAACTCCGGGTAAAATTACGAACCCAACTAAAACTCCGGGTAAAATTACGAACCCAACTAAAACTCCGGGTAAAATTACGAACCCAACTAAAACTCCGGGTAAAATTACGAACCCAACTAAAAGTCCGGGTAAAAAATACGAACCCAACTAAAAAGTCCGGGTAAAATTACGAACCCAACTAAAACTCCGGGTAAAAAATACGAACCAAACAAAAAAGTCCGGGTAACATTTAGAACCCAACTAAAACTCCGGGTAAAAAAATACGAACCCAACTAAAACTCCGGGCAAAAATACTAACCCAACTAAAAAGTCCGGGTAAAAGATACGAACATAACTAAAACTCCGGGTAAAAATACGAACTCAACTAAAACTCCGGGTAAAAATACGAACCCAACTAAAACTCCGGGTAAAATTACGAACCCAACTAAAAGTCCGGGTAAAAATACGAACCCAACTATTAACTCAAGACTCCGGGTAAAATTACGAACCCAACTAAAACTCCGGGTAAAATTACGAACCCAACTAAAACTCCGGCTAAAATTACGAACCCAACTAAAAGTCCGGGTAAAAAATACGAACCCAACTAAAAAGTCCGGGTAAAATTACAAACCCAACTAAAACTCCGGGTAAAATTAAGAACCCAACTAAAAAGTGCGGGTAAAATTACGAACCCAACTAAAACTCCGGGTAAAAAATACGAACCAAACAAAAAAGTCCGGGTAACATTTTGAACCCAACTAAAACTCCGGGTAAAAAATACGAACCCAACTAAAACTCCGGGCAAAAATACTAACCCAACTAAAAAGTCCGGGTAAAAAATACGAACCCAACTAAAACTCCGGGTAAAAATACGAACCCAACTAAAACTCCGGGTAAAAATACGAACACAACTAAAACTCCGGGTAAAAAATACGAACCTAACTAAAACTCCGGGTAAAAATACGAACCCAACTAAAACTCCGGGTAAAAATACGAACCCAACTAAAACTCCGGGTAAAAAATACGAACCCAACTAAAACTCCGGGTAAAAAATACGAACCCAACTAAAACTCCGGGCAAAAATACTAACCCAACTAAAAAGTCCGGGTAAAAAATACGAACCCAACTAAAACTCCGCGTAAAAATACGAACCCAACTAAAACTCCGGGTAAAAATACGAACCCAACTAAAACTCCGGGTAAAAAATACGAACCCAACTAAAACTCCGGTTAAAAAATACGAACCCAACTAAAAAGTCCGGTAAAAAAATATGAACCCAACTAAAACTCCGGGTAAAATTACCAACACAACTAAAACTCCGGGTAAAAATACGAACACAACTAAAACTCCGGGTAAAAGATACGAACCCAATTAAAACTCCGGGTAAAAAATACGAACCCAACTAAAACTCCAGGTAAAATTACGAACCCAACTAAAAGTCCGGGTAAAAAATACGAACCCAACTAAAACGTCCGGGTAAAATTACGAACCCAACTAAAACTCCGGGTAAAAAATACGAACCCAACTAAAAAGTCCGGGTAAAATTACGAACCCAAGTAAAACTCCGGGTAAAATTACGAACCCAACTAAAACTCCGGGTAAAATTACGAACCCAACTAAAAGTCCGGGTAAAAAATACGAACCCAACTAAAAAGTCTGGGTAAAATTACGAACCCAACTAAAAGTACGGGTAAAAAATACGAACCCAACTAAAAAGTCCGGGTAAAATTACGAACCCAAGTGAAACTCCGGGTAAAATTACGAACCCAACTAAAACTCCGGGTAAAATTACGAACCCAACTAAAAGTCCGGGTAAAAAATACGAACCCAACTAAAAAGTCCGGGTAAAATTACGAACCCAACTAAAAATCCGGGTAAAAAATACGAACCCAACTAAAAAGTCCGGGTAAAATTACGAACCCAAGTAAAACTCCGGGTAAAATTACGAACCCAACTAAAACTCCGGGTAAAATTACGAACCCAACTAAACAGTCCGGGTAAAATTACGAACCCAAATAAAAAGTCCGGGTAAAATTACGAACCCAACTAAAACTCCGGGTAAAATTACGAACTCAACTAAAACTCCGGGTAAAATTACGAACCCAACTAAAACTCCGGGTAAAATTACGAACCCAACTAAAAGTCCGGGTAAAAAATACGAACCCAACTAAAAAGTCCGGGTAAAATTACGAACCCAACTAAAACTCCGGGTAAAATTACGAACCCAACTAAAACTCCGGGTAAAATTACGAACCCAACTAAAACTCGGGGTAAAATTACGAACCCAACTAAAACTCCGGGTAAAATTACGAACCCAACTAAAAAGTCCGGGTAAAATTACGAACCCAACTTAAAACTCCGGTAAAAAATACGAACCAAACAAAAAAGTCCGGGTAACATTTAGAACCCAACTAAAACTCCGGGTAAAATTACGAACCCAACTAAAACTCCGGGTAAAATTACGAACCCAAGTAAAACTCCGGGTAAAATTACGAACCCAAGTAAAACTCCGGGTAAAATTACGAACCCAACTAAAACTCCGGGTAAAATTACGAACCCAACTAAAACTCCGGGTAAAATTACGAACCCAACTAAAACTCCGGGTAAAATTACGAACCCAACTAAGACTCCGGGTAAAATTACGAACCCAACAAAAAGTCCGGGTAAAATTACGAACCCAACTAAAAAGTCCGGGTAAAAAATACGAACCCAAATAAAAAGTCCGGGTAAAATTACGAACCCAAGTAAAACTCCGGGTAAAATTACGAACCCAACTAAAACTCCGGGTAAAATTATGAACCCAACTAAAAAGTCCGGGTAAAATTACGAACCCAAATAAAAAGTCCGGGTAAAATTACTAACCCAACTAAAACTCCGGGTAAAATTACGAACCCAACTAAAACTCCGGGTAAAATTACGAACCCAACTAAAACTCCGGGTAAAATTACGAACCCAACTAAAAAGTGCGGGTAAAATTACGAACCCAACTAAAACTCCGGGTAAAAAATACGAACCAAACAAAAAAGTCCGGGTAATATTTAGAACCCAACTAAAACTCCGGGTAAAAAAATACGAACCCAACTAAAACTCCGGGCAAAAATACTAACCCAACTAAAAAGTCCGGGTAAAAATTACGAACCCAACTAAAACTCCGGGTAAAATTACGAACCCAACTAAAACTCCGGGTAAAATTACGAACCCAACTAAAAGTCCGGGTAAAAAATACGAACCCAACTAAAAAGTCAGGGTAAAATTACGAACCCAAGTAAAACTCCGGGTAAAATTACGAACCCAACTAAAACTCCGGGTAAAATTACGAACCCAACTAAAACTCCGGGTAAAATTACGAACCCAACTAAAACTCCGGGTAAAATTACGAACCCAACTAATACTCCGGGTAAAATTACGAACCCAACTAAAAGTCCGGGTAAAAAATACGAACCCAACTAAAAAGTCTGGGTAAAATTACGAACCCAACTAAAAGTACGGGTAAAAAATACGAACCCAACTAAAAAGTCCGGGTAAAATTACGAACCCAAGTGAAACTCCGGGTAAAATTACGAACCCAACTAAAACTCCGGGTAAAATTACGAACCCAACTAAAAGTCCGGGTAAAAAATACGAACCCAACTAAAAAGTCCGGGTAAAATTACGAACCCAACTAAAAATCCGGGTAAAAAATACGAACCCAACTAAAAAGTCCGGGTAAAATTACGAACCCAAGTAAAACTCCGGGTAAAATTACGAACCCAACTAAAACTCCGGGTAAAATTACGAACCCAACTAAACAGTCCGGGTAAAATTACGAACCCAAATAAAACGTCCGGGTAAAATTACGAACCCAACTAAAAATCCGGGTAAAAAATACGAACCCAACTAAAAAGTCCGGGTAAAATTACGAACCCAAGTAAAACTCCGGGTAAAATTACGAACCCAACTAAAACTCCGGGTAAAATTACGAACCCAACTAAACAGTCCGGGTAAAATTACGAACCCAAATAAAAAGTCCGGGTAAAATTACGAACCCAACTAAAACTCGGGGTAAAATTACGAACCCAACTAAAACTCCGGGTAAAATTACGAACCCAACTAAAAAGTCCGGGTAAAATTACGAACCCAACTAAAACTCCGCGTAAAAAATACGAACCAAACAAAAAAGTCCGGGTAACATTTAGAACCCAACTAAAACTCCGGGTAAAATTACGAACCCAACTAAAACTCCGGGTAAAATTACGAACCCAAGTAAAACTCCGGGTAAAATTACGAACCCAAGTAAAACTCCGGGTAAAATTACGAACCCAACTAAAACTCCGGGTAAAATTACGAACCCAACTAAAACTCCGGGTAAAATTACAAACCCAACTAAAACTCCGGGTAAAATTACGAACCCAACTAAGACTCCGGGTAAAATTACGAACCCAACAAAAAGTCCGGGTAAAAAATACGAAACCAAATAAAAAGTCCGGGTAAAATTACGAACCCAAGTAAAACTCCGGGTAAAATTACGAACCCAACTAAAACTCCGGGAAAAATTACGAACCCAACTAAAAAGTCCGGGTAAAATTACGAACCCAAATAAAAAGTCCGGGTAAAATTACTAACCCAACTAAAACTCCGGGTAAAATTACGAACCCAACTAAAACTCCGGGTAAAATTACGAACCCAACTAAAACTCCGGGTAAAATTACGAACCCAACTAAAACTCCGGGTAAAATTACGAACCCAACTAAAAGTCCGGGTAAAAAATACGAACCCAACTAAAAAGTCTGGGTAAAATTACGAACCCAACTAAAAGTACTGGTAAAAAATACGAACCCAACTAAAAAGTCCGGGTAAAATTACGAACCCAAGTGAAACTCCGGGTAAAATTACGAACCCAACTAAAACTCCGGGTAAAATTACGAACCCAACTAAAAGTCCGGGTAAAAAATACGAACCCAACTAAAAAGTCCGGGTAAAATTACGAACCCAACTAAAAATCCGGGTAAAAAATACGAACCCAACTAAAAAGTCCGGGTAAAATTACGAACCCAAGTAAAACTCCGGGTAAAATTACGAACCCAACTAAAACTCCGGGTAAAATTACGAACCCAACTAAACAGTCCGGGTAAAATTACGAACCCAAATAAAAAGTCCGGGTAAAATTACGAACCCAACTAAAACTCCGGGTAAAATTACGAACTCAACTAAAACTCCGGGTAAAATTACGAACCCAACTAAAACTCCGGGTAAAATTACGAACCCAACTAAAAGTCCGGGTAAAAAATACGAACCCAACTAAAAAGTCCGGGTAAAATTACGAACCCAACTAAAACTCCGGGTAAAATTACGAACCCAACTAAAACTCCGGGTAAAATTACGAACCCAACTAAAACTCGGGGTAAAATTACGAACCCAACTAAAACTCCGGGTAAAATTACGAACCCAACTAAAAAGTCCGGGTAAAATTACGAACCCAACTAAAACTCCGGGTAAAAAATACGAACCAAACAAAAAAGTCCGGGTAACATTTAGAACCCAACTAAAACTCCGGGTAAAATTACGAACCCAACTAAAACTCCGGGTAAAATTACGAACCCAAGTAAAACTCCGGGTAAAATTACGAACCCAAGTAAAACTCCGGGTAAAATTACGAACCCAACTAAAACTCCGGGTAAAATTACGAACCCAACTAAAACTCCGGGTAAAATTACGAACCCAACTAAAACTCCGGGTAAAATTACGAACCCAACTAAGACTCCGGGTAAAATTACGAACCCAACAAAAAGTCCGGGTAAAAAATACGAACCCAAATAAAAAGTCCGGGTAAAACTACGAACCCAACTAAAACTCCGGGTAAAAAATACGAACCAAACAAAAAAGTCCGGGTAATATTTAGAACCCAACTAAAACTCCGGGTAAAAAAATACGAACCCAACTAAAACTCCGGGCAAAAATACTAACCCAACTAAAAAGTCCGGGTAAAAATTACGAATCCAACTAAAACTCCGGGTAAAATTACGAACCCAACTAAAACTCCGGGTAAAATTACGAACCCAACTAAAAGTCCGGGTAAAAAATACGAACCCAACTAAAAAGTCCGGGTAAAATTACGAACCCAAGTAAAACTCCGGGTAAAATTACGAACCCAACTAAAACTCCGGGTAAAATTTCGAACCCAACTAAAACTCCGGGTAAAATTACGAACCCAACTAAAACTCCGGGTAAAATTACGAACCCAACTAATACTCCGGGTAAAATTACGAACCCAACTAAAAGTCCGGGTAAAAAATACGAACCCAACTAAAAAGTCTGGGTAAAATTACGAACCCAACTAAAAGTACGGGTAAAAAATACGAACCCAACTAAAAAGTCCGGGTAAAATTACGAACCCAAGTGAAACTCCGGGTAAAATTACGAACCCAACTAAAACTCCGGGTAAAATTACGAACCCAACTAAAAGTCCGGGTAAAAAATACGAACCCAACTAAAAAGTCCGGGTAAAATTACGAACCCAACTAAAAATCCGGGTAAAAAATACGAACCCAACTAAAAAGTCCGGGTAAAATTACGAACCCAAGTAAAACTCCGGGTAAAATTACGAACCCAACTAAAACTCCGGGTAAAATTACGAACCCAACTAAACAGTCCGGGTAAAATTACGAACCCAAATAAAACGTCCGGGTAAAATTACGAACCCAACTAAAAATCCGGGTAAAAAATACGAACCCAACTAAAAAGTCCGGGTAAAATTACGAACCCAACTAAAAAGTCCGGGTAAAATTACGAACCCAACTAAAACTCCGGGTAAAAAATACGAACCAAACAAAAAAGTCCGGGTAACATTTAGAACCCAACTAAAACTCCGGGTAAAATTACGAACCCAACTAAAACTCCGGGTAAAATTACGAACCCAAGTAAAACTCCGGGTAAAATTACGATCCCAAGTAAAACTCCGGGTAAAATTACGAACCCAACTAAGACTCCGGGTAAAATTACGAACCCAACAAAAAGTCCGGGTAAAAAATACGAACCCAAATAAAAAGTCCGGGTAAAATTACGAACCCAAGTAAAACTCCGGGTAAAATTACGAACCCAACTAAAACTCCGGGTAAAATTACGAACCCAACTAAAAAGTCCGGGTAAAATTACGAACCCAAATAAAAAGTCCGGGTAAAATTACTAACCCAACTAAAACTCCGGGTAAAATTACGAACCCAACTAAAACTCCGGGTAAAATTACGAACCCAACTAAAACTCCGGGTAAAATTACGAACCCGACTAAAACTCCGGGTAAAATTACGAACCCAAGTAAAACTCCGGGTAAAATTACGAACCCAAGTAAAACTCCGGGTAAAATTACGAACCCAACTAAAACTCCGGGTAAAATTACGAACCCAACTAAAACTCCGGGTAAAATTACGAACCCAACTAAAACTCCGGGTAAAATTACGAACCCAACTAAAAGTCCGGGTAAAAAATACGAACCCAACTAAAAAGTCCGGGTAAAATTACGAACCCAACTAAAACTCCGGGTAAAAAATACGAACCAAACAAAAAAGTCCGGGTAACATTTAGAACCCAACTAAAACTCCGGGTAAAAAAATACGAACCCAACTAAAACTCCGGGCAAAAATACTAACCCAACTAAAAAGTCCGGGTAAAAGATACGAACCCAAGTAAAACTCCGGGTAAAATTACGAACCCAACTAAAACTCCGGGTAAAATTACGAACCCAACTAAAACTCCGGGTAAAATTACGAACCCAACTAAAACTCCGGGTAAAATTACGAACCCAACTAAGACTCCGGGTAAAATTACGAACCCAACAAAAAGTCCGGGTAAAAAATACGAACCCAAATAAAAAGTCCGGGTAAAACTACGAACCCAACTAAAACTCCGGGTAAAAAATACGAACCAAACAAAAAAGTCCGGGTAATATTTAGAACCCAACTAAAACTCCGGGTAAAAAAATACGAACCCAACTAAAACTCCGGGCAAAAATACTAACCCAACTAAAAAGTCCGGGTAAAAATTACGAATCCAACTAAAACTCCGGGTAAAATTACGAACCCAACTAAAACTCCGGGTAAAATTACGAACCCAACTAAAAGTCCGGGTAAAAAATACGAACCCAACTAAAAAGTCCGGGTAAAATTACGAACCCAAGTAAAACTCCGGGTAAAATTACGAACCCAACTAAAACTCCGGGTAAAATTTCGAACCCAACTAAAACTCCGGGTAAAATTACGAACCCAACTAAAACTCCGGGTAAAATTACGAACCCAACTAATACTCCGGGTAAAATTACGAACCCAACTAAAAGTCCGGGTAAAAAATACGAACCCAACTAAAAAGTCTGGGTAAAATTACGAACCCAACTAAAAGTACGGGTAAAAAATACGAACCCAACTAAAAAGTCCGGGTAAAATTACGAACCCAAGTGAAACTCCGGGTAAAATTACGAACCCAACTAAAACTCCGGGTAAAATTACGAACCCAACTAAAAGTCCGGGTAAAAAATACGAACCCAACTAAAAAGTCCGGGTAAAATTACGAACCCAACTAAAAATCCGGGTAAAAAATACGAACCCAACTAAAAAGTCCGGGTAAAATTACGAACCCAAGTAAAACTCCGGGTAAAATTACGAACCCAACTAAAACTCCGGGTAAAATTACGAACCCAACTAAACAGTCCGGGTAAAATTACGAACCCAAATAAAACGTCCGGGTAAAATTACGAACCCAACTAAAAATCCGGGTAAAAAATACGAACCCAACTAAAACTCCGGGCAAAAATACTAACCCAACTAAAAAGTCCGGGTAAAAATTACGAATCCAACTAAAACTCCGGGTAAAATTACGAACCCAACTAAAACTCCGGGTAAAATTACGAACCCAACTAAAAGTCCGGGTAAAAAATACGAACCCAACTAAAAAGTCCGGGTAAAATTACGAACCCAAGTAAAACTCCGGGTAAAATTACGAACCCAACTAAAACTCCGGGTAAAATTTCGAACCCAACTAAAACTCCGGGTAAAATTACGAACCCAACTAAAACTCCGGGTAAAATTACGAACCCAACTAATACTCCGGGTAAAATTACGAACCCAACTAAAAGTCCGGGTAAAAAATACGAACCCAACTAAAAAGTCTGGGTAAAATTACGAACCCAACTAAAAGTACGGGTAAAAAATACGAACCCAACTAAAAAGTCCGGGTAAAATTACGAACCCAAGTGAAACTCCGGGTAAAATTACGAACCCAACTAAAACTCCGGGTAAAATTACGAACCCAACTAAAAGTCCGGGTAAAAAATACGAACCCAACTAAAAAGTCCGGGTAAAATTACGAACCCAACTAAAAATCCGGGTAAAAAATACGAACCCAACTAAAAAGTCCGGGTAAAATTACGAACCCAAGTAAAACTCCGGGTAAAATTACGAACCCAACTAAAACTCCGGGTAAAATTACGAACCCAACTAAACAGTCCGGGTAAAATTACGAACCCAAATAAAACGTCCGGGTAAAATTACGAACCCAACTAAAAATCCGGGTAAAAAATACGAACCCAACTAAAAAGTCCGGGTAAAATTACGAACCCAACTAAAAAGTCCGGGTAAAATTACGAACCCAACTAAAACTCCGGGTAAAAAATACGAACCAAACAAAAAAGTCCGGGTAACATTTAGAACCCAACTAAAACTCCGGGTAAAATTACGAACCCAACTAAAACTCCGGGTAAAATTACGAACCCAAGTAAAACTCCGGGTAAAATTACGATCCCAAGTAAAACTCCGGGTAAAATTACGAACCCAACTAAGACTCCGGGTAAAATTACGAACCCAACAAAAAGTCCGGGTAAAAAATACGAACCCAAATAAAAAGTCCGGGTAAAATTACGAACCCAAGTAAAACTCCGGGTAAAATTACGAACCCAACTAAAACTCCGGGTAAAATTACGAACCCAACTAAAAAGTCCGGGTAAAATTACGAACCCAAATAAAAAGTCCGGGTAAAATTACTAACCCAACTAAAACTCCGGGTAAAATTACGAACCCAACTAAAACTCCGGGTAAAATTACGAACCCAACTAAAACTCCGGGTAAAATTACGAACCCGACTAAAACTCCGGGTAAAATTACGAACCCAAGTAAAACTCCGGGTAAAATTACGAACCCAAGTAAAACTCCGGGTAAAATTACGAACCCAACTAAAACTCCGGGTAAAATTACGAACCCAACTAAAACTCCGGGTAAAATTACGAACCCAACTAAAACTCCGGGTAAAATTACGAACCCAACTAAAAGTCCGGGTAAAAAATACGAACCCAACTAAAAAGTCCGGGTAAAATTACGAACCCAACTAAAACTCCGGGTAAAAAATACGAACCAAACAAAAAAGTCCGGGTAACATTTAGAACCCAACTAAAACTCCGGGTAAAAAAATACGAACCCAACTAAAACTCCGGGCAAAAATACTAACCCAACTAAAAAGTCCGGGTAAAAGATACGAACCCAAGTAAAACTCCGGGTAAAATTACGAACCCAACTAAAACTCCGGGTAAAATTACGAACCCAACTAAAACTCCGGGTAAAATTACGAACCCAACTAAAACTCCGGGTAAAATTACGAACCCAACTAAGACTCCGGGTAAAATTACGAACCCAACAAAAAGTCCGGGTAAAAAATACGAACCCAAATAAAAAGTCCGGGTAAAACTACGAACCCAACTAAAACTCCGGGTAAAAAATACGAACCAAACAAAAAAGTCCGGGTAATATTTAGAACCCAACTAAAACTCCGGGTAAAAAAATACGAACCCAACTAAAACTCCGGGCAAAAATACTAACCCAACTAAAAAGTCCGGGTAAAAATTACGAATCCAACTAAAACTCCGGGTAAAATTACGAACCCAACTAAAACTCCGGGTAAAATTACGAACCCAACTAAAAGTCCGGGTAAAAAATACGAACCCAACTAAAAAGTCCGGGTAAAATTACGAACCCAAGTAAAACTCCGGGTAAAATTACGAACCCAACTAAAACTCCGGGTAAAATTTCGAACCCAACTAAAACTCCGGGTAAAATTACGAACCCAACTAAAACTCCGGGTAAAATTACGAACCCAACTAATACTCCGGGTAAAATTACGAACCCAACTAAAAGTCCGGGTAAAAAATACGAACCCAACTAAAAAGTCTGGGTAAAATTACGAACCCAACTAAAAGTACGGGTAAAAAATACGAACCCAACTAAAAAGTCCGGGTAAAATTACGAACCCAAGTGAAACTCCGGGTAAAATTACGAACCCAACTAAAACTCCGGGTAAAATTACGAACCCAACTAAAAGTCCGGGTAAAAAATACGAACCCAACTAAAAAGTCCGGGTAAAATTACGAACCCAACTAAAAATCCGGGTAAAAAATACGAACCCAACTAAAAAGTCCGGGTAAAATTACGAACCCAAGTAAAACTCCGGGTAAAATTACGAACCCAACTAAAACTCCGGGTAAAATTACGAACCCAACTAAACAGTCCGGGTAAAATTACGAACCCAAATAAAACGTCCGGGTAAAATTACGAACCCAACTAAAAATCCGGGTAAAAAATACGAACCCAACTAAAAAGTCCGGGTAAAATTACGAACCCAACTAAAAAGTCCGGGTAAAATTACGAACCCAACTAAAACTCCGGGTAAAAAATACGAACCAAACAAAAAAGTCCGGGTAACATTTAGAACCCAACTAAAACTCCGGGTAAAATTACGAACCCAACTAAAACTCCGGGTAAAATTACGAACCCAAGTAAAACTCCGGGTAAAATTACGATCCCAAGTAAAACTCCGGGTAAAATTACGAACCCAACTAAGACTCCGGGTAAAATTACGAACCCAACAAAAAGTCCGGGTAAAAAATACGAACCCAAATAAAAAGTCCGGGTAAAATTACGAACCCAAGTAAAACTCCGGGTAAAATTACGAACCCAACTAAAACTCCGGGTAAAATTACGAACCCAACTAAAAAGTCCGGGTAAAATTACGAACCCAAATAAAAAGTCCGGGTAAAATTACTAACCCAACTAAAACTCCGGGTAAAATTACGAACCCAACTAAAACTCCGGGTAAAATTACGAACCCAACTAAAACTCCGGGTAAAATTACGAACCCGACTAAAACTCCGGGTAAAATTACGAACCCAAGTAAAACTCCGGGTAAAATTACGAACCCAAGTAAAACTCCGGGTAAAATTACGAACCCAACTAAAACTCCGGGTAAAATTACGAACCCAACTAAAACTCCGGGTAAAATTACGAACCCAACTAAAACTCCGGGTAAAATTACGAACCCAACTAAAAGTCCGGGTAAAAAATACGAACCCAACTAAAAAGTCCGGGTAAAATTACGAACCCAACTAAAACTCCGGGTAAAAAATACGAACCAAACAAAAAAGTCCGGGTAACATTTAGAACCCAACTAAAACTCCGGGTAAAAAAATACGAACCCAACTAAAACTCCGGGCAAAAATACTAACCCAACTAAAAAGTCCGGGTAAAAGATACGAACCCAACTAAAACTCCGGGTAAAAATACGAACTCAACTAAAACTCCGGGTAAAAATACGAACCCAACTAAAACTCCGGGTAAAATTACGAACCCAACTAAAAGTCCGGGTAAAAATACGAACCCAACTATTAACTCAAGACTCCGGGTAAAATTACGAACCCAACTAAAACTCCGGGTAAAATTACGAACCCAACTAAATCTCCGGCTAAAATTACGAACCCAACTAAAAGTCCGGGTAAAAAATACGAACCCAACTAAAAAGTCCGGGTAAAATTACAAACCCAACTAAAACTCCGGGTAAAATTAAGAACCCAACTAAAAAGTGCGGGTAAAATTACGAACCCAACTAAAACTCCGGGTAAAAAATACGAACCAAACAAAAAAGTCCGGGTAACATTTTGAACCCAACTAAAACTCCGGGTAAAAAATACGAACCCAACTAAAACTCCGGGCAAAAATACTAACCCAACTAAAAAGTCCGGGTAAAAAATACGAACCCAACTAAAACTCCGGGTAAAAATACGAACCCAACTAAAACTCCGGGTAAAAATACGAACACAACTAAAACTCCGGGTAAAAAATACGAACCTAACTAAAACTCCGGGTAAAAATACGAACCCAACTAAAACTCCGGGTAAAAATACGAACCCAACTAAAACTCCGGGTAAAAAATACGAACCCAACTAAAACTCCGGGTAAAAAATACGAACCCAACTAAAACTCCGGGCAAAAATACTAACCCAACTAAAAAGTCCGGGTAAAAAATACGAACCCAACTAAAACTCCGCGTAAAAATACGAACCCAACTAAAACTCCGGGTAAAAATACGAACCCAACTAAAACTCCGGGTAAAAAATACGAACCCAACTAAAACTCCGGGTAAAAAATACGAACCCAACTAAAAAGTCCGGTAAAAAAATATGAACCCAACTAAAACTCCGGGTAAAATTACCAACACAACTAAAACTCCGGGTAAAAATACGAACACAACTAAAACTCCGGGTAAAAGATACGAACCCAATTAAAACTCCGGGTAAAAAATACGAACCCAACTAAAACTCCAGGTAAAATTACGAACCCAACTAAAAGTCCGGGTAAAAAATACGAACCCAACTAAAACGTCCGGGTAAAATTACGAACCCAACTAAAACTCCGGGTAAAAAATACGAACCCAACTAAAAAGTCCGGGTAAAATTACGAACCCAAGTAAAACTCCGGGTAAAATTACGAACCCAACTAAAACTCCGGGTAAAATTACGAACCCAACTAAAAGTCCGGGTAAAAAATACGAACCCAACTAAAAAGTCTGGGTAAAATTACGAACCCAACTAAAAGTACGGGTAAAAAATACGAACCCAACTAAAAAGTCCGGGTAAAATTACGAACCCAAGTGAAACTCCGGGTAAAATTACGAACCCAACTAAAACTCCGGGTAAAATTACGAACCCAACTAAAAGTCCGGGTAAAAAATACGAACCCAACTAAAAAGTCCGGGTAAAATTACGAACCCAACTAAAAATCCGGGTAAAAAATACGAACCCAACTAAAAAGTCCGGGTAAAATTACGAACCCAAGTAAAACTCCGGGTAAAATTACGAACCCAACTAAAACTCCGGGTAAAATTACGAACCCAACTAAACAGTCCGGGTAAAATTACGAACCCAAATAAAAAGTCCGGGTAAAATTACGAACCCAACTAAAACTCCGGGTAAAATTACGAACTCAACTAAAACTCCGGGTAAAATTACGAACCCAACTAAAACTCCGGGTAAAATTACGAACCCAACTAAAAGTCCGGGTAAAAAATACGAACCCAACTAAAAAGTCCGGGTAAAATTACGAACCCAACTAAAACTCCGGGTAAAATTACGAACCCAACTAAAACTCCGGGTAAAATTACGAACCCAACTAAAACTCGGGGTAAAATTACGAACCCAACTAAAACTCCGGGTAAAATTACGAACCCAACTAAAAAGTCCGGGTAAAATTACGAACCCAACTAAAACTCCGGGTAAAAAATACGAACCAAACAAAAAAGTCCGGGTAACATTTAGAACCCAACTAAAACTCCGGGTAAAATTACGAACCCAACTAAAACTCCGGGTAAAATTACGAACCCAAGTAAAACTCCGGGTAAAATTACGAACCCAAGTAAAACTCCGGGTAAAATTACGAACCCAACTAAAACTCCGGGTAAAATTACGAACCCAACTAAAACTCCGGGTAAAATTACGAACCCAACTAAAACTCCGGGTAAAATTACGAACCCAACTAAGACTCCGGGTAAAATTACGAACCCAACAAAAAGTCCGGGTAAAAAATACGAACCCAAATAAAAAGTCCGGGTAAAACTACGAACCCAAGTAAAACTCCGGGTAAAATTACGAACCCAACTAAAACTCCGGGTAAAATTACGAACCCAACTAAAAAGTCCGGGTAAAATTACGAACCTAAATAAAAAGTCCGGGTAAAATTACTAACCCAACTAAAACTCCGGGTAAAATTACGAACCCAACTAAAACTCCGGGTAAAATTACGAACCCAACTAAAACTCCGGGTAAAATTACGAACCCAACTAAAACTCCGGGTAAAATTACGAACCCAAGTAAAACTCCGGGTAAAATTACGAACCCAAGTAAAACTCCGGGTAAAATTACGAACCCAACTAAAACTCCGGGTAAAATTACGAACCCAACTAAAACTCCGGGTAAAATTACGAACCCAACTAAAAACTCCGGGTAAAATTACGAACCCAACTAAAACTCCGGTAAAATTACGAACCCAACAAAAAGTCCGGGTAAAAAATACGAACCCAAATAAAAAGTCCGGGTAAAATTACGAACCCAAGTAAAACTCCGGGTAAAATTACGAACCCAACTAAAACTCCGGGTAAAATTATGAACCCAACTAAAAAGTCCGGGTAAAATTACGAACCCAAATAAAAAGTCCGGGTAAAATTACTAACCCAACTAAAACTCCGGGTAAAATTACGAACCCAACTAAAACTCCGGGTAAAATTACGAACCCAACTAAAACTCCGGGTAAAATTACGAACCCAACTAAAACTCCGGGTAAAATTACGAACCCAACTAAAAAGTGCGGGTAAAATTACGAACCCAACTAAAACTCCGGGTAAAAAATACGAACCAAACAAAAAAGTCCGGGTAATATTTAGAACCCAACTAAAACTCCGGGTAAAAAAATACGAACCCAACTAAAACTCCGGGCAAAAATACTAACCCAACTAAAAAGTCCGGGTAAAAATTACGAACCCAACTAAAACTCCGGGTAAAATTACGAACCCAACTAAAACTCCGGGTAAAATTACGAACCCAACTAAAAGTCCGGGTAAAAAATACGAACCCAACTAAAAAGTCCGGGTAAAATTACGAACCCAAGTAAAACTCCGGGTAAAATTACGAACCCAACTAAAACTCCGGGTAAAATTACGAACCCAACTAAAACTCCGGGTAAAATTACGAACCCAACTAAAACTCCGGGTAAAATTACGAACCCAACTAATACTCCGGGTAAAATTACGAACCCAACTAAAAGTCCGGGTAAAAAATACGAACCCAACTAAAAAGTCTGGGTAAAATTACGAACCCAACTAAAAGTACGGGTAAAAAATACGAACCCAACTAAAAAGTCCGGGTAAAATTACGAACCCAAGTGAAACTCCGGGTAAAATTACGAACCCAACTAAAACTCCGGGTAAAATTACGAACCCAACTAAAAGTCCGGGTAAAAAATACGAACCCAACTAAAAAGTCCGGGTAAAATTACGAACCCAACTAAAAATCCGGGTAAAAAATACGAACCCAACTAAAAAGTCCGGGTAAAATTACGAACCCAAGTAAAACTCCGGGTAAAATTACGAACCCAACTAAAACTCCGGGTAAAATTACGAACCCAACTAAACAGTCCGGGTAAAATTACGAACCCAAATAAAACGTCCGGGTAAAATTACGAACCCAACTAAAAATCCGGGTAAAAAATACGAACCCAACTAAAAAGTCCGGGTAAAATTACGAACCCAAGTAAAACTCCGGGTAAAATTACGAACCCAACTAAAACTCCGGGTAAAATTACGAACCCAACTAAACAGTCCGGGTAAAATTACGAACCCAAATAAAAAGTCCGGGTAAAATTACGAACCCAACTAAAACTCGGGGTAAAATTACGAACCCAACTAAAACTCCGGGTAAAATTACGAACCCAACTAAAAAGTCCGGGTAAAATTACGAACCCAACTAAAACTCCGGGTAAAAAATACGAACCAAACAAAAAAGTCCGGGTAACATTTAGAACCCAACTAAAACTCCGGGTAAAATTACGAACCCAACTAAAACTCCGGGTAAAATTACGAACCCAAGTAAAACTCCGGGTAAAATTACGAACCCAAGTAAAACTCCGGGTAAAATTACGAACCCAACTAAAACTCCGGGTAAAATTACGAACCCAACTAAAACTCCGGGTAAAATTACAAACCCAACTAAAACTCCGGGTAAAATTACGAACCCAACTAAAAAGTGCGGGTAAAATTACGAACCCAACTAAAACTCCGGGTAAAAAATACGAACCAAACAAAAAAGTCCGGGTAATATTTAGAACCCAACTAAAACTCCGGGTAAAAAAATACGAACCCAACTAAAACTCCGGGCAAAAATACTAACCCAACTAAAAAGTCCGGGTAAAAATTACGAACCCAACTAAAACTCCGGGTAAAATTACGAACCCAACTAAAACTCCGGGTAAAATTACGAACCCAACTAAAAGTCCGGGTAAAAAATACGAACCCAACTAAAAAGTCCGGGTAAAATTACGAACCCAAGTAAAACTCCGGGTAAAATTACGAACCCAACTAAAACTCCGGGTAAAATTACGAACCCAACTAAAACTCCGGGTAAAATTACGAACCCAACTAAAACTCCGGGTAAAATTACGAACCCAACTAATACTCCGGGTAAAATTACGAACCCAACTAAAAGTCCGGGTAAAAAATACGAACCCAACTAAAAAGTCTGGGTAAAATTACGAACCCAACTAAAAGTACGGGTAAAAAATACGAACCCAACTAAAAAGTCCGGGTAAAATTACGAACCCAAGTGAAACTCCGGGTAAAATTACGAACCCAACTAAAACTCCGGGTAAAATTACGAACCCAACTAAAAGTCCGGGTAAAAAATACGAACCCAACTAAAAAGTCCGGGTAAAATTACGAACCCAACTAAAAATCCGGGTAAAAAATACGAACCCAACTAAAAAGTCCGGGTAAAATTACGAACCCAAGTAAAACTCCGGGTAAAATTACGAACCCAACTAAAACTCCGGGTAAAATTACGAACCCAACTAAACAGTCCGGGTAAAATTACGAACCCAAATAAAACGTCCGGGTAAAATTACGAACCCAACTAAAAATCCGGGTAAAAAATACGAACCCAACTAAAAAGTCCGGGTAAAATTACGAACCCAAGTAAAACTCCGGGTAAAATTACGAACCCAACTAAAACTCCGGGTAAAATTACGAACCCAACTAAACAGTCCCGGGTAAAATTACGAACCCAAATAAAAAGTCCGGGTAAAATTACGAACCCAACTAAAACTCGGGGTAAAATTACGAACCCAACTAAAACTCCGGGTAAAATTACGAACCCAACTAAAAAGTCCGGGTAAAATTACGAACCCAACTAAAACTCCGCGTAAAAAATACGAACCAAACAAAAAAGTCCGGGTAACATTTAGAACCCAACTAAAACTCCGGGTAAAATTACGAACCCAACTAAAACTCCGGGTAAAATTACGAACCCAAGTAAAACTCCGGGTAAAATTACGAACCCAAGTAAAACTCCGGGTAAAATTACGAACCCAACTAAAACTCCGGGTAAAATTACGAACCCAACTAAAACTCCGGGTAAAATTACAAACCCAACTAAAACTCCGGGTAAAATTACGAACCCAACTAAGACTCCGGGTAAAATTACGAACCCAACAAAAAGTCCGGGTAAAAAATACGAACCCAAATAAAAAGTCCGGGTAAAATTACGAACCCAAGTAAAACTCCGGGTAAAATTACGAACCCAACTAAAACTCCGGGAAAAATTACGAACCCAACTAAAAAGTCCGGGTAAAATTACGAACCCAAATAAAAAGTCCGGGTAAAATTACTAACCCAACTAAAACTCCGGGTAAAATTACGAACCCAACTAAAACTCCGGGTAAAATTACGAACCCAACTAAAACTCCGGGTAAAATTACGAACCCAACTAAAACTCCGGGTAAAATTACGAACCCAACTAAAAGTCCGGGTAAAAAATACGAACCCAACTAAAAAGTCTGGGTAAAATTACGAACCCAACTAAAAGTACTGGTAAAAAATACGAACCCAACTAAAAAGTCCGGGTAAAATTACGAACCCAAGTGAAACTCCGGGTAAAATTACGAACCCAACTAAAACTCCGGGTAAAATTACGAACCCAACTAAAAGTCCGGGTAAAAAATACGAACCCAACTAAAAAGTCCGGGTAAAATTACGAACCCAACTAAAAATCCGGGTAAAAAATACGAACCCAACTAAAAAGTCCGGGTAAAATTACGAACCCAAGTAAAACTCCGGGTAAAATTACGAACCCAACTAAAACTCCGGGTAAAATTACGAACCCAACTAAACAGTCCGGGTAAAATTACGAACCCAAATAAAAAGTCCGGGTAAAATTACGAACCCAACTAAAACTCCGGGTAAAATTACGAACTCAACTAAAACTCCGGGTAAAATTACGAACCCAACTAAAACTCCGGGTAAAATTACGAACCCAACTAAAAGTCCGGGTAAAAAATACGAACCCAACTAAAAAGTCCGGGTAAAATTACGAACCCAACTAAAACTCCGGGTAAAATTACGAACCCAACTAAAACTCCGGGTAAAATTACGAACCCAACTAAAACTCGGGGTAAAATTACGAACCCAACTAAAACTCCGGGTAAAATTACGAACCCAACTAAAAAGTCCGGGTAAAATTACGAACCCAACTAAAACTCCGGGTAAAAATTACGAACCAAACAAAAAAGTCCGGGTAACATTTAGAACCCAACTAAAACTCCGGGTAAAATTACGAACCCAACTAAAACTCCGGGTAAAATTACGAACCCAAGTAAAACTCCGGGTAAAATTACGAACCCAAGTAAAACTCCGGGTAAAATTACGAACCCAACTAAAACTCCGGGTAAAATTACGAACCCAACTAAAACTCCGGGTAAAATTACGAACCCAACTAAAACTCCGGGTAAAATTACGAACCCAACTAAGACTCCGGGTAAAATTACGAACCCAACAAAAAGTCCGGGTAAAAAATACGAACCCAAATAAAAAGTCCGGGTAAAACTACGAACCCAACTAAAACTCCGGGTAAAAAATACGAACCAAACAAAAAAGTCCGGGTAATATTTAGAACCCAACTAAAACTCCGGGTAAAAAAATACGAACCCAACTAAAACTCCGGGCAAAAATACTAACCCAACTAAAAAGTCCGGGTAAAAATTACGAATCCAACTAAAACTCCGGGTAAAATTACGAACCCAACTAAAACTCCGGGTAAAATTACGAACCCAACTAAAAGTCCGGGTAAAAAATACGAACCCAACTAAAAAGTCCGGGTAAAATTACGAACCCAAGTAAAACTCCGGGTAAAATTACGAACCCAACTAAAACTCCGGGTAAAATTTCGAACCCAACTAAAACTCCGGGTAAAATTACGAACCCAACTAAAACTCCGGGTAAAATTACGAACCCAACTAATACTCCGGGTAAAATTACGAACCCAACTAAAAGTCCGGGTAAAAAATACGAACCCAACTAAAAAGTCTGGGTAAAATTACGAACCCAACTAAAAGTACGGGTAAAAAATACGAACCCAACTAAAAAGTCCGGGTAAAATTACGAACCCAAGTGAAACTCCGGGTAAAATTACGAACCCAACTAAAACTCCGGGTAAAATTACGAACCCAACTAAAAGTCCGGGTAAAAAATACGAACCCAACTAAAAAGTCCGGGTAAAATTACGAACCCAACTAAAAATCCGGGTAAAAAATACGAACCCAACTAAAAAGTCCGGGTAAAATTACGAACCCAAGTAAAACTCCGGGTAAAATTACGAACCCAACTAAAACTCCGGGTAAAATTACGAACCCAACTAAACAGTCCGGGTAAAATTACGAACCCAAATAAAACGTCCGGGTAAAATTACGAACCCAACTAAAAATCCGGGTAAAAAATACGAACCCAACTAAAAAGTCCGGGTAAAATTACGAACCCAACTAAAAAGTCCGGGTAAAATTACGAACCCAACTAAAACTCCGGGTAAAAAATACGAACCAAACAAAAAAGTCCGGGTAACATTTAGAACCCAACTAAAACTCCGGGTAAAATTACGAACCCAACTAAAACTCCGGGTAAAATTACGAACCCAAGTAAAACTCCGGGTAAAATTACGATCCCAAGTAAAACTCCGGGTAAAATTACGAACCCAACTAAAACTCCGGGTAAAATTACGAACCCAACTAAAACTCCGGGTAAAATTACAAACCCAACTAAAACTCCGGGTAAAATTACGAACCCAACTAAGACTCCGGGTAAAATTACGAACCCAACAAAAAGTCCGGGTAAAAAATACGAACCCAAATAAAAAGTCCGGGTAAAATTACGAACCCAAGTAAAACTCCGGGTAAAATTACGACCCCAACTAAAACTCCGGGAAAAATTACGAACCCAACTAAAAAGTCCGGGTAAAATTACGAACCCAAATAAAAAGTCCGGGTAAAATTACTAACCCAACTAAAACTCCGGGTAAAATTACGAACCCAACTAAAACTCCGGGTAAAATTACGAACCCAACTAAAACTCCGGGTAAAATTACGAACCCAACTAAAACTCCGGGTAAAATTACGAACCCAACTAAAAGTCCGGGTAAAAAATACGAACCCAACTAAAAAGTCTGGGTAAAATTACGAACCCAACTAAAAGTACGGGTAAAAAATACGAACCCAACTAAAAAGTCCGGGTAAAATTACGAACCCAAGTGAAACTCCGGGTAAAATTACGAGCCCAACTAAAACTCCGGGTAAAATTACGAACCCAACTAAAAGTCCGGGTAAAAAATACGAACCCAACTAAAAAGTCCGGGTAAAATTACGAACCCAACTAAAAATCCGGGTAAAAAATACGAACCCAACTAAAAAGTCCGGGTAAAATTACGAACCCAAGTAAAACTCCGGGTAAAATTACGAACCCAACTAAAACTCCGGGTAAAATTACGAACCCAACTAAACAGTCCGGGTAAAATTACGAACCCAAATAAAAAGTCCGGGTAAAATTACGAACCCAACTAAAACTCCGGGTAAAATTACGAACTCAACTAAAACTCCGGGTAAAATTACGAACCCAACTAAAACTCCGGGTAAAATTACGAACCCAACTAAAAGTCCGGGTAAAAAATACGAACCCAACTAAAAAGTCCGGGTAAAATTACGAACCCAACTAAAACTCCGGGTAAAATTACGAACCCAACTAAAACTCCGGGTAAAATTACGAACCCAACTAAAACTCCGGGTAAAATTACGAACCCAACTAAAAGTCCGGGTAAAAAATACGAACCCAACTAAAAAGTCTGGGTAAAATTACGAACCCAACTAAAAGTACTGGTAAAAAATACGAACCCAACTAAAAAGTCCGGGTAAAATTACGAACCCAAGTGAAACTCCGGGTAAAATTACGAACCCAACTAAAACTCCGGGTAAAATTACGAACCCAACTAAAAGTCCGGGTAAAAAATACGAACCCAACTAAAAAGTCCGGGTAAAATTACGAACCCAACTAAAAATCCGGGTAAAAAATACGAACCCAACTAAAAAGTCCGGGTAAAATTACGAACCCAAGTAAAACTCCGGGTAAAATTACGAACCCAACTAAAACTCCGGGTAAAATTACGAACCCAACTAAACAGTCCGGGTAAAATTACGAACCCAAATAAAAAGTCCGGGTAAAATTACGAACCCAACTAAAACTCCGGGTAAAATTACGAACTCAACTAAAACTCCGGGTAAAATTACGAACCCAACTAAAACTCCGGGTAAAATTACGAACCCAACTAAAAGTCCGGGTAAAAAATACGAACCCAACTAAAAAGTCCGGGTAAAATTACGAACCCAACTAAAACTCCGGGTAAAATTACGAACCCAACTAAAACTCCGGGTAAAATTACGAACCCAACTAAAACTCGGGGTAAAATTACGAACCCAACTAAAACTCCGGGTAAAATTACGAACCCAACTAAAAAGTCCGGGTAAAATTACGAACCCAACTAAAACTCCGGGTAAAAAATACGAACCAAACAAAAAAGTCCGGGTAACATTTAGAACCCAACTAAAACTCCGGGTAAAATTACGAACCCAACTAAAACTCCGGGTAAAATTACGAACCCAAGTAAAACTCCGGGTAAAATTACGAACCCAAGTAAAACTCCGGGTAAAATTACGAACCCAACTAAAACTCCGGGTAAAATTACGAACCCAACTAAAACTCCGGGTAAAATTACGAACCCAACTAAAACTCCGGGTAAAATTACGAACCCAACTAAGACTCCGGGTAAAATTACGAACCCAACAAAAAGTCCGGGTAAAAAATACGAACCCAAATAAAAAGTCCGGGTAAAACTACGAACCCAACTAAAACTCCGGGTAAAAAATACGAACCAAACAAAAAAGTCCGGGTAATATTTAGAACCCAACTAAAACTCCGGGTAAAAAAATACGAACCCAACTAAAACTCCGGGCAAAAATACTAACCCAACTAAAAAGTCCGGGTAAAAATTACGAACCCAACTAAAACTCCGGGTAAAATTACGAACCCAACTAAAACTCCGGGTAAAATTACGAACCCAACTAAAAGTCCGGGTAAAAAATACGAACCCAACTAAAAAGTCCGGGTAAAATTACGAACCCAAGTAAAACTCCGGGTAAAATTACGAACCCAACTAAAACTCCGGGTAAAATTTCGAACCCAACTAAAACTCCGGGTAAAATTACGAACCCAACTAAAACTCCGGGTAAAATTACGAACCCAACTAATACTCCGGGTAAAATTACGAACCCAACTAAAAGTCCGGGTAAAAAATACGAACCCAACTAAAAAGTCTGGGTAAAATTACGAACCCAACTAAAAGTACGGGTAAAAAATACGAACCCAACTAAAAAGTCCGGGTAAAATTACGAACCCAAGTGAAACTCCGGGTAAAATTACGAACCCAACTAAAACTCCGGGTAAAATTACGAACCCAACTAAAAGTCCGGGTAAAAAATACGAACCCAACTAAAAAGTCCGGGTAAAATTACGAACCCAACTAAAAATCCGGGTAAAAAATACGAACCCAACTAAAAAGTCCGGGTAAAATTACGAACCCAAGTAAAACTCCGGGTAAAATTACGAACCCAACTAAAACTCCGGGTAAAATTACGAACCCAACTAAACAGTCCGGGTAAAATTACGAACCCAAATAAAACGTCCGGGTAAAATTACGAACCCAACTAAAAATCCGGGTAAAAAATACGAACCCAACTAAAAAGTCCGGGTAAAATTACGAACCCAACTAAAAAGTCCGGGTAAAATTACGAACCCAACTAAAACTCCGGGTAAAAAATACGAACCAAACAAAAAAGTCCGGGTAACATTTAGAACCCAACTAAAACTCCGGGTAAAATTACGAACCCAACTAAAACTCCGGGTAAAATTACGAACCCAAGTAAAACTCCGGGTAAAATTACGAACCCAAGTAAAACTCCGGGTAAAATTACGAACCCAACTAAAACTCCGGGTAAAATTACGAACCCAACTAAAACTCCGGGTAAAATTACAAACCCAACTAAAACTCCGGGTAAAATTACGAACCCAACTAAGACTCCGGGTAAAATTACGAACCCAACTAAAAAGTCCGGGTAAAATTACGAACCCAAATAAAAAGTCCGGGTAAAATTACTAACCCAACTAAAACTCCGGGTAAAATTACGAACCCAACTAAAACTCCGGGTAAAATTACGAACCCAACTAAAAAGTCCGGGTAAAATTACGAACCCAAATAAAAAGTCCGGGTAAAATTACTAACCCAACTAAAACTCCGGGTAAAATTACGAACCCAACTAAAACTCCGGGTAAAATTACGAACCCAACTAAAACTCCGGGTAAAATTACGAACCCAACTAAAACTCCGGGTAAAATTACGAACCCAAGTAAAACTCCGGGTAAAATTACGAACCCAAGTAAAACTCCGGGTAAAATTACGAACCCAACTAAAACTCCGGGTAAAATTACGAACCCAACTAAAACTCCGGGTAAACTTACGAACCCAACTAAAACTCCGGGTAAAATTACGAACCCAACTAAAACTCCGGGTAAAATTACGAACCCAACAAAAAGTCCGGGTAAAAAATACGAACCCAAATAAAAAGTCCGGGTAAAATTACGAACCCAAGTAAAACTCCGGGTAAAATTACGAACCCAACTAAAACTCCGGGTAAAATTATGAACCCAACTAAAAAGTCCGGGTAAAATTACGAAGCCAAATAAAAAGTCCGGGTAAAATTACTAACCCAACTAAAACTCCGGGTAAAATTACGAACCCAACTAAAACTCCGGGTAAAATTACGAACCCAACTAAAACTCCGGGTAAAATTACGAACCCAACTAAAACTCCGGGTAAAATTACGAACCCAACTAAAAAGTGCGGGTAAAATTACGAACCCAACTAAAACTCCGGGTAAAAAATACGAACCAAACAAAAAAGTCCGGGTAATATTTAGAACCCAACTAAAACTCCGGGTAAAAAAATACGAACCCAACTAAAACTCCGGGCAAAAATACTAACCCAACTAAAAAGTCCGGGTAAAAATTACGAACCCAACTAAAACTCCGGGTAAAATTACGAACCCAACTAAAACTCCGGGTAAAATTACGAACCCAACTAAAAGTCCGGGTAAAAAATACGAACCCAACTAAAAAGTCCGGGTAAAATTACGAACCCAAGTAAAACTCCGGGTAAAATTACGAACCCAACTAAAACTCCGGGTAAAATTACGAACCCAACTAAAACTCCGGGTAAAATTACGAACCCAACTAAAACTCCGGGTAAAATTACGAACCCAACTAATACTCCGGTTAAAATTACGAACCCAACTAAAAGTCCGGGTAAAAAATACGAACCCAACTAAAAAGTCTGGGTAAAATTACGAACCCAACTAAAAGTACGGGTAAAAAATACGAACCCAACTAAAAAGTCCGGGTAAAATTACGAACCCAAGTGAAACTCCGAGTAAAATTACGAACCCAACTAAAACTCCGGGTAAAATTACGAACCCAACTAAAAGTCCGGGTAAAAAATACGAACCCAACTAAAAAGTCCGGGTAAAATTACGAACCAAACTAAAAATCCGGGTAAAAAATACGAACCCAACTAAAAAGTCCGGGTAAAATTACGAACCCAAGTAAAACTCCGGGTAAAATTACGAACCCAACTAAAACTCCGGGTAAAATTACGAACCCAACTAAACAGTCCGGGTAAAATTACGAACCCAAATAAAACGTCCGGGTAAAATTACGAACCCAACTAAAAATCCGGGTAAAAAATACGAACCCAACTAAAAAGTCCGGGTAAAATTACGAACCCAAGTAAAACTCCGGGTAAAATTACGAACCCAACTAAAACTCCGGGTAAAATTACGAACCCAACTAAACAGTCCGGGTAAAATTACGAACCCAAATAAAAAGTCCGGGTAAAATTACGAACCCAACTAAAACTCGGGGTAAAATTACGAACCCAACTAAAACTCCGGGTAAAATTACGAACCCAACTAAAAAGTCCGGGTAAAATTACGAACCCAACTAAAACTCCGGGTAAAAAATACGAACCAAACAAAAAAGTCCGGGTAACATTTAGAACCCAACTAAAACTCCGGGTAAAATTACGAACCCAACTAAAACTCCGGGTAAAATTACGAACCCAAGTAAAACTCCGGGTAAAATTACGAACCCAAGTAAAACTCCGGGTAAAATTACGAACCCAACTAAAACTCCGGGTAAAATTACGAACCCAACTAAAACTCCGGGTAAAATTACAAACCCAACTAAAACTCCGGGTAAAATTACGAACCCAACTAAGACTCCGGGTAAAATTACGAACCCAACAAAAAGTCCGGGTAAAAAATACGAACCCAAATAAAAAGTCCGGGTAAAATTACGAACCCAAGTAAAACTCCGGGTAAAATTACGAACCCAACTAAAACTCCGGGTAAAATTACGAACCCAACTAAAAAGTCCGGGTAAAATTACGAACCCAAATAAAAAGTCCGGGTAAAATTACTAACCCAACTAAAACTCCGGGTAAAATTACGAACCCAACTAAAACTCCGGGTAAAATTACGAACCCAACTAAAACTCCGGGTAAAATTACGAACCCAACTAAAACTCCGGGTAAAATTACGAACCCAAGTAAAACTCCGGGTAAAATTACGAACCCAAGTAAAACTCCGGGTAAAATTACGAACCCAACTAAAACTCCGGGTAAAATTACGAACCCAACTAAAACTCCGGGTAAAATTACGAACCCAACTAAAACTCCGGGTAAAATTACGAACCCAACTAAAACTCCGGGTAAAATTACGAACCCAACAAAAAGTCCGGGTAAAAAATACGAACCCAAATAAAAAGTCCGGGTAAAATTACGAACCCAAGTAAAACTCCGGGTAAAATTACGAACCCAACTAAAACTCCGGGTAAAATTACGAACCCAACTAAAAAGTCCGGGTAAAATTACGAACCCAAATAAAAAGTCCGGGTAAAATTACGAACCCAACTAAAAGTCCGGGTAAAAAATACGAACCCAACTAAAAAGTCTGGGTAAAATTACGAACCCAACTAAAAGTACGGGTAAAAAATACGAACCCAACTAAAAAGTCCGGGTAAAATTACGAACCCAAGTGAAACTCCGGGTAAAATTACGAACCCAACTAAAACTCCGGGTAAAATTACGAACCCAACTAAAAGTCCGGGTAAAAAATACGAACCCAACTAAAAAGTCCGGGTAAAATTACGAACCCAACTAAAAATCCGGGTAAAAAATACGAACCCAACTAAAAAGTCCGGGTAAAATTACGAACCCAAGTAAAACTCCGGGTAAAATTACGAACCCAACTAAAACTCCGGGTAAAATTACGAACCCAACTAAACAGTCCGGGTAAAATTACGAACCCAAATAAAAAGTCCGGGTAAAATTACGAACCCAACTAAAAATCCGGGTAAAAAATACGAACCCAACTAAAAAGTCCGGGTAAAATTACGAACCCAAGTAAAACTCCGGGTAAAATTACGAACCCAACTAAAACTCCGGGTAAAATTACGAACCCAACTAAACAGTCCGGGTAAAATTACGAACCCAAATAAAAAGTCCGGGTAAAATTACGAACCCAACTAAAACTCCGGGTAAAATTACGAACTCAACTAAATCTCCGGGTAAAATTACGAACCCAACTAAAACTCCGGGTAAAATTACGAACCCAACTAAAAGTCCGGGTAAAAAATACGATCCCAACTAAAAAGTCCGGGTAAAATTACGAACCCAAGTGAAACTCCGGGTAAAATTACGAACCCAACTAAAACTCCGGGTAAAATTACGAACCCAACTAAAAGTCCGGGTAAAAAATACGAACCCAACTAAAAAGTCCGGGTAAAATTACGAACCCAACTAAAAATCCGGGTAAAAAATACGAACCCAACTAAAAAGTCCGGGTAAAATTACGAACCCAAGTAAAACTCCGGGTAAAATTACGAACCCAACTAAAACTCCGGGTAAAATTACGAACCCAACTAAACAGTCCGGGTAAAATTACGAACCCAAATAAAAAGTCCGGGTAAAATTACGAACCCAACTAAAAATCCGGGTAAAAAATACGAACCCAACTAAAAAGTCCGGGTAAAATTACGAACCCAAGTAAAACTCCGGGTAAAATTACGAACCCAACTAAAACTCCGGGTAAAATTACGAACCCAACTAAACAGTCCGGGTAAAATTACGAACCCAAATAAAAAGTCCGGGTAAAATTATGAACCCAACTAAAACTCCGGGTAAAATTACGAACTCAACTAAATCTCCGGGTAAAATTACGAACCCAACTAAAACTCCGGGTAAAATTACGAACCCAACTAAAACTCCGGGTAAAATTACGAACCCAACTAAAACTCGGGGTAAAATTACGAACCCAACTAAAACTCCGGGTAAAATTACGAACCCAACTAAAAAGTCCGGGTAAAATTACGAACCCAACTAAAACTCCGGGTAAAAAATACGAACCAAACAAAAAAGTCCGGGTAACATTTAGAACCCAACTAAAACTCCGGGTAAAATTACGAACCCAACTAAAACTCCGGGTAAAATTACGAACCCAAGTAAAACTCCGGGTAAAATTACGAACCCAACTAAAACTCCGGGTAAAATTACGAACCCAACTAAACAGTCCGGGTAAAATTACGAACCCAAATAAAAAGTCCGGGTAAAATTACGTACCCAACTAAAACTCCGGGTAAAATTACGAACTCAACTAAATCTCCGGGTAAAATTACGAACCCAACTAAAACTCCGGGTAAAACTACGAACCCAACTAAAAGTCCGGGTAAAAAATACGAACCCAACTAAAAAGTCCGGGTAAAATTACGAACCCAAGTGAAACTCCGGGTAAAATTACGAACCCAACTAAAACTCCGGGTAAAATTACGAACCCAACTAAAAGTCCGGGTAAAAAATACGAACCCAACTAAAAAGTCCGGGTAAAATTATGAACCCAACTAAAAATCCGGGTAAAAAATACGAACCCAACTAATAAGTCCGGGTAAAATTACGAACCCAAGTAAAACTCCGGGTAAAATTACGAACCCAACTAAAACTCCGGGTAAAATTACGAACCCAACTAAACAGTCCGGGTAAAATTACGAACCCAAATAAAAAGTCCGGGTAAAATTACGAACCCAACTAAAAATCCGGGTAAAAATTACGAACCCAACTAAACAGTCCGGGTAAAATTACGAACCCAAATAAAAAGTCCGGGTAAAATTACGAACCCAACTAAAACTCCGGGTAAAATTACGAACTCAACTAAATCTCCGGGTAAAATTACGAACCCAACTAAAACTCCGGGTAAAATTACGAACCCAACTAAAAGTCCGGGTAAAAAATACGAACCCAACTAAAAAGTCCGGGTAAAATTACGAACCCAAGTGAAACTCCGGGTAAAATTACGAACCCAACTAAAACTCCGGGTAAAATTACGAACCCAACTAAAAGTCCGGGTAAAAAATACGAACCCAAGTAAAACTCCGGGTAAAATTACGAACCCAACTAAAACTCCGGGTAAAATTACGAACCCAACTAAACAGTCCGGGTAAAATTACGAACCCAAATAAAAAGTCCGGGTAAAATTACGAACCCAACTAAAAATCCGGGTAAAAAATACGAACCCAACTGAAAAGTCCGGGTAAAATTACGAACCCAAGTAAAACTCCGGGTAAAATTACGAACCCAACTAAAACTCCGGGTAAAATTACGAACCCAACTAAACAGTCCGGGTAAAATTACGAACCCAAATAAAAAGTCCGGGTAAAATTACGAACCCAACTAAAACTCCGGGTAAAATTACGAACTCAACTAAATCTCCGGGTAAAATTACGAACCCAACTAAAACTCCGGGTAAAATTACGAACCCAACTAAAACTCCGGGTAAAATTACGAACCCAACTAAAACTCGGGGTAAAATTACGAACCCAACTAAAACTCCGGGTAAAATTACGAACCCAACTAAAAAGTCCGGGTAAAATTACGAACCCAACTAAAACTCCGGGTAAAAAATACGAACCAAACAAAAAAGTCCGGGTAACATTTAGAACCCAACTAAAACTCCGGGTAAAATTACGAACCCAACTAAAACTCCGGGTAAAATTACGAACTCAAGTAAAACTCCGGGTAAAATTACGAACCCAAGTAAAACTCCGGGTAAAATTACGAACCCAACTAAAACTCCGGGTAAAATTACTAACCCAACTAAAACTCCGGGTAAAATTACGAACCCAACTAAAAGTCCGGGTAAAAAATACGAACCCAACTAAAAAGTCCGGGTAAAATTACGAACCCAACTAAAAATCCGGGTAAAAAATACGAACCCAACTAAAAAGTCCGGATAAAATTACGAACCCAAGTAAAACTCCGGGTAAAATTACGAACCCAACTAAAACTCCGGGTAAAATTACGAACCCAACTAAACAGTCCGGGTAAAATTACGAACCCAAATAACAAGTCCGGGTAAAATTACGAACCCAACTAAAAATCCGGGTAAAAAATACGAACCCAACTAAAAAGTCCGGGTAAAATTACGAACCCAAGTAAAACTCCGGGTAAAATTACGAACCCAACTAAAACTCCGGGTAAAATTACGAACCCAACTAAACAGTCCGGGTAAAATTACGAACCCAAATAAAAAGTCCGGGTAAAATTACGAACCCAACTAAAACTCCGGGTAAAATTACGAACTCAACTAAATCTCCGGGTAAAATTACGAACCCAACTAAAACTCCGGGTAAAATTACGAACCCAACTAAAAGTCCGGGTAAAAAATACGAACCCAACTAAAAAGTCCGGGTAAAATTACGAACCCAAGTGAAACTCCGGGTAAAATTACGAACCCAACTAAAACTCCGGGTAAAATTACGAACCCAACTAAAAGTCCGGGTAAAAAATACGAACCCAACTAAAAAGTCCGGGTAAAATTACGAACCCAACTAAAAACCCGGGTAAAAAATACGAACCAAACAAAAAAGTCCGGGTAACATTTAGAACCCAACTAAAACTCCGGGTAAAATTACGAACCCAACTAAAACTCCTGGTAAAATTACGAACCCAAGTAAAACTCCGGGTAAAATTACGAACCCAACTAAAACTCCGGGTAAAATTACGAACCCAACTAAACAGTCCGGGTAAAATTACGAACCCAAATAAAAAGTCCGGGTAAAATTACGAACCCAACTAAAAATCCGGGTAAAAAATACGAACCCAACTAAAAAGTCCGGGTAAAATTACGAACCCAAGTAAAACTCCGGGTAAAATTACGAACCCAACTAAAACTCCGGGTAAAATTACGAACCCAACTAAACAGTCCGGGTAAAATTACGAACCCAAATAAAAAGTCCGGGTAAAATTACGAACCCAACTAAAACTCCGGGTAAAATTACGAACTCAACTAAATCTCCGGGTAAAATTACGAACCCAACTAAAACTCCGGGTAAAACTACGAACTCAACTAAAAGTCCGGGTAAAAAATACGAACCCAACTAAAAAGTCCGGGTAAAATTACGAACCCAAGTGAAACTCCGGGTAAAATTACGAACCCAACTAAAACTCCGGGTAAAATTACGAACCCAACTAAAAGTCCGGGTAAAAAATACGAACCCAACTAAAAAGTCCGGGTAAAATTACGAACCCAACTAAAAATCCGGGTAAAAAATACGAACCCAACTAATAAGTCCGGGTAAAATTACGAACCCAAGTAAAACTCCGGGTAAAATTACGAACCCAACTAAAACTCCGGGTAAAATTACGAACCCAACTAAACAGTCCGGGTAAAATTACGAACCCAAATAAAAAGTCCGGGTAAAATTACGAACCCAACTAAAAATCCGGGTAAAAAATACGAACCCAACTAAAAAGTCCGGGTAAAATTACGAACCCAAGTAAAACTCCGGGTAAAATTACGAACCCAACTAAAACTCCGGGTAAAACTACGAACCCAACTAAACAGTCCGGGTAAAATTACGAACCCAAATAAAAAGTCCGGGTAAAATTACGAACCCAACTAAAAATCCGGGTAAAAAATACGAACCCAACTAAAAAGTCCGGGTAAAATTACGAACCCAAGTAAAACTCCGGGTAAAATTACGAACCCAACTAAAACTCCGGGTAAAATTACGAACCCAACTAAACAGTCCGGGTAAAATTACGAACCCAAATAAAAAGTCCGGGTAAAATTACGAACCCAACTAAAACTCCGGGTAAAATTACGAACTCAACTAAATCTCCGGGTAAAATTACGAACCCAACTAAAACTCCGGGTAAAATTACGAACCCAACTAAAAGTCCGGGTAAAAAATACAAACCCAACTAAAAAGTCCGGGTAAAATTACGAACCCAAGTGAAACTCCGGGTAAAATTACGAACCCAACTAAAACTCCGGGTAAAATTACGAACCCAACTAAAAGTCCGGGTAAAAAATACGAACCCAAGTAAAACTCCGGGTAAAATTACGAACCCAACTAAAACTCCGGGTAAAATTACGAACCCAACTAAACAGTCCGGGTAAAATTACGAACCCAAATAAAAAGTCCGGGTAAAATTACGAACCCAACTAAAAATCCGGGTAAAAAATACGAACCCAACTAAAAAGTCCGGGTAAAATTACGAACCCAAGTAAAACTCCGGGTAAAATTACGAACCCAACTAAAACTCCGGGTAAAATTACGAACCCAAGTAAAACTCCGGGTAAAATTACGAACCCAAATAAAAAGTCCGGGTAAAATTACGAACCCAACTAAAAATCCGGGTAAAAAATACGAACCCAACTAAAAAGTCCGGGTAAAATTACGAACCCAAGTAAAACTCCGGGTAAAATTACGAACCCAACTAAAACTCCGGGTAAAATTACGAACCCAACTAAACAGTCCGGGTAAAATTACGAACCCAAATAAAAAGTCCGGGTAAAATTACGAACCCAACTAAAACTCCGGGTAAAATTACGAACTCAACTAAATCTCCGGGTAAAATTACGAACCCAACTAAAACTCCGGGTAAAATTACGAACCCAACTAAAACTCCGGGTAAAATTACGAACCCAACTAAAACTCGGGGTAAAATTACGAACCCAACTAAAACTCCGGGTAAAATTACGAACCCAACTAAAAAGTCCGGGTAAAATTACGAACCCAACTAAAACTCCGGGTAAAAAATACGAACCAAACAAAAAAATCCGGGTAACATTTAGAACCCAACTAAAACTCCGGGTAAAATTACGAACCCAACTAAAACTCCGGGTAAAATTACGAACCCAAGTAAAACTCCGGGTAAAATTACGAACCCAAGTAAAACTCCGGGTAAAATTACGAACCCAACTAAAACTCCGGGTAAAATTACTAACCCAACTAAAACTCCGGGTAAAATTACGAACCCAACTAAAAGTCCGGGTAAAAAATACGAACCCAACTAAAAAGTCCGGGTAAAATTACGAACCCAACTAAAAGTCCGGGTAAAAAATACGAACCCAACTAAAAAGTCCGGGTAAAATTACGAACCCAACTAAAACTCCGGGTAAAATTACGAACCCAACTAAAACTCCGGGTAAAATTACGAACCCAAGTAAAACTCCGGGTAAAATTACGAACCCAAGTAAAACTCCGGGTAAAATTACGAACCCAACTAAAACTCCGGGTAAAATTACGAACCCAAGTAAAACTCCGGGTAAAATTACGAACCCAAGTAAAACTCCGGGTAAAATTACGAACCCAACTAAAACTCCGGGTAAAATTACGAACCCAACTAAAACTCCGGGTAAAATTACGAACCCAACTAAAACTCCGGGTAAAATTACGAACCCAACTAAAACTCCGGGTAAAATTACGAACCCAACAAAAAGTCCGGGTAAAAAATACGAACCCAAATAAAAAGTCCGGGTAAAATTACGAACCCAAGTAAAACTCCGGGTAAAATTACGAACCCAACTAAAACTCCGGGTAAAATTACGAACCCAACTAAAAAGTCCGGGTAAAATTACGAACCCAAATAAAAAGTCCGGGTAAAATTACGAACCCAACTAAAAGTCCGGGTAAAAAATACGAACCCAACTAAAAAGTCTGGGTAAAATTACGAACCCAACTAAAAGTACGGGTAAAAAATACGAACCCAACTAAAAAGTCCGGGTAAAATTACGAACCCAAGTGAAACTCCGGGTAAAATTACGAACCCAACTAAAACTCCGGGTAAAATTACGAACCCAACTAAAAGTCCGGGTAAAAAATACGAACCCAACTAAAAAGTCCGGGTAAAATTACGAACCCAACTAAAAATCCGGGTAAAAAATACGAACCCAACTAAAAAGTCCGGGTAAAATTACGAACCCAAGTAAAACTCCGGGTAAAATTACGAACCCAACTAAAACTCCGGGTAAAATTACGAACCCAACTAAACAGTCCGGGTAAAATTACGAACCCAAATAAAAAGTCCGGGTAAAATTACGAACCCAACTAAAAATCCGGGTAAAAAAATACGAACCCAACTAAAAAGTCCGGATAAAATTACGAACCCAAGTAAAACTCCGGGTAAAATTACGAACCCAACTAAAACTCCGGGTAAAATTACGAACCCAACTAAACAGTCCGGGTAAAATTACGAACCCAAATAAAAAGTCCGGGTAAAATTACGAACCCAACTAAAACTCCGGGTAAAATTACGAACTCAACTAAATCTCCGGGTAAAATTACGAACCCAACTAAAACTCCGGGTAAAATTACGAACCCAACTAAAAGTCCGGGTAAAAAATACGATCCCAACTAAAAAGTCCGGGTAAAATTACGAACCCAAGTGAAACTCCGGGTAAAATTACGAACCCAACTAAAACTCCGGGTAAAATTACGAACCCAACTAAAAGTCCGGGTAAAAAATACGAACCCAACTAAAAAGTCCGGGTAAAATTACGAACCCAACTAAAAATCCGGGTAAAAAATACGAACCCAACTAAAAAGTCCGGGTAAAATTACGAACCCAAGTAAAACTCCGGGTAAAATTACGAACCCAACTAAAACTCCGGGTAAAATTACGAACCCAACTAAACAGTCCGGGTAAAATTACGAACCCAAATAAAAAGTCCGGGTAAAATTACGAACCCAACTAAAAATCCGGGTAAAAAATACGAACCCAACTAAAAAGTCCGGGTAAAATTACGAACCCAAGTAAAACTCCGGGTAAAATTACGAACCCAACTAAAACTCCGGGTAAAATTACGAACCCAACTAAACAGTCCGGGTAAAATTACGAACCCAAATAAAAAGTCCGGGTAAAATTATGAACCCAACTAAAACTCCGGGTAAAATTACGAACTCAACTAAATCTCCGGGTAAAATTACGAACCCAACTAAAACTCCGGGTAAAATTACGAACCCAACTAAAACTCCGGGTAAAATTACGAACCCAACTAAAACTCGGGGTAAAATTACGAACCCAACTAAAACTCCGGGTAAAATTACGAACCCAACTAAAAAGTCCGGGTAAAATTACGAACCCAACTAAAACTCCGGGTAAAAAATACGAACCAAACAAAAAAGTCCGGGTAACATTTAGAACCCAACTAAAACTCCGGGTAAAATTACGAACCCAACTAAAACTCCGGGTAAAATTACGAACCCAAGTAAAACTCCGGGTAAAATTACGAACCCAACTAAAACTCCGGGTAAAATTACGAACCCAACTAAACAGTCCGGGTAAAATTACGAACCCAAATAAAAAGTCCGGGTAAAATTACGGACCCAACTAAAAATCCGGGTAAAAAATACGAACCCAACTAAAAAGTCCGGGTAAAATTACGAACCCAAGTAAAACTCCGGGTAAAATTACGAACCCAACTAAAACTCCGGGTAAAATTACGAACCCAACTAAACAGTCCGGGTAAAATTACGAACCCAAATAAAAAGTCCGGGTAAAATTACGAACCCAACTAAAACTCCGGGTAAAATTACGAACTCAACTAAATCTCCGGGTAAAATTACGAACCCAACTAAAACTCCGGGTAAAACTACGAACCCAACTAAAAGTCCGGGTAAAAAATACGAACCCAACTAAAAAGTCCGGGTAAAATTACGAACCCAAGTGAAACTCCGGGTAAAATTACGAACCCAACTAAAACTCCGGGTAAAATTACGAACCCAACTAAAAGTCCGGGTAAAAAATACGAACCCAACTAAAAAGTCCGGGTAAAATTATGAACCCAACTAAAAATCCGGGTAAAAAATACGAACCCAACTAATAAGTCCGGGTAAAATTACGAACCCAAGTAAAACTCCGGGTAAAATTACGAACCCAACTAAAACTCCGGGTAAAATTACGAACCCAACTAAACAGTCCGGGTAAAATTACGAACCCAAATAAAAAGTCCGGGTAAAATTACGAACCCAACTAAAAATTCGGGTAAAAAATACGAACCCAACTAAAAAGTCCGGGTAAAATTACGAACCCAAGTAAAACTCCGGGTAAAATTACGAACCCAACTAAAACTCCGGGTAAAATTACGAACCCAACTAAACAGTCCGGGTAAAATTACGAACCCAAATAAAAAGTCCGGGTAAAATTACGAACCCAACTAAAACTCCGGGTAAAATTACGAACTCAACTAAATCTCCGGGTAAAATTACGAACCCAACTAAAACTCCGGGTAAAATTACGAACCCAACTAAAAAGTCCGGGTAAAATTACGAACCCAACTAAAACTCCGGGTAAAAAATACGAACCAAACAAAAAAGTCCGGGTAACATTTAGAACCCAACTAAAACTCCCGGTAAAATTACGAACCCAACTAAAACTCCGGGTAAAATCACGAACCCAAGTAAAACTCCGGGTAAAATTACGAACCCAAGTAAAACTCCGGGTAAAATTACGAACCCAACTAAAACTCCGGGTAAAATTACTAACCCAACTAAAACTCCGGGTAAAATTACGAACCCAACTAAAAGTCCGGGTAAAAAATACGAACCCAACTAAAAAGTCCGGGTAAAATTACGAACCCAACTAAAAATCCGGGTAAAAAATACGAACCCAACTAAAATGTCCGGATAAAATTACGAACCCAAGTAAAACTCCGGGTAAAATTACGAACCCAACTAAAACTCCGGGTAAAATTACGAACCCAACTAAACAGTCCGGGTAAAATTACGAACCCAAATAAAAAGTCCGGGTAAAATTACGAACCCAACTAAAAATCCGGATAAAAAATACGAACCCAACTAAAAAGCCCGGGTAAAATTACGAACCCAAGTAAAACTCCGGGTAAAATTACGAACCCAACTAAAACTCCGGGTAAAATTACGAACCCAACTAAACAGTCCGGGTAAAATTACGAACCCAAATAAAAAGTCCGGGTAAAATTACGAACCCAACTAAAACTCCGGGTAAAATTACGAACTCAACTAAATCTCCGGGTAAAATTACGAACCCAACTAAAACTCCGGGTAAAATTACGAACCCAACTAAAAGTCCGGGTAAAAAATACGAACCCAACTAAAAAGTCCGGGTAAAATTACGAACCCAAGTGAAACTCCGGGTAAAATTACGAACCCAACTAAAACTCCGGGTAAAATTACGAACCCAACTAAAAGTCCGGGTAAAAAATACGAACCCAAGTAAAACTCCGGGTAAAATTACGAACCCAACTAAAACTCCGGGTAAAATTACGAACCCAACTAAACAGTCCGGGTAAAATTACGAACCCAAATAAAAAGTCCGGGTAAAATTACGAACCCAACTAAAAATCCGGGTAAAAAATACGAACCCAACTGAAAAGTCCGGGTAAAATTACGAACCCAAGTAAAACTCCGGGTAAAATTACGAACCCAACTAAAACTCCGGGTAAAATTACGAACCCAACTAAACAGTCCGGGTAAAATTACGAACCCAAATAAAAAGTCCGGGTAAAATTACGAACCCAACTAAAACTCCGGGTAAAATTACGAACTCAACTAAATCTCCGGGTAAAATTACGAACCCAACTAAAACTCCGGGTAAAATTACGAACCCAACTAAAACTCCGGGTAAAATTACGAACCCAACTAAAACTCGGGGTAAAATTACGAACCCAACTAAAACTCCGGGTAAAATTACGAACCCAACTAAAAAGTCCGGGTAAAATTACGAACCCAACTAAAACTCCGGGTAAAAAATACGAACCAAACAAAAAAGTCCGGGTAACATTTAGAACCCAACTAAAACTCCGGGTAAAATTACGAACCCAACTAAAACTCCGGGTAAAATTACGAACCCAAGTAAAACTCCGGGTAAAATTACGAACCCAAGTAAAACTCCGGGTAAAATTACGAACCCAACTAAAACTCCGGGTAAAATTACTAACCCAACTAAAACTCCGGGTAAAATTACGAACCCAACTAAAAGTCCGGGTAAAAAATACGAACCCAACTAAAAAGTCCGGGTAAAATTACGAACCCAACTAAAAATCCGGGTAAAAAATACGAACCCAACTAAAAAGTCCGGATAAAATTACGAACCCAAGTAAAACTCCGGGTAAAATTACGAACCCAACTAAAACTCCGGGTAAAATTACGAACCCAACTAAACAGTCCGGGTAAAATTACGAACCCAAATAACAAGTCCGGGTAAAATTACGAACCCAACTAAAAATCCGGGTAAAAAATACGAACCCAACTAAAAAGTCCGGGTAAAATTACGAACCCAAGTAAAACTCCGGGTAAAATTACGAACCCAACTAAAACTCCGGGTAAAATTACGAACCCAACTAAACAGTCCGGGTAAAATTACGAACCCAAATAAAAAGTCCGGGTAAAATTACGAACCCAACTAAAACTCCGGGTAAAATTACGAACTCAACTAAATCTCCGGGTAAAATTACGAACCCAACTAAAACTCCGGGTAAAATTACGAACCCAACTAAAAGTCCGGGTAAAAAATACGAACCCAACTAAAAAGTCCGGGTAAAATTACGAACCCAAGTGAAACTCCGGGTAAAATTACGAACCCAACTAAAACTCCGGGTAAAATTACGAACCCAACTAAAAGTCCGGGTAAAAAATACGAACCCAACTAAAAAGTCCGGGTAAAATTACGAACCCAACTAAAAACCCGGGTAAAAAATACGAACCAAACAAAAAAGTCCGGGTAACATTTAGAACCCAACTAAAACTCCGGGTAAAATTACGAACCCAACTAAAACTCCTGGTAAAATTACGAACCCAAGTAAAACTCCGGGTAAAATTACGAACCCAACTAAAACTCCGGGTAAAATTACGAACCCAACTAAACAGTCCGGGTAAAATTACGAACCCAAATAAAAAGTCCGGGTAAAATTACGAACCCAACTAAAAATCCGGGTAAAAAATACGAACCCAACTAAAAAGTCCGGGTAAAATTACGAACCCAAGTAAAACTCCGGGTAAAATTACGAACCCAACTAAAACTCCGGGTAAAATTACGAACCCAACTAAACAGTCCGGGTAAAATTACGAACCCAAATAAAAAGTCCGGTTAAAATTACGAACCCAACTAAAACTCCGGGTAAAATTACGAACTCAACTAAATCTCCGGGTAAAATTACGAACCCAACTAAAACTCCGGGTAAAACTACGAACTCAACTAAAAGTCCGGGTAAAAAATACGAACCCAACTAAAAAGTCCGGGTAAAATTACGAACCCAAGTGAAACTCAGGGTAAAATTACGAACCCAACTAAAACTCCGGGTAAAATTACGAACCCAACTAAAAGTCCGGGTAAAAAATACGAACCCAACTAAAAAGTCCGGGTAAAATTACGAACCCAACTAAAAATCCGGGTAAAAAATACGAACCCAACTAATAAGTCCGGGTAAAATTACGAACCCAAGTAAAACTCCGGGTAAAATTACGAACCCAACTAAAACTCCGGGTAAAATTACGAACCCAACTAAACAGTCCGGGTAAAATTACGAACCCAAATAAAAAGTCCGGGTAAAATTACGAACCCAACTAAAAATCCGGGTAAAAAATACGAACCCAACTAAAAAGTCCGGGTAAAATTACGAACCCAAGTAAAACTCCGGGTAAAATTACGAACCCAACTAAAACTCCGGGTAAAACTACGAACCCAACTAAACAGTCCGGGTAAAATTACGAACCCAAATAAAAAGTCCGGGTAAAATTACGAACCCAACTAAAAATCCGGGTAAAAAATACGAACCCAACTAAAAAGTCCGGGTAAAATTACGAACCCAAGTAAAACTCCGGGTAAAATTACGAACCCAACTAAAACTCCGGGAAAAATTACGAACCCAACTAAACAGTCCGGGTAAAATTACGAACCCAAATAAAAAGTCCGGGTAAAATTACGAACCCAACTAAAACTCCGGGTAAAATTACGAACTCAACTAAATCTCCGGGTAAAATTACGAACCCAACTAAAACTCCGGGTAAAATTACGAACCCAACTAAAAGTCCGGGTAAAAAATACAAACCCAACTAAAAAGTCCGGGTAAAATTACGAACCCAAGTGAAACTCCGGGTAAAATTACGAACCCAACTAAAACTCCGGGTAAAATTACGAACCCAACTAAAAGTCCGGGTAAAAAATACGAACCCAAGTAAAACTCCGGGTAAAATTACGAACCCAACTAAAACTCCGGGTAAAATTACGAACCCAACTAAACAGTCCGGGTAAAATTACGAACCCAAATAAAAAGTCCGGGTAAAATTACGAACCCAACTAAAAATCCGGGTAAAAAATACGAACCCAACTAAAAAGTCCGGGTAAAATTACGAACCCAAGTAAAACTCCGGGTAAAATTACGAACCCAACTAAAACTCCGGGTAAAATTACGAACCCAACTAAACAGTCCGGGTAAAATTACGAACCCAAATAAAAAGTCCGGGTAAAATTACGAACCCAACTAAAACTCCGGGTAAAATTACGAACTCAACTAAATCTCCGGGTAAAATTACGAACCCAACTAAAACTCCGGGTAAAATTACGAACCCAACTAAAACTCCGGGTAAAATTACGAACCCAACTAAAACTCGGGGTAAAATTACGAACCCAACTAAAACTCCGGGTAAAATTACGAACCCAACTAAAAAGTCCGGGTAAAATTACGAACCCAACTAAAACTCCGGGTAAAAAATACGAACCAAACAAAAAAGTCCGGGTAACATTTAGAACCCAACTAAAACTCCGGGTAAAATTACGAACCCAACTAAAACTCCGGGTAAAATTACGAACCCAAGTAAAACTCCGGGTAAAATTACGAACCCAAGTAAAACTCCGGGTAAAATTACTAACCCAACTAAAACTCCGGGTAAAATTACGAACCCAACTAAAAGTCCGGGTAAAAAATACGAACCCAACTAAAAAGTCCGGGTAAAATTACGAACCCAACTAAAAATCCGGGTAAAAAATACGAACCCAACTAAAAAGTCCGGATAAAATTACGAACCCAAGTAAAACTCCGGGTAAAATTACGAACCCAACTAAAACTCCGGGTAAAATTACGAACCCAACTAAACAGTCCGGGTAAAATTACGAACCCAAATAAAAAGTCCGGGTAAAATTACGAACCCAACTAAAAATCCGGGTAAAAAATACGAACCCAACTAAAAAGTCCGGGTAAAATTACGAACCCAAGTAAAACTCCGGGTAAAATTACGAACCCAACTAAAACTCCGGGTAAAATTACGAACCCAACTAAACAGTCCGGGTAAAATTACGAACCCAAATAAAAAGTCCGGGTAAAATTACGAACCCAACTAAAACTCCGGGTAAAATTACGAACTCAACAAAATCTCCGGGTAAAATTACGAACCCAACTAAAACTCCGGGTAAAATTACGAACCCAACTAAAAGTCCGGGTAAAAAATACGAACCCAACTAAAAAGTCCGGGTAAAATTACGAACCCAAGTGAAACTCCGGGTAAAATTACGAACCCAACTAAAACTCCGGGTAAAATTACGAACCCAACTAAAAGTCCGGGTAAAAAATACGAACCCAACTAAAAAGTCCGGGTAAAATTACGAACCCAACTAAAAATCCGGGTAAAAAATACGAACCAAACAAAAAAGTCCGGGTAACATTTAGAACCCAACTAAAACTCCGGTTAAAATTACGAACCCAACTAAAACTCCGGGTAAAATTACGAACCCAAGTAAAACTCCGGGTAAAATTACGAACCCAACTAAAACTCCGGGTAAAATTACGAACCCAACTAAACAGTCCGGGTAAAATTACGAACCCAAATAAAAAGTCCGGGTAAAATTACGAACCCAACTAAAAATCCGGGTAAAAAATACGAACCCAACTAAAAAGTCCGGGTAAAATTACGAACCCAAGTAAAACTCCGGGTAAAATTACGAACCCAACTAAAACTCCGGGTAAAATTACGAACCCAACTAAACAGTCCGGGTAAAATTACGAACCCAAATAAAAAGTCCGGGTAAAATTACGAACCCAACTAAAACTCCGGGTAAAATTACGAACTCAACTAAATCTCCGGGTAAAATTACGAACCCAACTAAAACTCCGGGTAAAACTACGAACTCAACTAAAAGTCCGGGTAAAAAATACGAACCCAACTAAAAAGTCCGGGTAAAATTACGAACCCAAGTGAAACTCCGGGTAAAATTACGAACCCAACTAAAACTCCGGGTAAAATTACGAACCCAACTAAAAGTCCGGGTAAAAAATACGAACCTAACTAAAAAGTCCGGGTAAAATTACGAACCCAACTAAAAATCCGGGTAAAAAATACGAACCCAACTAATAAGTCCGGGTAAAATTACGAACCCAAGTAAAACTCCGGGTAAAATTACGAACCCAACTAAAACTCCGGGTAAAATTACGAACCCAACTAAACAGTCCGGGTAAAATTACGAACCTAAATAAAAAGTCCGGGTAAAATTACGAACCCAACTAAAAATCCGGGTAAAAAATACGAACCCAACTAAAAAGTCCGGGTAAAATTACGAACCCATGTAAAACTCCGGGTAAAATTACGAACCCAACTAAAACTCCGGGTAAAATTACGAACCCAACTAAACAGTCCGGGTAAAATTACGAACCCAAATAAAAAGTCCGGGTAAAATTACGAACCCAACTAAAACTCCGGGTAAAATTACGAACTCAACTAAATCTCCGGGTAAAATTACGAACCCAACTAAAACTCCGGGTAAAATTACGAACCCAACTAAAACTCCGGGTAAAATTACGAACCCAACTAAAACTCGGGGTAAAATTACGAACCCAACTAAAACTCCGGGTAAAATTACGAACCCAACTAAAAAGTCCGGGTAAAATTACGAACCCAACTAAAACTCCGGGTAAAAAATACGAACCAAACAAAAAAGTCCGGGTAACATTTAGAACCCAACTAAAACTCCGGGTAAAATTACGAACCCAACTAAAACTCCGGGTAAAATTACGAACCCAAGTAAAACTCCGGGTAAAATTACGAACCCAAGTAAAACTCCGGGTAAAATTACGAACCCAACTAAAACTCCGGGTAAAATTACTAACCCAACTAAAACTCCGGGTAAAATTACGAACCCAACTAAAAGTCCGGGTAAAAAATACGAACCCAACTAAAAAGTCCGGGTAAAATTACGAACCCAACTAAAAATCCGGGTAAAAAATACGAACCCAACTAAAAAGTCCGGGTAAAATTACGAACCCAAGTAAAACTCCGGGTAAAATTACGAACCCAACTAAAACTCCGGGTAAAATTACGAACCCAACTAAACAGTCCGGGTAAAATTACGAACCCAAATAAAAAGTCCGGGTAAAATTACGAACCCAACTAAAAATCCGGGTAAAAAATACGAACCCAACTAAAAAGTCCGGGTAAAATTACGAACCCAAGTAAAACTCCGGGTAAAATTACGAACCCAACTAAAACTCCGGGTAAAATTATGAACCCAACTAAACAGTCCGGGTAAAATTACGAACCCAAATAAAAAGTCCGGGTAAAATTACGAACCCAACTAAAACTCCGGGTAAAATTACGAACTCAACTAAATCTCCGGGTAAAATTACGAACCCAACTAAAACTCCGGGTAAAATTACGAACCCAACTAAAAGTCCGGGTAAAAAATACGAACCCAACTAAAAAGTCCGGGTAAAATTACGAACCCAAGTGAAACTCCGGGTAAAATTACGAACCCAACTAAAACTCCGGGTAAAATTACGAACCCAACTAAAAGTCCGGGTAAAAAATACGAACCCAACTAAAAAGTCCGGGTAAAATTACGAAGCCAACTAAAAATCCGGGTAAAAAATACGAACCCAACTAAAAAGTCCGGATAAAATTACGAACCCAAGTAAAACTCCGGGTAAAATTACGAACCCAACTAAAACTCCGGGTAAAATTACGAACCCAAGTAAAACTCCGGGTAAAATTACGAACCCAACTAAAACTCCGGGTAAAATTACGAACCCAACTAAACAGTCCGGGTAAAATTACGAACCCAACTAAAACTCGGGGTAAAATTACGAACCCAACTAAAACTCCGGGTAAAATTACGAACCCAACTAAAAAGTCCGGGTAAAATTACGAACCCAACTAAAACTCCGGGTAAAAAATACGAACCAAACAAAAAAGTCCGGGTAACATTTAGAACCCAACTAAAACTCCGGGTAAAATTACGAACCCAACTAAAACTCCGGGTAAAATTACGAACCCAAGTAAAACTCCGGGTAAAATTACGAACCCAACTAAAACTCCGGGTAAAATTACGAACCCAACTAAACAGTCCGGGTAAAATTACGAACCCAAATAAAAGTCCGGGTAAAATTACGGACCCAACTAAAAATCCGGGTAAAAATACGAACCAACTAAAAAGTCCGGGTAAAATTACGAACCCAAGTAAAACTCCGGGTAAAATTACGAACCCAACTAAAACTCCGGTAAAATTACGAACCCAACTAAACAGTCCGGGTAAAATTTACGAACCCAAATAAAAAGTCCGGGTAAAATTACGAACCCAACTAAAACTCCGGGTAAAATTACGAACTCAACTAAATCTCCGGGTAAAATTACGAACCCAACTAAAACACCGGGTAAAACTACGAACCCAACTAAAGTCGGGTAAAAAATACGACCCAACTAAAAAGTCCCGGGTAAAATTACGAACCCAAGTGAAACTCCGGGTAAAATTACGAACCCAACTAAAACTCCGGGTAAAATTACGAACCCAACTAAAAGTCCGGGTAAAAAATACGAACCCAACTAAAAAGTCCGGGTAAAATTATGAACCCAACTAAAAATCCGGGTAAAAAATACGAACCCAACTAATAAGTCCGGGTAAAATTACGAACCCAAGTAAAACTCCGGGTAAAATTACGAACCCAACTAAAACTCCGGGTAAAATTACGAACCCAACTAAACAGTCCGGGTAAAATTACGAACCCAAATAAAAAGTCCGGGTAAAATTACGAACCCAACTAAAAATCCGGGTAAAAAATACGAACCCAACTAAAAAGTCCGGGTAAAATTACGAACCCAAGTAAAACTCCGGGTAAAATTACGAACCCAACTAAAACTCCGGGTAAAATTACGAACCCAACTAAACAGTCCGGGTAAAATTACGAACCCAAATAAAAAGTCCGGGTAAAATTACGAACCCAACTAAAACTCCGGGTAAAATTACGAACTCAACTAAATCTCCGGGTAAAATTACGAACCCAACTAAAACTCCGGGTAAAATTACGAACCCAACTAAAAAGTCCGGGTAAAATTACGAACCCAACTAAAACTCCGGGTAAAAAATACGAACCAAACAAAAAAGTCCGGGTAACATTTAGAACCCAACTAAAACTCCGGGTAAAATTACGAACCCAACTAAAACTCCGGGTAAAATTACGAACCCAAGTAAAACTCCGGGTAAAATTACGAACCCAAGTAAAACTCCGGGTAAAATTACGAACCCAACTAAAACTCCGGGTAAAATTACTAACCCAACTAAAACTCCGGGTAAAATTACGAACCCAACTAAAAGTCCGGGTAAAAAATACGAACCCAACTAAAAAGTCCGGGTAAAATTACGAACCCAACTAAAAATCCGGGTAAAAAATACGAACCCAACTAAAAAGTCCGGATAAAATTACGAACCCAAGTAAAACTCCGGGTAAAATTACGAACCCAACTAAAACTCCGGGTAAAATTACGAACCCAACTAAACAGTCCGGGTAAAATTACGAACCCAAATAAAAAGTCCGGGTAAAATTACGAACCCAACTAAAAATCCGGATAAAAAATACGAACCCAACTAAAAAGTCCGGGTAAAATTACGAACCCAAGTAAAACTCCGGGTAAAATTACGAACCCAACTAAAACTCCGGGTAAAATTACGAACCCAACTAAACAGTCCGGGTAAAATTACGAACCCAAATAAAAAGTCCGGGTAAAATTACGAACCCAACTAAAACTCCGGGTAAAATTACGAACTCAACTAAATCTCCGGGTAAAATTACGAACCCAACTAAAACTCCGGGTAAAATTACGAACCCAACTAAAAGTCCGGGTAAAAAATACGAACCCAACTAAAAAGTCCGGGTAAAATTACGAACCCAAGTGAAACTCCGGGTAAAATTACGAACCCAACTAAAACTCCGGGTAAAATTACGAACCCAACTAAAAGTCCGGGTAAAAAATACGAACCCAAGTAAAACTCCGGGTAAAATTACGAACCCAACTAAAACTCCGGGTAAAATTACGAACCCAACTAAACAGTCCGGGTAAAATTACGAACCCAAATAAAAAGTCCGGGTAAAATTACGAACCCAACTAAAAATCCGGGTAAAAAATACGAACCCAACTGAAAAGTCCGGGTAAAATTACGAACCCAAGTAAGACTCCGGGTAAAATTACGAACCCAACTAAAACTCCGGGTAAAATTACGAACCCAACTAAACAGTCCGGGTAAAATTACGAACCCAAATAAAAAGTCCGGGTAAAATTACGAACCCAACTAAAACTCCGGGTAAAATTACGAACTCAACTAAATCTCCGGGTAAAATTACGAACCCAACTAAAACTCCGGGTAAAATTACGAACCCAACTAAAACTCCGGGTAAAATTACGAACCCAACTAAAACTCGGGGTAAAATTACGAACCCAACTAAAACTCCGGGTAAAATTACGAACCCAACTAAAAAGTCCGGGTAAAATTACGAACCCAACTAAAACTCCGGGTAAAAAATACGAACCAAACAAAAAAGTCCGGGTAACATTTAGAACCCAACTAAAACTCCGGGTAAAATTACGAACCCAACTAAAACTCCGGGTAAAATTACGAACCCAAGTAAAACTCCGGGTAAAATTACGAACCCAAGTAAAACTCCGGGTAAAATTACGAACCCAACTAAAACTCCGGGTAAAATTACTAACCCAACTAAAACTCCGGGTAAAATTACGAACCCAACTAAAAGTCCGGGTAAAAAATACGAACCCAACTAAAAAGTCCGGGTAAAATTACGAACCCAACTAAAAATCCGGGTAAAAAATACGAACCCAACTAAAAAGTCCGGATAAAATTACGAACCCAAGTAAAACTCCGGGTAAAATTACGAACCCAACTAAAACTCCGGGTAAAATTACGAACCCAACTAAACAGTCCGGGTAAAATTACGAACCCAAATAACAAGTCCGGGTAAAATTACGAACCCAACTAAAAATCCGGGTAAAAAATACGAACCCAACTAAAAAGTCCGGGTAAAATTACGAACCCAAGTAAAACTCCGGGTAAAATTACGAACCCAACTAAAACTCCGGGTAAAATTACGAACCCAACTAAACAGTCCGGGTAAAATTACGAACCCAAATAAAAAGTCCGGGTAAAATTACGAACCCAACTAAAACTCCGGGTAAAATTACGAACTCAACTAAATCTCCGGGTAAAATTACGAACCCAACTAAAACTCCGGGTAAAATTACGAACCCAACTAAAAGTCCGGGTAAAAAATACGAACCCAACTAAAAAGTCTGGGTAAAATTACGAACCCAAGTGAAACTCCGGGTAAAATTACGAACCCAACTAAAACTCCGGGTAAAATTACGAACCCAACTAAAAGTCCGGGTAAAAAATACGAACCCAACTAAAAAGTCCGGGTAAAATTACGAACCCAACTAAAAACCCGGGTAAAAAATACGAACCAAACAAAAAAGTCCGGGTAACATTTAGAACCCAACTAAAAGTCCGGGTAAAAAATACGAACCCAACTAAAAAGTCCGGGTAAAATTACGAACCCAACTAAAACTCCGGGTAAAAAATACGAACCAAACAAAAAAGTCCGGGTAACATTTAGAACCCAACTAAAACTCCGGGTAAAATTACGAACCCAACTAAAACTCCGGGTAAAATTACGAACCCAAGTAAAACTCCGGGTAAAATTACGAACCCAAGTAAAACTCCGGGTAAAATTACGAACCCAACTAAAACTCCGGGTAAAATTACTAACCCAACTAAAACTCCGGGTAAAATTACGAACCCAACTAAAAGTCCGGGTAAAAAATACGAACCCAACTAAAAAGTCCGGGTAAAATTACGAACCCAACTAAAAATCCGGGTAAAAAATACGAACCCAACTAAAAAGTCCGGATAAAATTACGAACCCAAGTAAAACTCCGGGTAAAATTACGAACCCAACTAAAACTCCGGGTAAAATTACGAACCCAACTAAACAGTCCGGGTAAAATTACGAACCCAAATAAAAAGTCCGGGTAAAATTACGAACCCAACTAAAAATCCGGGTAAAAAATACGAACCCAACTAAAAAGTCCGGGTAAAATTACGAACCCAAGTAAAACTCCGGGTAAAATTACGAACCCAACTAAAACTCCGGGTAAAATTACGAACCCAACTAAACAGTCCGGGTAAAATTACGAACCCAAATAAAAAGTCCGGGTAAAATTACGAACCCAACTAAAACTCCGGGTAAAATTACGAACTCAACTAAATCTCCGGGTAAAATTACGAACCCAACTAAAACTCCGGGTAAAATTACGAACCCAACTAAAAGTCCGGGTAAAAAATACGAACCCAACTAAAAAGTCCGGGTAAAATTACGAACCCAAGTGAAACTCCGGGTAAAATTACGAACCCAACTAAAACTCCGGGTAAAATTACGAACCCAACTAAAAGTCCGGGTAAAAAATACGAACCCAACTAAAAAGTCCGGGTAAAATTACGAACCCAACTAAAAATCCGGGTAAAAAATACGAACCAAACAAAAAAGTCCGGGTAACATTTAGAACCCAACTAAAACTCCGGGTAAAATTACGAACCCAACTAAAACTCCGGGTAAAATTACGAACCCAAGTAAAACTCCGGGTAAAATTACGAACCCAACTAAAACTCCGGGTAAAATTACGAACCCAACTAAACAGTCCGGGTAAAATTACGAACCCAAATAAAAAGTCCGGGTAAAATTACGAACCCAACTAAAAATCCGGGTAAAAAATACGAACCCAACTAAAAAGTCCGGGTAAAATTACGAACCCAAGTAAAACTCCGGGTAAAATTACGAATCCAACTAAAACTCCGGGTAAAATTACGAACCCAACTAAACAGTCCGGGTAAAATTACGAACCCAAATAAAAAGTCCGGGTAAAATTACGAACCCAACTAAAACTCCGGGTAAAATTACGAACTCAACTAAATCTCCGGGTAAAATTACGAACCCAACTAAAACTCCGGGTAAAACTACGAACTCAACTAAAAGTCCGGGTAAAAAATACGAACCCAACTAAAAAGTCCGGGTAAAATTACGAACCCAAGTGAAACTCCGGGTAAAATTACGAACCCAAGTAAAACTCCGGGTAAAATTACGAACCCAACTAAAACTCCGGGTAAAATTATGAACCCAACTAAACAGTCCGGGTAAAATTACGAACCCAAATAAAAAGTCCGGGTAAAATTACGAACCCAACTAAAACTCCGGGTAAAATTACGAACTCAACTAAATCTCCGGGTAAAATTACGAACCCAACTAAAACTCCGGGTAAAATTACGAACCCAACTAAAAGTCCGGGTAAAAAATACGAACCCAACTAAAAAGTCCGGGTAAAATTACGAACCCAAGTGAAACTCCGGGTAAAATTACGAACCCAACTAAAACTCCGGGTAAAATTACGAACCCAACTAGAAGTCCGGGTAAAAAATACGAACCCAACTAAAAAGTCCGGGTAAAATTACGAAGCCAACTAAAAATCCGGGTAAAAAATACGAACCCAACTAAAAAGTCCGGATAAAATTACGAACCCAAGTAAAACTCCGGGTAAAATTACGAACCCAACTAAAACTCCGGGTAAAATTACGAACCCAAGTAAAACTCCGGGTAAAATTACGAACCCAACTAAAACTCCGGGTAAAATTACGAACCCAACTAAACAGTCCGGGTAAAATTACGAACCCAAATAAAAAGTCCGGGTAAAATTACGAACCCAACTAAAACTCCGGGTAAAATTACGAACTCAACTAAATCTCCGGGTAAAATTACGAACCCAACTAAAACTCCGGGTAAAATTACGAACCCAACTAAAAGTCCGGGTAAAAAATACAAACCCAACTAAAAAGTCCGGGTAAAATTACGAACCCAAGTGAAACTCCGGGTAAAATTACGAACCCAACTAAAACTCCGGGTAAAATTACGAACCCAACTAAAAGTCCGGGTAAAAAATACGAACCCAACTAAAAAGTCCGGGTAAAATTACGAACCCAACTAAAAATCCGGGTAAAAAATACGAACCAAACAAAAAAGTCCGGGTAACATTTAGAACCCAACTAAAACTCCGGGTAAAATTACGAACCCAACTAAAACTCCGGGTAAAATTACGAACCCAAGTAAAACTCCGGGTAAAATTACGAACCCAACTAAAACTCCGGGTAAAATTACGAACCCAACTAAACAGTCCGGGTAAAATTACGAACCCAAATAAAAAGTCCGGGTAAAATTACGAACCCAACTAAAAATCCGGGTAAAAAATACGAACCCAACTAAAAAGTCCGGGTAAAATTACGAACCCAAGTAAAACTCCGGGTAAAATTACGAACCCAACTAAAACTCCGGGTAAAATTACGAACCCAACTAAACAGTCCGGGTAAAATTACGAACCCAAATAAAAAGTCCGGGTAAAATTACGAACCCAACTAAAACTCCGGGTAAAATTACGAACTCAACTAAATCTCCGGGTAAAATTACGAACCCAACTAAAACTCCGGGTAAAACTACGAACTCAACTAAAAGTCCGGGTAAAAAATACGAACCCAACTAAAAAGTCCGGGTAAAATTACGAACCCAAGTGAAACTCCGGGTAAAATTACGAACCCAACTAAAACTCCGGGTAAAATTACGAACCAAACTAAAAGTCCGGGTAAAAAATACGAACCCAACTAAAAAGTCCGGGTAAAATTACGAACCCAACTAAAAATCCGGGTAAAAAATACGAACCCAACTAATAAGTCCGGGTAAAATTACGAACCCAAGTAAAACTCCGGGTAAAATTACGAACCCAACTAAAACTCCGGGTAAAATTACGAACCCAACTAAACAGTCCGGGTAAAATTACGAACCTAAATAAAAAGTCCGGGTAAAATTACGAACCCAACTAAAAATCCGGGTAAAAAATACGAACCCAACTAAAAAGTCCGGGTAAAATTACGAACCCAAGTAAAACTCCGGGTAAAATTACGAACCCAACTAAAACTCCGGGTAAAATTACGAACCCAACTAAACAGTCCGGGTAAAATTACGAACCCAAATAAAAAGTCCGGGTAAAATTACGAACCCAACTAAAACTCCGGGTAAAATTACGAACTCAACTAAATCTCCGGGTAAAATTACGAACCCAACTAAAACTCCGGGTAAAATTACGAACCCAACTAAAACTCCGGGTAAAATTACGAACCCAACTAAAACTCGGGGTAAAATTACGAACCCAACTAAAACTCCGGGTAAAATTACGAACCCAACTAAAAAGTCCGGGTAAAATTACGAACCCAACTAAAACTCCGGGTAAAAAATACGAACCAAACAAAAAAGTCCGGGTAACATTTAGAACCCAACTAAAACTCCGGGTAAAATTACGAACCCAACTAAAACTCCGGGTAAAATTACGAACCCAAGTAAAACTCCGGGTAAAATTACGAACCCAAGTAAAACTCCGGGTAAAATTACGAACCCAACTAAAACTCCGGGTAAAATTACTAACCCAACTAAAACTCCGGGTAAAATTACGAACCCAACTAAAAGTCCGGGTAAAAAATACGAACCCAACTAAAAAGTCCGGGTAAAATTACGAACCCAACTAAAAATCCGGGTAAAAAATACGAACCCAACTAAAAAGTCCGGGTAAAATTACGAACCCAAGTAAAACTCCGGGTAAAATTACGAACCCAACTAAAACTCCGGGTAAAATTACGAACCCAACTAAACAGTCCGGGTAAAATTACGAACCCAAATAAAAAGTCCGGGTAAAATTACGAACCCAACTAAAAATCCGGGTAAAAAATACGAACCCAACTAAAAAGTCCGGGTAAAATTACGAACCCAAGTAAAACTCCGGGTAAAATTACGAACCCAACTAAAACTCCGGGTAAAATTATGAACCCAACTAAACAGTCCGGGTAAAATTACGAACCCAAATAAAAAGTCCGGGTAAAATTACGAACCCAACTAAAACTCCGGGTAAAATTACGAACTCAACTAAATCTCCGGGTAAAATTACGAACCCAACTAAAACTCCGGGTAAAATTACGAACCCAACTAAAAGTCCGGGTAAAAAATACGAACCCAACTAAAAAGTCCGGGTAAAATTACGAACCCAAGTGAAACTCCGGGTAAAATTACGAACCCAACTAAAACTCCGGGTAAAATTACGAACCCAACTAAAAGTCCGGGTAAAAAATACGAACCCAACTAAAAAGTCCGGGTAAAATTACGAACCCAACTAAAAATCCGGGTAAAAAATACGAACCCAACTAAAAAGTCCGGGTAAAATTACGAACCCAAGTAAAACTCCGGGTAAAATTACGAACCCAACTAAAACTCCGGGTAAAATTACGAACCCAACTAAACAGTCCGGGTAAAATTACGAACCCAAATAAAAAGTCCGGGTAAAATTACGAACCCAACTAAAAATCCGGGTAAAAAATACGAACCCAACTAAAAAGTCCGGGTAAAATTACGAACCCAAGTGAAACTCCGGGTAAAATTACGAACCCAACTAAAACTCCGGGTAAAATTACGAACCCAACTAAAACTCGGGGTAAAATTACGAACCCAACTAAAACTCCGGGTAAAATTACGAACCCAACTAAAAAGTCCGGGTAAAATTACGAACCCAACTAAAACTCCGGGTAAAAAATACGAACCAAACAAAAAAGTCCGGGTAACATTTAGAACCCAACTAAAACTCCGGGTAAAATTACGAACCCAACTAAAACTCCGGGTAAAATTACGAACCCAAGTAAAACTCCGGGTAAAATTACGAACCCAAGTAAAACTCCGGATAAAATTACGAACCCAACTAAAACTCCGTGTAAAATTACTAACCCAACTAAAACTCCGGGTAAAATTACGAACCCAACTAAAAGTCCGGGTAAAAAATACGAACCCAACTAAAAAGTCCGGGTAAAATTACGAACCCAACTAAAAATCCGGGTAAAAAATACGAACCCAACTAAAAAGTCCGGATAAAATTACGAACCCAAGTAAAACTCCGGGTAAAATTACGAACCCAACTAAAACTCCGGGTAAAATTACGAACCCAACTAAACAGTCCGGGTAAAATTACGAACCCAAATAAAAAGTCCGGGTAAAATTACGAACCCAACTAAAAATCCGGGTAAAAAATACGAACCCAACTAAAAAGTCCGGGTAAAATTACGAACCCAAGTAAAACTCCGGGTAAAATTACGAACCCAACTAAAACTCCGGGTAAAATTACGAACCCAACTAAACAGTCCGGGTAAAATTACGAACCCAAATAAAAAGTCCGGGTAAAATTACGAACCCAACTAAAACTCCGGGTAAAATTACGAACTCAACTAAATCTCCGGGTAAAATTACGAACCCAACTAAAACTCCGGGTAAAATTACGAACCCAACTAAAAGTCCGGGTAAAAAATACGAACCCAACTAAAAAGTCCGGGTAAAATTACGAACCCAAGTGAAACTCCGGGTAAAATTACGAACCCAACTAAAACTCCGGGTAAAATTACGAACCCAACTAAAAGTCCGGGTAAAAAATACGAACCCAACTAAAAAGTCCGGGTAAAATTACGAACCCAACTAAAAATCCGGGTAAAAAATACGAACCAAACAAAAAAGTCCGGGTAACATTTAGAACCCAACTAAAACTCCGGGTAAAATTACGAACCCAACTAAAACTCCGGGTAAAATTACGAACCCAAGTAAAACTCCGGGTAAAATTACGAACCCAACTAAAACTCCGGGTAAAATTACGAACCCAACTAAACAGTCCGGGTAAAATTACGAACCCAAATAAAAAGTCCGGGTAAAATTACGAACCCAACTAAAAATCCGGGTAAAAAATACGAACCCAACTAAAAAGTCCGGGTAAAATTACGAACCCAAGTAAAACTCCGGGTAAAATTACGAACCCAACTAAAACTCCGGGTAAAATTACGAACCCAACTAAACAGTCCGGGTAAAATTACGAACCCAAATAAAAAGTCCGGGTAAAATTACGAACCCAACTAAAACTCCGGGTAAAATTACGAACTCAACTAAATCTCCGGGTAAAATTACGAACCCAACTAAAACTCCGGGTAAAACTACGAACTCAACTAAAAGTCCGGGTAAAAAATACGAACCCAACTAAAAAGTCCGGGTAAAATTACGAACCCAAGTGAAACTCCGGGTAAAATTACGAACCCAACTAAAACTCCGGGTAAAATTACGAACCCAACTAAAAGTCCGGGTAAAAAATACGAACCCAACCAAAAAGTCCGGGTAAAATTACGAACCCAACTAAAAATCCGGGTAAAAAATACGAACCCAACTAATAAGTCCGGGTAAAATTACGAACCCAAGTAAAACTCCGGGTAAAATTACGAACCCAACTAAAACTCCGGGTAAAATTACGAACCCAACTAAACAGTCCGGGTAAAATTACGAACCTAAATAAAAAGTCCGGGTAAAATTACGAACCCAACTAAAAATCCGGGTAAAAAATACGAACCCAACTAAAAAGTCCGGGTAAAATTACGAACCCAAGTAAAACTCCGGGTAAAATTACGAACCCAACTAAAACTCCGGGTAAAATTACGAACCCAACTAAACAGTCCGGGTGAAATTACGAACCCAAATAAAAAGTCCGGGTAAAATTACGAACCCAACTAAAACTCCGGGTAAAATTACGAACTCAACTAAATCTCCGGGTAAAATTACGAACCCAACTAAAACTCCGGGTAAAATTACGAACCCAACTAAAACTCCGGGTAAAATTACGAACCCAACTAAAACTCGGGGTAAAATTACGAACCCAACTAAAACTCCGGGTAAAATTACGAACCCAACTAAAAAGTCCGGGTAAAATTACGAACCCAACTAAAACTCCGGGTAAAAAATACGAACCAAACAAAAAAGTCCGGGTAACATTTAGAACCCAACTAAAACTCCGGGTAAAATTACGAACCCAACTAAAACTCCGGGTAAAATTACGAACCCAAGTAAAACTCCGGGTAAAATTACGAACCCAAGTAAAACTCCGGGTAAAATTACGAACCCAACTAAAACTCCGGGTAAAATTACTAACCCAACTAAAACTCCGGGTAAAATTACGAACCCAACTAAAAGTCCGGGTAAAAAATACGAACCCAACTAAAAAGTCCGGGTAAAATTACGAACCCAACTAAAAATCCGGGTAAAAAATACGAACCCAACTAAAAAGTCCGGGTAAAATTACGAACCCAAGTAAAACTCCGGGTAAAATTACGAACCCAACTAAAAGTCCGGGTAAAATTACGAACCCAACTAAACAGTCCGGGTAAAATTACGAACCCAAATAAAAAGTCCGGGTAAAATTACGAACCCAACTAAAAATCCGGGTAAAAAATACGAACCCAACTAAAAAGTCCGGGTAAAATTACGAACCCAAGTAAAACTCCGGGTAAAATTACGAACCCAACTAAAACTCCGGGTAAAATTATGAACCCAACTAAACAGTCCGGGTAAAATTACGAACCCAAATAAAAAGTCCGGGTAAAATTACGAACCCAACTAAAACTCCGGGTAAAATTACGAACTCAACTAAATCTCCGGGTAAAATTACGAACCCAACTAAAACTCCGGGTAAAATTACGAACCCAACTAAAAGTCCGGGTAAAAAATACGAACCCAACTAAAAAGTCCGGGTAAAATTACGAACCCAAGTGAAACTCCGGGTAAAATTACGAACCCAACTAAAACTCCGGGTAAAATTACGAACCCAACTAAAAGTCCGGGTAAAAAATACGAACCCAACTAAAAAGTCCGGGTAAAATTACGAACCCAACTAAAAATCCGGGTAAAAAATACGAACCCAACTAAAAAGTCCGGGTAAAATTACGAACCCAAGTAAAACTCCGGGTAAAATTACGAACCCAACTAAAACTCCGGGTAAAATTACGAACCCAACTAAACAGTCCGGGTAAAATTACGAACCCAAATAAAAAGTCCGGGTAAAATTACGAACCCAACTAAAAATCCGGGTAAAAAATACGAACCCAACTAAAAAGTCCGGGTAAAATTACGAACCCAAGTAAAACTCCGGGTAAAATTACGAACCCAACTAAAACTCCGGGTAAAATTATGAACCCAACTAAACAGTCCGGGTAAAATTACGAACCCAAATAAAAAGTCCGGGTAAAATTACGAACCCAACTAAAACTCCGGGTAAAATTACGAACTCAACTAAATCTCCGGGTAAAATTACGAACCCAACTAAAACTCCGGGTAAAATTACGAACCCAACTAAAAGTCCGGGTAAAAAATACGAACCCAACTAAAAAGTCCGGGTAAAATTACGAACCCAAGTGAAACTCCGGGTAAAATTACGAACCCAACTAAAACTCCGGGTAAAATTACGAACCCAACTAAAAGTCCGGGTAAAAAATACGAACCCAACTAAAAAGTCCGGGTAAAATTACGAACCCAACTAAAAATCCGGGTAAAAAATACGAACCCAACTAAAAAGTCCGGGTAAAATTACGAACCCAAGTAAAACTCCGGGTAAAATTACGAACCCAACTAAAACTCCGGGTAAAATTACGAACCCAACTAAACAGTCCGGGTAAAATTACGAACCCAAATAAAAAGTCCGGGTAAAATTACGAACCCAACTAAAAATCCGGGTAAAAAATACGAACCCAACTAAAAAGTCCGGGTAAAATTACGAACCCAAGTAAAACTCCGGGTAAAATTACGAACCCAACTAAAACTCCGGGTAAAATTACGAACCCAACTAAACAGTCCGGGTAAAATTACGAACCCAAATAAAAAGTCCGGGTAAAATTACGAACCCAACTAAAAATCCGGGTAAAAAATACGAACCCAACTAAAAAGTCCGGGTAAAATTACGAACTCAACTAAATCTCCGGGTAAAATTACGAACCCAACTAAAACTCCGGGTAAAATTACGAACCCAACTAAAAGTCCGGGTAAAAAATACGAACCCAACTAAAAAGTCCGGGTAAAATTACGAACCCAAGTGAAACTCCGGGTAAAATTACGAACCCAACTAAAACTCCGGGTAAAATTACGAACCCAACTAAAAGTCCGGGTAAAAAATACGAACCCAACTAAAAAGTCCGGGTAAAATTACGAACCCAACTAAAAATCCGGGTAAAAAATACGAACCCAACTAAAAAGTCCGGGTAAAATTACGAACCCAAGTAAAACTCCGGGTAAAATTACGAACCCAACTAAAACTCCGGGTAAAATTACGAACCCAACTAAACAGTCCGGGTAAAATTACGAACCCAAATAAAAAGTCCGGGTAAAATTACGAACCCAACTAAAAATCCGGGTAAAAAATACGAACCCAACTAAAAAGTCCGGGTAAAATTACGAACCCAAGTAAAACTCCGGGTAAAATTACGAACCCAACTAAAACTCCGGGTAAAATTACGAACCCAACTAAACAGTCCGGGTAAAATTACGAACCCAAATAAAAAGTCCGGGTAAAATTACGAACCCAACTAAAACTCCGGGTAAAATTACGAACTCAACTAAATCTCCGGGTAAAATTACGAACCCAACTAAAACTCCGGGTAAAATTACGAACCCAACTAAAACTCCGGGTAAAATTACGAACCCAACTAAAACTCGGGGTAAAATTACGAACCCAACTAAAACTCCGGGTAAAATTACGAACCCAACTAAAAAGTCCGGGTAAAATTACGAACCCAACTAAAACTCCGGGTAAAATTACGAACCCAACTAAACAGTCCGGGTAAAATTACGAACCCAAATAAAAAGTCCGGGTAAAATTACGAACCCAACTAAAACTCCGGGTAAAATTACGAACTCAACTAAATCTCCGGGTAAAATTACGAACCCAACTAAAACTCCGGGTAAAATTACGAACCCAACTAAAACTCGGGGTAAAATTACGAACCCAACTAAAACTCCGGGTAAAATTACGAACCCAACTAAAAAGTCCGGGTAAAATTACGAACCCAACTAAAACTCCGGGTAAAAAATACGAACCAAACAAAAAAGTCCGGGTAACATTTAGAACCCAACTAAAACTCCGGGTAAAATTACGAGCCCAACTAAAACTCCGGGTAAAATTACGAACCCAAGTAAAACTCCGGGTAAAATTACGAACCCAAGTAAAACTCCGGGTAAAATTACGAACCCAACTAAAACTCCGGGTAAAATTACTAACCCAACTAAAACTCCGGGTAAAATTACGAACCCAACTAAAAGTCCGGGTAAAAAATACGAACCCAACTAAAAAGTCCGGGTAAAATTACGAACCCAACTAAAAATCCGGGTAAAAAATACGAACCCAACTAAAAAGTCCGGGTAAAATTACGAACCCAAGTAAAACTCCGGGTAAAATTACGAACCCAACTAAAACTCCGGGTAAAATTACGAACCCAACTAAACAGTCCGGGTAAAATTACGAACCCAAATAAAAAGTCCGGGTAAAATTACGAACCCAACTAAAAATCCGGGTAAAAAATACGAACCCAACTAAAAAGTCCGGGTAAAATTACGAACCCAAGTAAAACTCCGGGTAAAATTACGAACCCAACTAAAACTCCGGGTAAAATTATGAACCCAACTAAACAGTCCGGGTAAAATTACGAACCCAAATAAAAAGTCCGGGTAAAATTACGAACCCAACTAAAACTCCGGGTAAAATTACGAACTCAACTAAATCTCCGGGTAAAATTACGAACCCAACTAAAACTCCGGGTAAAATTACGAACCCAACTAAAAGTCCGGGTAAAGAATACGAACCCAACTAAAAAGTCCGGGTAAAATTACGAACCCAAGTGAAACTCCGGGTAGAATTACGAACCCAACTAAAACTCCGGGTAAAATTACGAACCCAACTAAAAGTCCGGGTAAAAAATACGAACCCAACTAAAAAGTCCGGGTAAAATTACGAACCCAACTAAAAATCCGGGTAAAAAATACGAACCCAACTAAAAAGTCCGGGTAAAATTACGAACCCAAGTAAAACTCCGGGTAAAACTACGAACCCAACTAAAACTCCGGGTAAAATTACGAACCCAACTAAACAGTCCGGGTAAAATTACGAACCCAAATAAAAAGTCCGGGTAAAATTACGAACCCAACTAAAAATCCGGGTAAAAAATACGAACCCAACTAAAAGGTCCGGGTAAAATTACGAACCCAAGTAAAACTCCGGGTAAAATTACGAACCCAACTAAAACTCCGGGTAAAATTACGAACCCAACTAAACAGTCCGGGTAAAATTACGAACCCAAATAAAAAGTCCGGGTAAAATTACGAACCCAACTAAAACTCCGGGTAAAATTACGAACTCAACTAAATCTCCGGGTAAAATTACGAACCCAACTAAAACTCCGGGTAAAATTACGAACCCAACTAAAACTCCGGGCAAAATTACGAACCCAACTAAAACTCGGGGTAAAATTACGAACCCAACTAAAACTCCGGGTAAAATTACGAACCCAACTAAAAAGTCCGGGTAAAATTACGAACCCAACTAAAACTCCGGGTAAAAAATACGAACCAAACAAAAAAGTCCGGGTAACATTTAGAACCCAACTAAAACTCCGGGTAAAATTACGAACCCAACTAAAACTCCGGGTAAAATTACGAACCCAAGTAAAACTCCGGGTAAAATTACGAACCCAACTAAAACTCCGGGTAAAATTACGAACCCAACTAAACAGTCCGGGTAAAATTACGAACCCAAATAAAAAGTCCGGGTAAAATTACTAACCCAACTAAAAATCCGGGTAAAAAATACGAACCCAACTAAAAAGTCCGGGTAAAATTACGAACCCAAGTAAAACTCCGGGTAAAATTACGAACCCAACTAAAACTCCGGGTAAAATTACGAACCCAACTAAACAGTCCGGGTAAAATTACGAACCTAAATAAAAAGTCCGGGTAAAATTACGAACCCAACTAAAACTCCGGGTAAAATTACGAACTCAACTAAATCTCCGGGTAAAATTACGAACCCAACTAAAACTCCGGGTAAAATTACGAACCCAACTAAAACTCCGGGTAAAATTACGAACCCAACTAAAACTCGGGGTAAAATTACGAACCCAACTAAAACTCCGGGTAAAATTACGAACCCAACTAAAAAGTCCGGGTAAAATTACGAACCCAACTAAAACTCCGGGTAAAAAATACGAACCAAACAAAAAAGTCCGGGTAACATTTAGAACCCAACTAAAACTCCGGGTAAAATTACGAACCCAACTAAAACTCCGGGTAAAATTACGAACCCAAGTAAAACTCCGGGTAAAATTACGAACCCAAGTAAAACTCCGGGTAAAATTACGAACCCAACTAAAACTCCGGGTAAAATTACTAACCCAACTAAAACTCCGGGTAAAATTACGAACCCAACTAAAACTCCGGGTAAAATTACGAACCCAACTAAAACTCCGGGTAAAATTACGAACCCAACTAAACAGTCCGGGTAAAATTACGAACCCAAATAAAAAGTCCGGGTAAAATTACGAACCCAACTAAAACTCCGGGTAAAATTACGAACTCAACTAAATCTCCGGGTAAAATTGCGAACCCAACTAAAACTCCGGGTAAAATTACGAACCCAACTAAAAGTCCGGGTAAAAAATACGAACCCAACTAAAAAGTCCGGGTAAAATTACGAACCCAAGTGAAACTCCGGGTAAAATTACGAACCCAACTAAAACTCCGGGTAAGATTACGAACCCAACTAAAAGTCCGGGTAAAAAATACGAACCCAACTAAAAAGTCCGGGTAAAATTACGAACCCAACTAAAAATCCGGGTAAAAAATACGAACCCAACTAAAAACTCCGGGTAAAATTACGAACCCAAGTAAAACTCCGGGTAAAATTACGAACCCAACTAAAACTCCGGGTAAAATTACGAACCCAACTAAACAGTCCGGGTAAAATTACGAACCCAAATAAAAAGTCCGGGTAAAATTACGAACCCAACTAAAAATCCGGGTAAAAAATACGAACCCAACTAAAAAGTCCGGGTAAAATTACGAACCCAAGTAAAACTCCGGGTAAAATTACGAACCCAACTAAAACTCCGGGTAAAATTACGAACCCAACTAAACAGTCCGGGTAAAATTACGAACCCAAATAAAAAGTCCGGGTAAAATTACGAACCCAACTAAAAGTCCGGGTAAAAAATACGAACCCAACTAAAAAGTCCGGGTAAAATTACGAACCCAAGTGAAACTCCGGGTAAAGTTACGAACCCAACTAAAACTCCGGGTAAAATTACGAACCCAACTAAAACTCCGGGTAAAATTACGAACCCAACTAAACAGTCCGGGTAAAATTACGAACCCAAATAAAAAGTCCGGGTAAAATTACGAACCCAACTAAAAATCCGGGTAAAAAATACGAACCCAACTAAAAAGTCCGGGTAAAATTACGAACCCAAGTAAAACTCCGGGTAAAATTACGAACCCAACTAAAACTCCGGGTAAAATTACGAACCCAACTAAACAGTCCGGGTAAAATTACGAACCCAAATAAAAAGTCCGGGTAAAATTACGAACCCAACTAAAACTCCGGGTAAAATTACGAACTCAACTAAATCTCCGGGTAAAATTACGAACCCAACTAAAACTCCGGGTAAAATTACGAACCCAACTAAAAGTCCGGGTAAAAAATACGAACCCAACTAAAAAGTCCGGGTAAAATTACGAACCCAAGTGAAACTCCGGGTAAAATTACGAACCCAACTAAAACTCCGGGTAAAATTACGAACCCAACTAAAAGTCCGGGTAAAAAATACGAACCCAACTAAAAAGTCCGGGTAAAATTACGAACCCAACTAAAAATCCGGGTAAAAAATACGAACCCAACTAAAAAGTCCGGGTAAAATTACGAACCCAAGTAAAACTCCGGGTAAAATTACGAACCCAACTAAAACTCCGGGTAAAATTACGAACCCAACTAAACAGTCCGGGTAAAATTACGAACCCAAATAAAAAGTCCGGGTAAAATTACGAACCCAACTAAAAATCCGGGTAAAAAATACGAACCCAACTAAAAAGTCCGGGTAAAATTACGAACCCAAGTAAAACTCCGGGTAAAATTACGAACCCAACTAAAACTCCGGGTAAAATTACGAACCCAACTAAACAGTCCGGGTAAAATTACGAACCCAAATAAAAAGTCCGCGTAAAATTACGAACCCAACTAAAACTCCGGGTAAAATTACGAACTCAACTAAATCTCCGGGTAAAATTACGAACCCAACTAAAACTCCGGGTAAAATTACGAACCCAACTAAAACTCCGGGTAAAATTACGAACCCAACTAAAACTCGGGGTAAAATTACGAACCCAACTAAAACTCCGGGTAAAATTACGAACCCAACTAAAAAGTCCGGGTAAAATTACGAACCCAACTAAAACTCCGGGTAAAAAATACGAACCAAACAAAAAAGTCCGGGTAACATTTAGAACCCAACTAAAACTCCGGGTAAAATTACGAACCCAACTAAAACTCCGGGTAAAATTACGAACCCAAGTAAAACTCCGGGTAAAATTACGAACCCAACTAAAACTCCGGGTAAAATTACGAACCCAACTAAACAGTCCGGGTAAAATTACGAACCCAAATAAAAAGTCCGGGTAAAATTACGAACCCAACTAAAAATCCGGGTAAAAAATACGAACCCAACTAAAAAGTCCGGGTAAAATTACGAACCCAAGTAAAACTCCGGGTAAAATTACGAACCGAACTAAAACTCCGGGTAAAATTACGAACCCAACTAAACAGTCCGGGTAAAATTACGAACCCAAATAAAAAGTCCGGGTAAAATTACGAACCCAACTAAAACTCCGGGTAAAATTACGAACTCAACTAAATCTCCGGGTAAAATTACGAACCCAACTAAAACTCCGGGTAAAATTACGAACCCAACTAAAAGTCCGGGTAAAAAATACGAACCCAACTAAAAAGTCCGGGTAAAATTACGAACCCAAGTGAAACTCCGGGTAAAATTACGAACCCAACTAAAACTCCGGGTAAAATTACGAACCCAACTAAAAGTCCGGGTAAAAAATACGAACCCTACTAAAAAGTCCGGGTAAAATTACGAACCCAACTAAAAATCCGGGTAAAAAATACGAACCCAACTAAAAAGTCCGGGTAAAATTACGAACCCAAGTAAAACTCCGGGTAAAATTACGAACACAACTAAAACTCCGGGTAAAATTACGAACCCAACTAAACAGTCCGGGTAAAATTACGAACCCAAATAAAAAGTCCGGGTAAAATTACGAACCCAACTAAAAATCCGGGTAAAAAATACGAACCCAACTAAAAAGTCCGGGTAAAATTACGAACCCAAGTAAAACTCCGGGTAAAATTACGAACCCAACTAAAACTCCGGGTAAAATTACGAACCCAACTAAACAGTCCGGGTAAAATTACGAACCCAAATAAAAAGTCCGGGTAAAATTACGAACCCAACTAAAACTCCGGGTAAAATTACGAACTCAACTAAATCTCCGGGTAAAATTACGAACCCAACTAAAACTCCGGGTAAAATTACGAACCCAACTAAAACTCCGGGTAAAATTACGAACCCAACTAAAACTCGGGGTAAAATTACGAACCCAACTAAAACTCCGGGTAAAATTACGAACCCAACTAAACAGTCCGGGTAAAATTACGAACCCAAATAAAAAGTCCGGGTAAAATTACGAACCCAACTAAAACTCCGGGTAAAATTACGAACTCAACTAAATCTCCGGGTAAAATTACGAACCCAACTAAAACTCCGGGTAAAATTACGAACCCAACTAAAAGTCCGGGTAAAAAATACGAACCCAACTAAAAAGTCCGGCTAAAATTACGAACCCAAGTGAAACTCCGGGTAAAATTACGAACCCAACTAAAACTCCGGGTAAAATTACGAACCCAACTAAAAGTCCGGGTAAAAAATACGAACCCAACTAAAAAGTCCGGGTAAAATTACGATCCCAACTAAAAATCCGGGTAAAAAATACGAACCCAACTAAAAAGTCCGGGTAAAATTACGAACCCAAGTAAAACTCCAGGTAAAATTACGAACCCAACTAAAACTCCGGGTAAAATTACGAACCCAACTAAACAGTCCGGGTAAAATTACGAACCCAAATAAAAAGTCCGGGTAAAATTACGAACCCAACTAAAAATCCGGGTAAAAAATACGAACCCAACTAAAAAGTCCGGGTAAAATTAGGAACCCAAGTAAAACTCCGGGTAAAATTACGAACCCAACTAAAACTCCGGGTAAAATTACGAACCCAACTAAACAGTCCGGGTAAAATTACGAACCCAAATAAAAAGTCCGGGTAAAATTACGAACCCAACTAAAACTCCGGGTAAAATTACGAACTCAACTAAATCTCCGGGTAAAATTACGAACCCAACTAAAACTCCGGGTAAAATTACGAACCCAACTAAAAGTCCGGGTAAAAAATACGAACCCAACTAAAAAGTCCGGGTAAAATTACGAACCCAAGTGAAACTCCGGGTAAAATTACGAACCCAACTAAAACTCCGGGTAAAATTACGAACCCAACTAAAAGTCCGGGTAAAAAATACGAACCCAACTAAAAAGTCCGGGTAAAATTACGAACCCAACTAAAAATCCGGGTAAAAAATACGAACCCAACTAAAAAGTCCGGGTAAAATTACGAACCCAAGTAAAACTCCGGGTAAAATTACGAACACAACTAAAACTCCGGGTAAAATTACGAACCCAACTAAACAGTCCGGGTAAAATTACGAACCCAAATAAAAAGTCCGGGTAAAATTACGAACCCAACTAAAAATTCGGGTAAAAAATACGAACCCAACTAAAAAGTCCGGGTAAAATTACGAACCCAAGTAAAACTCCGGGTAAAATTACGAACCCAACTAAAACTCCGGGTAAAATTACGAACCCAACTAAACAGTCCGGGTAAAATTACGAACCCAAATAAAAAGTCCGGGTAAAATTACGAACCCAACTAAAACTCCGGGTAAAATTACGAACTCAACTAAATCTCCGGGTAAAATTACGAACCCAACTAAAACTCCGGGTAAAATTACGAACCCAACTAAAACTCCGGGTAAAATTACGAACCCAACTAAAACTCGCGGTAAAATTACGAACCCAACTAAAACTCCGGGTCAAATTACGAACCCAACTAAACAGTCCGGGTAAAATTACGAACCCAAATAAAAAGTCCGGGTAAAATTACGAACCCAACTAAAACTCCGGGTAAAATTACGAACTCAACTAAATCTCCGGGTAAAATTACGAACCCAACTAAAACTCCGGGTAAAATTACGAACCCAACTAAAAGTCCGGGTAAAAAATACGAACCCAACTAAAAAGTCCGGGTAAAATTACGAACCCAAGTGAAACTCCGGGTAAAATTACGAACCCAACTAAAACTCCGGGTAAAATTACGAACCCAACTAAAAGTCCGGGTAAAAAATACGAACCCAACTAAAAAGTCCGGGTAAAATTACGAACCCAAGTAAAACTCCGGGTAAAATTACGAACCCAACTAAAACTCCGGGTAAAATTACGAACCCAACTAAACAGTCCGGGTAAAATTACGAACCCAAATAAAAAGTCCGGGTAAAATTACGAACCCAACTAAAAATCCGGGTAAAAAATACGAACCCAACTAAAAAGTCCGGGTAAAATTACGAACCCAAGTAAAACTCCGGGTAAAATTACGAACCCAACTACAACTCCGGGTAAAATTACGAACCCAACTAAACAGTCCGGGTAAAATTACGAACCCAAATAAAAAGTCCGGGTAAAATTACGGACCCAACTAAAACTCCGGGTAAAATTACGAACTCAACTAAATCTCCGGGTAAAATTACGAACCCAACTAAAACTCCGGGTAAAATTACGAACCCAACTAAAACTCCGGGTAAAATTACGAACCCAACTAAAACTCGGGGTAAAATTACGAACCCAACTAAAACTCCGGGTAAAATTACGAACCCAACTAAAAAGTCCGGGTAAAATTACGAACCCAACTAAAACTCCGGGTAAAAAATACGAACCAAACAAAAAAGTCCGGGTAACATTTAGAACCCAACTAAAACTCCGGGATAAAATTACGAACCCAACTAAAACTCCGGGTAAAATTACGAACCCAAGTAAAACTCCGGGTAAAATTACGAACCCAACTAAAACTCCGGGTAAAATTACGAACCCAACTAAGCAGTCCGGGTAAAATTACGAACCCAAATAAAAAGTCCGGGTAAAATTACGAACCCAACTAAAAATCCGGGTAAAAAATACGAACCCAACTAAAAAGTCCGGGTAAAATTACGAACCCAAGTAAAACTCCGATTAAAATTACGAACCCAACTAAAACTCCGGGTAAAATTACGAACCCAACTAAACAGTCCGGGTAAAATTACGAACCCAAATAAAAAGTCCGGGTAAAATTACGAACCCAACTAAAACTCCGGGTAAAATTACGAACTCAACTAAATCTCCGGGTAAAATTACGAACCCAACTAAAACTCCGGGTAAAATTACGAACCCAACTAAAAGTCCGGGTAAAAAATACGAACCCAACTAAAAAGTCCGGGTAAAATTACGAGCCCAAGTGAAACTCCTGGTAAAATTACGAACCCAACTAAAACTCCGGGTAAAATTACGAACCCAACTAAAAGTCCGGGTAAAAAATACGAACCCAACTAAAAAGTCCGGGTAAAATTACGAACCCAACTAAAAATCCGGGTAAAAAATACGAACCCAACTAAAAAGTCCGGGTAAAATTACGAACCCAAGTAAAACTCCGGGTAAAATTACGAACCCAACTAAAACTCCGGGTAAAATTACGAACCCAACTAAACAGTCCGGGTAAAATTACGAACCCAAATAAAAAGTCCGGGTAAAATTACGAACCCAACTAAAAATCCGGGTAAAAAATACGAACCCAACTAAAAAGTCCGGGTAAAATTACGAACCCAAGTAAAACTCCGGGTAAAATTACGAACCCAACTAAAACTCCGGGTAAAATTACGAACCCAACTAAACAGTCCGGGTAAAATTACGAACCCAAATAAAAAGTCCGGGTAAAATTACGAACCCAACTAGAACTCCGGGTAAAATTACGAACTCAACTAAATCTCCGGGTAAAATTACGAACCCAACTAAAACTCCGGGTAAAATTACGAACCCAACTAAAACTCCGGGTAAAATTACGAACCCAACTAAAACTCGGGGTAAAATTACGAACCCAACTAAAACTCCGGGTAAAATTACGAACCCAACTAAATAGTCCGGGTAAAATTACGAACCCAACTAAAAATCCGGGTAAAAAATACGAACCAAACAAAAAAGTCCGGGTAACATTTAGAACCCAACTAAAACTCCGGGTAAAATTACGAACCCAACTAAAACTCCGGGTAAAATTACGAACCCAAGTAAAACTCCGGGTAAAATTACGAACCCAAGTAAAACTCCGGGTAAAATTACGAACCCAACTAAAACTCCGGGTAAAATTACTAACCCAACTAAAACTCCGGGTAAAATTACGAACCCAACTAAAAGTCCGGGTAAAAAATACGAACCCAACTAAAAAGTCGGGGTAAAATTACGAACCCAACTAAAAATCCGGGTAAAAAATACGAACCCAACTAAAAAGTCCGGGTAAAATTACGAACCCAAGTAAAACTCCGGGTAAAATTACGAACCCAACTAAAACTCCGGGTAAAATTACGAACCCAACTAAACAGTCCGGGTAAAATTACGAACCCAAATAAAAAGTCCGGGTAAAATTACGAACCCAACTAAAAATCCGGGTAAAAAATACGAACCCAACTAAAAAGTCCGGGTAAAATTACGAACCCAAGTAAAACTCCGGGTAAAATTACGAACCCAACTAAAACTCCGGGTAAAATTACGAACCCAACTAAACAGTCCGGGTAAAATTACGAACCCAAATAAAAAGTCCGGGTAAAATTACGAACCCAACTAAAACTCCGGGTAAAATTACGAACTCAACTAAATCTCCGGGTAAAATTACGAACCCAACTAAAACTCCGGGTAAAATTACGAACCCAACTAAAAGTCCGGGTAAAAAATACGAACCCAACTAAAAAGTCCGGGTAAAATTACGAACCCAAGTGAAACTCCGGGTAAAATTACGAACCCAACTAAAACTCCGGGTAAAATTACGAACCCAACTAAAAGTCCGGGTAAAAAATACGAACCCAACTAAAAAGTCCGGGTAAAATTACGAACCCAACTAAAAATCCGGGTAAAAAATACGAACCCAACTAAAAAGTCCGGGTAAAATTACGAACCCAACTAAAAATCCGGGTAAAAAATACGAACCCAACTAAAAAGTCCGGGTAAAATTACGAACCCAAGTAAAACTCCGGGTAAAATTACGAACCCAACTAAAACTCCGGGTAAAATTACGAACCCAACTAAACAGTCCGTGTAAAATTACGAACCCAAATAAAAAGTCCGGGTAAAATTACGAACCCAACTAAAAATCCGGGTAAAAAATACGAACCCAACTAAAAAGTCCGGGTAAAATTACGAACCCAAGTAAAACTCCGGGTAAAATTACGAACCCAACTAAAACTCCGGGTAAAATTACGAACCCAACTAAACAGTCCGGGTAAAATTACGAACCCAAATAAAAAGTCCGGGTAAAATTACGAACCCAACTAAAAATCCGGGTAAAAAATACGAACCCAACTAAAAAGTCCGGGTAAAATTACGAACCCAAGTAAAACTCCGGGTAAAATTACGAACCCAACTAAAACTCCGGGTAAAATTACGAACCCAACTAAACAGTCCGGGTAAAATTACGAACCCAAATAAAAAGTCCGGGTAAAATTACGAACCCAACTAAAACTCCGGGTAAAATTACGAACTCAACTAAATCTCCGGGTAAAATTACGAACCCAACTAAAACTCCGGGTAAAATTACGAACCCAACTAAAACTCCGGGTAAAATTACGAACCCAACTAAAACTCGGGGTAAAATTACGAACCCAACTAAAACTCCGGGTAAAATTACGAACCCAACTAAAAATTCCGGGTAAAATTACGAACCCAACTAAAACTCCGGGTAAAAAATACGAACCAAACAAAAAAGTCCGGGTAACATTTAGAACCCAACTAAAACTCCGGGTAAAATTACGAACCCAACTAAAACTCCGGGTAAAATTACGAACCCAAGTAAAACTCCGGGTAAAATTACGAACCCAACTAAAACTCCGGGTAAAATTACTAACCCAACTAAACAGTCCGGGTAAAATTACGAACCCAAATAAAAAGTCCGGGTAAAATTACGAACCCAACTAAAAATCCGGGTAAAAAATACGAACCCAACTAAAAAGTCCGGGTAAAATTACGAACCCAAGTAAAACTCCGGGTAAAATTACGAACCCAACTAAAACTCCGGGTAAAATTACGAACCCAACTAAACAGTCCGGGTAAAATTACGAACCCAAATAAAAAGTCCGGGTAAAATTACGAACCCAACTAAAACTCCGGGTAAAATTACGAACCCAACTAAAACTCCGGGTAAAATTCCGAACCCAAGTAAAACTCCGGGTAAAATTACGAACCCAACTAAAACTCCGGGTAAAATTACGAACCCAACTAAACAGTCCGGGTAAAATTACGAACCCAAATAAAAAGTCCGGGTAAAATTACGAACCCAACTAAAGCTCCGGGTAAAATTACGAACCCAACTAAAACTCCGGGTAAAATTACGAACCCAAGTAAAACTCAGGGTAAAATTACGAACCCAACTAAAACTCCGGGTAAAATTACGAACCCAACTAAACAGTCCGGGTAAAATTACGAACCCAAATAAAAAGTTCGGGTAAAATTACGAACCCAACTAAACATCCGGGTAAAAAATACGAACCCAACTAAAAAGTCCGGGTAAAATTACGAACCCAAGTAAAACTCCGGGTAAAATTACGAACCCAACTAAACAGTCCGGGTAAAATTACGAACCCAAATAAAAAGTCCGGGTAAAATTACGAACCCAACTAAAACTCCGGGTAAAATTACGAACTCAACTAAATCTCCGGGTAAAATTACGAACCCAACTAAAACTCCGGGTAAAATTACGAACCCAACTAAAAGTCCGGGTAAAAAATACGAACCCAACTAAAAAGTCCGGGTAAAATTACGAACCCAAGTGAAACTCCGGGTAAAATTACGAACCCAACTAAAACTCCGGGTAAAATTACGAACCCAACTAAAAGTCCGGGTAAAAAATACGAACCCAACTAAAAAGTCCGGGTAAAATTACGAACCCAACTAAAAATCCGGGTAAAAAATACGAACCCAACTAAAAAGTCCGGGTAAAATTACGAACCCAACTAAAAATCCGGGTAAAAAATACGAACCCAACTAAAAAGTCCGGGTAAAATTACGAACCCAAGTAAAACTCCGGGTAAAATTACGAACCCAACTAAAACTCCGGGTAAAATTGCGAACCCAACTAAACAGTCCGGGTAAAATTACGAACCCAAATAAAAAGTCCGGGTAAAATTACGAACCCAACTAAAAATCCGGGTAAAAAATACGAACCCAACTAAAAAGTCCGGGTAAAATTACGAACCCAAGTAAAACTCCGGGTAAAATTACGAACCCAACTAAAACTCCGGGTAAAATTACGAACCCAACTAAACAGTCCGGGTAAAATTACGAACCCAAATAAAAAGTCCGGGTAAAATTACGAACCCAACTAAAACTCCGGGTAAAATTACGAACTCAACTAAATCTCCGGGTAAAATTACGAACCCAACTAAAACTCCGGGTAAAATTACGAACCCAACTAAAAGTCCGGGTAAAAAATACGAACCCAACTAAAAAGTCCGGGTAGAATTACGAACCCAAGTGAAACTCCGGGTAAAATTACGAACCCAACTAAAACTCCGGGTAAAATTACGAACCCAACTAAAAGTCCGGGTAAAAAATACGAACCCAACTAAAAAGTCCGGGTAAAATTACGAACCCAACTAAAAATCCGGGTAAAAAATACGAACCCAACTAAAAAGTCCGGGTAAAATTACGAACCCAACTAAAAATCCGGGTAAAAAATACGAACCCAACTAAAAAGTCCGGGTAAAATTACGAACCCAAGTAAAACTCCGGGTAAAATTACGAACCCAACTAAAACTCCGGGTAAAATTACGAACCCAACTAAACAGTCCGGGTAAAATTACGAACCCAAATAAAAAGTCCGGGTAAAATTACGAACCCAACTAAAAATCCGGGTAAAAAATACGAACCCAACTAAAAAGTCCGGGTAAAATTACGAACCCAAGTAAAACTCCGGGTAAAATTACGAACCCAACTAAAACTCCGGGTAAAATTACGAACCCAACTAAACAGTCCGGGTAAAATTACGTACCCAAATAAAAAGTCCGGGTAAAATTACGAACCCAACTAAAAATCCGGGTAAAAAATACGAACCCAACTAAAAAGTCCGGGTAAAATTACGAACCCAAGTAAAACTCCGGGTAAAATTACGAACCCAACTAAAACTCCGGGTAAAATTACGAACCCAACTAAACAGTCCGGGTAAAATTACGAACCCAAATAAAAAGTCCGGGTAAAATTACGAACCCAACTAAAACTCCGGGTAAAATTACGAACTCAACTAAATCTCCGGGTAAAATTACGAACCCAACTAAAACTCCGGGTAAAATTACGAACCCAACTAAAACTCCGGGTAAAATTACGAACCCAACTAAAACTCGGGGTAAAATTACGAACCCAACTAAAACTCCGGGTAAAATTACGAACCCAACTAAAAATTCCGGGTAAAATTACGAACCCAACTAAAACTCCGGGTAAAAAATACGAACCAAACAAAAAAGTCCGGGTAACATTTAGAACCCAACTAAAACTCCGGGTAAAATTACGAACCCAACTAAAACTCCGGGTAAAATTACGAACCCAAGTAAAACTCCGGGTAAAATTACGAACCCAACTAAAACTCCGGGTAAAATTACGAACCCAACTAAACAGTCCGGGTAAAATTACGAACCCAAATAAAAAGTCCGGGTAAAATTACGAACCCAACTAAAAATCCGGGTAAAAAATACGAACCCAACTAAAAAGTCCGGGTAAAATTACGAACCCAAGTAAAACTCCGGGTAAAATTACGAACCCAACTAAAACTCCGGGTAAAATTACGAACCCAACTAAACAGTCCGGGTAAAATTACGAACCCAAATAAAAAGTCCGGGTAAAATTACGAACCCAACTAAAACTCCGGGTAAAATTACGAACCCAACTAAAACTCCGGGTAAAACTCCGAACCCAAGTAAAACTCCGGGTAAAATTACGAACCCAACTAAAACTCCGGGTAAAATTACGAACCCAACTAAACAGTCCGGGTAAAATTACGAACCCAAATAAAAAGTCCGGGTAAAATTACGAACCCAACTAAAACTCCGGGTAAAATTACGAACCCAACTAAAACTCCGGGTAAAATTACGAACCCAAGTAAAACTCCGGGTAAAATTACGAACCCAACTAAAACTCCGGGTAAAATTACGAACCCAACTAAACAGTCCGGGTAAAATTACGAACCCAAATAAAAAGTTCGGGTAAAATTACGAACCCAACTAAACATCCGGGTAAAAAATACGAACCCAACTAAAAAGTCCGGGTAAAATTACGAACCCAAGTAAAACTCCGGGTAAAATTACGAACCCAACTAAAACTCCGGGTAAAATTACGAACCCAACTAAACAGTCCGGGTAAAATTACGAACCCAAATAAAAAGTCCGGGTAAAATTACGAACCCAACTAAAACTCCGGGTAAAATTACGAACTCAACTACATCTCCGGGTAAAATTACGAACCCAACTAAAACTCCGGGTAAAATTACGAACCCAACTAAAAGTCCGGGTAAAAAATACGAACCCAACTGAAACTCCGGGTAAAATTACGAACCCAACTAAAACTCCGGGTAAAATTACGAACCCAACTAAAAGTCCGGGTAAAAAATACGAACCCAACTAAAAAGTCCGGGTAAAATTACGAACCCAACTAAAAATCCGGGTAAAAAATACGAACCCAACTAAAAAGTCCGGGTAAAATTACGAACCCAAGTAAAACTCCGGGTAAAATTACGAACCCAACTAAAACTCCGGGTAAAATTACGAACCCAACTAAACAGTCCGGGTAAAATTACGAACCCAAATAAAAAGTCCGGGTAAAATTACGAACCCAACTAAAAATCCGGGTAAAAAATACGAACCCAACTAAAAAGTCCGGGTAAAATTACGAACCCAAGTAAAACTCCGGGTAAAATTACGAACCCAACTAAACAGTCCGGGTAAAATTACGAACCCAAATAAAAAGTCCGGGTAAAATTACGAACCCAACTAGAACTCCGCGTAAAATTACGAACTCAACTAAATCTCCGGGTAAAATTACGAACCCAACTAAAACTCCGGGTAAAATTACGAACCCAACTAAAACTCCGGGTAAAATTACGAACCCAACTAAAACTCGGGGTAAAATTACGAACCCAACTAAAACTCCGGGTAAAATTACGAACCCAACTAAATAGTCCGGGTAAAATTACGAACCCAACTAAAACTCCGGGTAAAAAATACGAACCAAACAAAAAAGTCCGGGTAACATTTAGAACCCAACTAAAACTCCGGGTAAAATTACGAACCCAACTAAAACTCCGGGTAAAATTACGAACCCAAGTAAAACTCCGGGTAAAATTACGAACCCAAGTAAAACTCCGGGTAACATTACGAACCCAACTAAAACTCCGGGTAAAATTACTAACCCAACTAAAACTCCGGGTAAAATTACGAACCCAACTAAAAGTCCGGGTAAAAAATACGAACCCAACTAAAAAGTCCGGGTAAAATTACGAACCCAACTAAAAATCCAGGTAAAGAATACGAACCCAACTAAAAAGTCCGGGTAAAATTACGAACCCAAGTAAAACTCCGGGTAAAATTACGAACCCAACTAAAACTCCGGGTAAAATTACGAACCCAACTAAACAGTCCGGGTAAAATTACGAACCCAAATAAAAAGTCCGGGTAAAATTACGAACCCAACTAAAAATCCGGGTAAAAGATACGAACCCAACTAAAAAGTCCGGGTAAAATTACGAACCCAAGTAAAACTCCGGGTAAAATTACGAACCCAACTAAAACTCCGGGTAAAATTACGAACCCAACTAAACAGTCCGGGTAAAATTACAAACCCAAATAAAAAGTCCGGGTGAAATTACGAACCCAACTAAAACTCCGGGTAAAATTACGAACTCAACTAAATCTCCGGGTAAAATTACGAACCCAACTAAAACTCCGGGTAAAATTACGAACCCAACTAAAAGTCCGGGTAAAAAATACGAACCCAACTAAAAAGTCCGGGTAAAATTACGAACCCAAGTGAAACTCCGGGTAAAATTACGAACCCAACTAAAACTCCGGGTAAAATTACGAACCCAACTAAAAGTCCGGGTAAAAAATACGAACCCAACTAAAAAGTCCGGGTAAAATTACGAACCCAACTAAAAATCCGGGTAAAAAATACGAACCCAACTAAAAAGTCCGGGTAAAATTACGAACCCAAGTAAAACTCCGGGTAAAATTACGAACCCAACTAAAACTCCGGGTAAAATTACGAACCCAACTAAACAGTCCGGGTAAAATTACGAACCCAAATAAAAAGTCCGGGTAAAATTACGAACCCAACTAAAAATCCGGGTAAAAAATACGAACCCAACTAAAAAGTCCGGGTAAAATTACGAACCCAAGTAAAACTCCGGGTAAAATTACGAACCCAACTAAAACTCCGGGTAAAATTACGAACCCAACTAAACAGTCCGGGTAAAATTACGAACCCAAATAAAAAGTCCGGGTAAAATTACGAACCCAACTAAAACTCCGGGTAAAATTACGAACTCAACTAAATCTCCGGGTAAAATTACGAACCCAACTAAAACTCCGGGTAAAATTACGAACCCAACTAAAACTCCGGGTAAAATTACGAACCCAACTAAAACTCGGGGTAAAATTACGAACCCAACTAAAACTCCGGGTAAAATTACGAACCCAACTAAAAATTCCGGGTAAAATTACGAACCCAACTAAAACTCCGGGTAAAAAATACGAACCAAACAAAAAAGTCCGGGTAACATTTAGAACCCAACTAAAACTCCGGGTAAAATTACGAACCCAACTAAAACTCCGGGTAAAATTACGAACCCAAGTAAAACTCCGGGTAAAATTACGAACCCAACTAAAACTCCGGGTAAAATTACGAACCCAACTAAACAGTCCGGGTAAAATTACGAACCCAAATAAAAAGTCCGGGTAAAATTACGAACCCAACTAAAAATCCGGGTAAAAAATACGAACCCAACTAAAAAGTCCGGGTAAAATTACGAACCCAAGTAAAACTCCGGGTAAAATTACGAACCCAACTAAAACTCCGGGTAAAATTACGAACCCAACTAAACAGTCCGGGTAAAATTACGAACCCAAATAAAAAGTCCGGGTAAAATTACGAACCCAACTAAAACTCCGGGTAAAATTACGAACTCAACTAAATCTCCGGGTAAAATTACGAACCTAACTAAAACTCCGGGTAAAATTACGAACCCAACTAAAAGTCCGGGTAAAAAATACGAACCCAACTAAAAAGTCCGGGTAAAATTACGAACCCAAGTGAAACTCCGGGTAAAATTACGAACCCAACTAAAACTCCGGGTAAAATTACGAACCCAACTAAAAGTCCGGGTAAAAAATACGAACCCAACTAAAAAGTCCGGGTAAAATTACGAACCCAACTAAAAATCCGGGTAAAAAATACGAACCCAACTAAAAAGTCCGGGTAAAATTACGAACCCAAGTAAAACTCCGGGTAAAATTACGAACCCAACTAAAACTCCGGGTAAAATTACGAACCCAACTAAACAGTCCGGGTAAAATTACGAACCCAAATAAAAAGTCCGGGTAAAATTACAAACCCAACTAAAAATCCGGGTAAAAAATACGAACCCAACTAAAAAGTCCGGGTAAAATTACGAACCCAAGTAAAACTCCGGGTAAAATTACGAACCCAACTAAAACTCCGGGTAAAATTACGAACCCAACTAAACAGTCCGGGTAAAATTACGAACCCAAATAAAAAGTCCGGGTAAAATTACGAACCCAACTAAAACTCCGGGTAAAATTACGAACTCAACTAAATCTCCGGGTAAAATTACGAACCCAACTAAAACTCCGGGTAAAATTACGAACCCAACTAAAACTCCGGGTAAAATTACGAACCCAAGTAAAACTCGGGGTAAAATTACGAACCCAACTAAAACTCCGGGTAAAATTACGAACCCAACTAAAAAGTCCGGGTAAAATTACGAACCCAACTAAAACTCCGGGTAAAAAATACGAACCAAACAAAAAAGTCCGGGTAACATTTAGAACCCAACTAAAACTCCGGGTAAAATTACGAACCCAACTAAAACTCCGGGTAAAATTACGAACCCAAGTAAAACTCCGGGTAAAATTACGAACCCAAGTAAAACTCCGGGTAAAATTACGAACCCAACTAAAACTCCGGGTAAAATTACTAACCCAACTAAAACTCCGGGTAAAATTACGAACCCAACTAAAACTCCGGGTAAAATTACGAACCCAACTAAAACTCCGGGTAAAATTACGAACCCAACTAAACAGTCCGGGTAAAATTACGAACCCAAATAAAAAGTCCGGGTAAAATTACGAACCCAACTAAAACTCCGGGTAAAATTACGAACTCAACTAAATCTCCGGGTAAAATTACGAACCCAACTAAAACTCCGGGTAAAATTACGAACCCAACTAAAAGTCCGGGTAAAAAATACGAACCCAACTAAAAAGTCCGGGTAAAATTACGAACCCAAGTGAAACTCCGGGTAAAATTACGAACCCAACTAAAACTCCGGGTAAAATTACGAACCCAACTAAAAGTCCGGGTAAAAAATACGAACCCAACTAAAAAGTCCGGGTAAAATTACGAACCCAACTAAAAATCCGGGTAAAAAATACGAACCCAACTAAAAAGTCCGGGTAAAATTACGAACCCAAGTAAAACTCCGGGTAAAATTACGAACCCAACTAAAACTCCGGGTAAAATTACGAACCCAACTAAACAGTCCGGGTAAAATTACGAACCCAAATAAAAAGTCCGGGTAAAATTACGAACCCAACTAAAAATCCGGGTAAAAAATACGAACCCAACTAAAAAGTCCGGGTAAAATTACGAACCCAAGTAAAACTCCGGGTAAAATTACGAACCCAACTAAAACTCCGGGTAAAATTACGAACCCAACTAAACAGTCCGGGTAAAATTACGAACCCAAATAAAAAGTCCGGGTAAAATTACGAACCCAACTAAAACTCCGGGTAAAATTACGAACTCAACTAAATCTCCGGGTAAAATTACGAACCCAACTAAAACTCCGGGTAAAATTACGAACCCAACTAAAACTCCGGGTAAAATTACGAACCCAACTAAAACTCGGGGTAAAATTACGAACCCAACTAAAACTCCGGGTAAAATTACGATCCCAACTAAAAAGTCCGGGTAAAATTACGAACCCAACTAAAACTCCGGGTAAAAAATACGAACCAAACAAAAAAGTCCGGGTAACATTTAGAACCCAACTAAAACTCCGGGTAAAATTACGAACCCAACTAAAACTCCGGGTAAAATTACGAACCCAAGTAAAACTCCGGGTAAAATTACGAACCCAACTAAAACTCCGGGTAAAATTACGAACCCAACTAAACAGTCCGGGTAAAATTACGAACCCAAATAAAAAATCCGGGTAAAATTACGAACCCAACTAAAAATCCGGGTAAAAAATACGAACCCAACTAAAAAGTCCGGGTAAAATTACGAACCCAAGTAAAACTCCGGGTAAAATTACGAACCCAACTAAAACTCCGGGTAAAATTACGAACCCAACTAAACAGTCCGGGTAAAATTACGAACCCAAATAAAAAGTCCGGGTAAAATTACGAACCCAACTAAAACTCCGGGTAAAATTACGAACTCAACTAAATCTCCGGGTAAAATTACGAACCCAACTAAAACTCCGGGTAAAATTACGAACCCAACTAAAAGTCCGGGTAAAATTACGAACTCAACTAAATCTCCGGGTAAAATTACGAACCCAACTAAAACTCCGGGTAAAATTACGAACCCAACTAAAAGTCCGGGTAAAAAATACGAACCCAACTAAAAAGTCCGGGTAAAATTACGAACCCAAGTGAAACTCCGGGTAAAATTACGAACCCAACTAAAACTCCGGGTAAAATTACGAACCCAACTAAAAGTCCGGGTAAAAAATACGAACCCAACTAAAAAGTCCGGGTAAAATTACGAACCCAACTAAAAATCCGGGTAAAAAATACGAACCCAACTAAAAAGTCCGGGTAAAATTACGAACCCAAGTAAAACTCCGGGTAAAATTACGAACCCAACTAAAACTCCGGGTAAAATTACGAACCCAACTAAACAGTCCGGGTAAAATTACGAACCCAAATAAAAAGTCCGGGTAAAATTACGAACCCAACTAAAAATCCGGGTAAAAAATACGAACCCAACTAAAAAGTCCGGGTAAAATTACGAACCCAAGTAAAACTCCGGGTAAAATTACGAACCCAACTAAAACTCCGGGTAAAATTACGAACCCAACTAAACAGTCCGGGTAAAATTACGAACCCAAATAAAAAGTCCGGGTAAAATTACGAACCCAACTAAAACTCCGGGTAAAATTACGAACTGAACTAAATCTCCGGGTAAAATTACGAACCCAACTAAAACTCCGGGTAAAATTACGAACCCAACTAAAACTCCGGGTAAAATTACGAACCCAACTAAAACTCGGGGTAAAATTACGAACCCAACTAAAACTCCGGGTAAAATTACGAACCCAACTAAAAATTCCGGGTAAAATTACGAACCCAACTAAAACTCCGGGTAAAAAATACGAACCAAACAAAAAAGTCCGGGTAACATTTAGAACCCAACTAAAACTCCGGGTAAAATTACGAACCCAACTAAAACTCCGGGTAAAATTACGAACCCAAGTAAAACTCCGGGTAAAATTACGAACCCAACTAAAACTCCGGGTAAAATTACGAACCCAACTAAACAGTCCGGGTAAAATTACGAACCCAAATAAAAAGTCCGGGTAAAATTACGAACCCAACTAAAAATCCGGGTAAAAAATACGAACCCAACTAAAAAGTCCGGGTAAAATTACGAACCCAAGTAAAACTCCGGGTAAAATTACGAACCCAACTAAAACTCCGGGTAAAATTACGAACCCAACTAAACAGTCCGGGTAAAATTACGAACCCACATAAAAAGTCCGGGTAAAATTACGAACCCAACTAAAACTCCGGGTAAAATTACGAACTCAACTAAATCTCCGGGTAAAATTACGAACCTAACTAAAACTCCGGGTAAAATTACGAACCCAACTAAAAGTCCGGGTAAAAAATACGAACCCAACTAAAAAGTCCGGGTAAAATTACGAACCCAAGTGAAACTCCGGGTAAAATTACGAACCCAACTAAAACTCCGGGTAAAATTACGAACCCAACTAAAAGTCCGGGTAAAAAATACGAACCCAACTAAAAAGTCCGGGTAAAATTACGAACCCAACTAAAAATCCGGGTAAAAAATACGAACCCAACTAAAAAGTCCGGGTAAAATTACGAACCCAAGTAAAACTCCGGGTAAAATTACAAACCCAACTAAAACTCCGGGTAAAATTACGAACCCAACTAAACAGTCCGGGTAAAATTACGAACCCAAATAAAAAGTCCGGGTAAAATTACGAACCCAACTAAAAATCCGGGTAAAAAATACGAACCCAACTAAAAAGTCCGGGTAAAATTACGAACCCAAGTAAAACTCCGGGTAAAATTACGAACCCAACTAAAACTCCGGGTAAAATTACGAACCCAACTAAACAGTCCGGGTAAAATTACGAACCCAAATAAAAAGTCCGGGTAAAATTACGAACCCAACTAAAACTCCGGGTAAAATTACGAACTCAACTAAATCTCCGGGTAAAATTACGAACCCAACTAAAACTCCGGGTAAAATTACGAACCCAACTAAAACTCCGGGTAAAATTACGAACCCAACTAAAACTCGGGGTAAAATTACGAACCCAACTAAAACTCCGGGTAAAATTACGAACCCAACTAAAAAGTCCGGGTAAAATTACGAACCCAACTAAAACTCCGGGTAAAAAATACGAACCAAACAAAAAAGTCCGGGTAACATTTAGAACCCAACTAAAACTCCGGGTAAAATTACGAACCCAACTAAAACTCCGGGTAAAATTACGAACCCAAGTAAAACTCCGGGTAAAATTACGAACCCAAGTAAAACTCCGGGTAAAATTACGAACCCAACTAAAACTCCGGGTAAAATTACTAACCCAACTAAAACTCCGGGTAAAATTACGAACCCAACTAAAACTCCGGGTAAAATTACGAACCCAACTAAAACTCCGGGTAAAATTACGAACCCAACTAAACAGTCCGGGTAAAATTACGAACCCAAATAAAAAGTCCGGGTAAAATTACGAACCCAACTAAAACTCCGGGTAAAATTACGAACTCAACTAAATCTCCGGGTAAAATTACGAACCCAACTAAAACTCCGGGTAAAATTACGAACCCAACTAAAAGTCCGGGTAAAAAATACGAACCCAACTAAAAAGTCCGGGTAAAATTACGAACCCAAGTGAAACTCCGGGTAAAATTACGAACCCAACTAAAACTCCGGGTAAAATTACGAACCCAACTAAAAGTCCGGGTAAAAAATACGAACCCAACTAAAAAGTCCGGGTAAAATTACGAACCCAACTAAAAATCCGGGTAAAAAATACGAACCCAACTAAAAAGTCCGGGTAAAATTACGAACCCAAGTAAAACTCCGGGTAAAATTACGAACCCAACTAAAACTCCGGGTAAAATTACGAACCCAACTAAACAGTCCGGGTAAAATTACGAACCCAAATAAAAAGTCCGGGTAAAATTACGAACCCAACTAAAAATCCGGGTAAAAAATACGAACCCAACTAAAAAGTCCGGGTAAAATTACGAACCCAAGTAAAACTCCGGGTAAAATTACGAACCCAACTAAAACTCCGGGTAAAATTACGAACCCAACTAAACAGTCCGGGTAAAATTACGAACCCAAATAAAAAGTCCGGGTAAAATTACGAACCCAACTAAAACTCCGGGTAAAATTACAAACTCAACTAAATCTCCGGGTAAAATTACGAACCCAACTAAAACTCCGGGTAAAATTACGAACCCAACTAAAACTCCGGGTAAAATTACGAACCCAACTAAAACTCGGGGTAAAATTACGAACCCAACTAAAACTCCGGGTAAAATTACGAACCCAACTAAAAAGTCCGGGTAAAATTACGAACCCAACTAAAACTCCGGGTAAAATTACGAACCCAACTAAACAGTCCGGGTAAAATTACGAACCCAAATAAAAAGTCCGGGTAAAATTACGAACCCAACTAAAAATCCGGGTAAAAGATACGAACCCAACTAAAAAGTCCGGGTAAAATTACGAACCCAAGTAAAACTCCGGGTAAAATTACGAACCCAACTAAAACTCCGGGTAAAATTACGAACCCAACTAAACAGTCCGGGTAAAATTACGAACCCAAATAAAAAGTCCGGGTAAAATTACGAACCCAACTAAAACTCCGGGTAAAATTACGAACTCAACTAAATCTCCGGGTAAAATTACGAACCCAACTAAAACTCCGGGTAAAATTACGAACCCAACTAAAACTCCGGGTAAAATTACGAACCCAACTAAAACTCGGGGTAAAATTACGAACCCAACTAAAACTCCGGGTAAAATTACGAACCCAACTAAAAAGTCCGGGTAAAATTACGAACCCAACTAAAACTCCGGGTAAAAAATACGAACCAAACAAAAAAGTCCGGGTAACATTTAGAACCCAACTAAAACTCCGGGTAAAATTACGAACCCAACTAAAACTCCGGGTAAAATTACGAACCCAAGTAAAACTCCGGGTAAAATTACGAACCCAAGTAAAACTCCGGGTAAAATTACGAACCCAACTAAAACTCCGGGTAAAATTACTAACCCAACTAAAACTCCGGGTAAAATTACGAACCCAACTAAAACTCCGGGTAAAATTACGAACCCAACTAAAACTCCGGGTAAAATTACGAACCCAACTAAACAGTCCGGGTAAAATTACGAACCCAAATAAAAAGTCCGGGTAAAATTACGAACCCAACTAAAACTCCGGGTAAAATTACGAACTCAACTAAATCTCCGGGTAAAATTACGAACCCAACTAAAACTCCGGGTAAAATTACGAACCCAACTAAAAGTCCGGGTAAAAAATACGAACCCAACTAAAAAGTCCGGGTAAAATTACGAACCCAAGTGAAACTCCGGGTAAAATTACGAACCCAACTAAAACTCCGGGTAAAATTACGAACCCAACTAAAAGTCCGGGTAAAAAATACGAACCCAACTAAAAAGTCCGGGTAAAATTACGAACCCAACTAAAAATCCGGGTAAAAAATACGAACCCAACTAAAAAGTCCGGGTAAAATTACGAACCCAAGTAAAACTCCGGGTAAAATTACGAACCCAACTAAAACTCCGGGTAAAATTACGAACCCAACTAAACAGTCCGGGTAAAATTACGAACCCAAATAAAAAGTCCGGGTAAAATTACGAACCCAACTAAAAATCCGGGTAAAAAATACGAACCCAACTAAAAAGTCCGGGTAAAATTACGAACCCAAGTAAAACTCCGGGTAAAATTACGAACCCAACTAAAACTCCGGGTAAAATTACGAACCCAACTAAACAGTCCGGGTAAAATTACGAACCCAAATAAAAAGTCCGGGTAAAATTACGAACCCAACTAAAACTCCGGGTAAAATTACAAACTCAACTAAATCTCCGGGTAAAATTACGAACCCAACTAAAACTCCGGGTAAAATTACGAACCCAACTAAAACTCCGGGTAAAATTACGAACCCAACTAAAACTCGGGGTAAAATTACGAACCCAACTAAAACTCCGGGTAAAATTACGAACCCAACTAAAAAGTCCGGGTAAAATTACGAACCCAACTAAAACTCCGGGTAAAATTACGAACCCAACTAAACAGTCCGGGTAAAATTACGAACCCAAATAAAAAGTCCGGGTAAAATTACGAACCCAACTAAAAATCCGGGTAAAAGATACGAACCCAACTAAAAAGTCCGGGTAAAATTACGAACCCAAGTAAAACTCCGGGTAAAATTACGAACCCAACTAAAACTCCGGGTAAAATTACGAACCCAACTAAACAGTCCGGGTAAAATTACGAACCCAAATAAAAAGTCCGGGTAAAATTACGAACCCAACTAAAACTCCGGGTAAAATTTCGAACTCAACTAAATCTCCGGGTAAAATTACGAACCCAACTAAAACTCCGGGTAAAATTACGAACCCAACTAAAAGTCCGGGAAAAAAATACGAACCCAACTAAAAAGTCCGGGTAAAATTACGAACCCAAGTGAAACTCCGGGTAAAATTACGAACCCAACTAAAACTCCGGGTAAAATTACGAACCCAACTAAAAGTCCGGGTAAAAAATACGAACCCAACTAAAAAGTCCGGGTAAAATTACGAACCCAACTAAAAATCCGGGTAAAAAATACGAACCCAACTAAAAAGTCCGGGTAAAATTACGAACCCAAGTAAAACTCCGGGTAAAATTACGAACCCAACTAAAACTCCGGGTAAAATTACGAACCCAACTAAACAGTCCGGGTAAAATTACGAACCCAAATAAAAAGTCCGGGTAAAATTACGAACCCAACTAAAAATCCGGGTAAAAAATACGAACCCAACTAAAAAGTCCGGGTAAAATTAGGAACCCAAGTAAAACTCCGGGTAAAATTACGAACCCAACTAAAACTCCGGGTAAAATTACGAACCCAACTAAACAGTCCGGGTAAAATTACGAACCCAAATAAAAAGTCCGGGTAAAATTACGAACCCAACTAAAACTCCGGGTAAAATTACGAACTCAACTAAATCTCCGGGTAAAATTACGAACCCAACTAAAACTCCGGGTAAAATTACGAACCCAACTAAAACTCCGGGTAAAATTACGAACCCAACTAAAACTCGGGGTAAAATTACGAACCCAACTAAAACTCCGGGTAAAATTACGAACCCAACTAAAAATTCCGGGTAAAATTACGAACCCAACTAAAACTCCGGGTAAAAAATACGAACCAAACAAAAAAGTCCGGGAAACATTTAGAACCCAACTAAAACTCCGGGTAAAATTACGAACCCAACTAAAACTCCGGGTAAAATTACGAACCCAAGTAAAACTCCGGGTAAAATTACGAACCCAACTAAAACTCCGGGTAAAATTACGAACCCAACTAAACAGTCCGGGTAAAATTACGAACCCAAATAAAAAGTCCGGGTAAAATTACGAACCCAACTAAAAATCCGGGTAAAAAATACGAACCCAACTAAAAAGTCCGGGTAAAATTACGAACCCAAGTAAAACTCCGGGTAAAATTACGAACCCAACTAAAACTCCGGGTAAAATTACGAACCCAACTAAACAGTCCGGGTAAAATTACGAACCCAAATAAAAAGTCCGGGTAAAATTACGAACCCAACTAAAACTCCGGGTAAAATTACGAACTCAACTAAATCTCCGGGTAAAATTACGAACCTAACTAAAACTCCGGGTAAAATTACGAACCCAACTAAAAGTCCGGGTAAAAAATACGAACCCAACTAAAAAGTCCGGGTAAAATTACGAACCCAAGTGAAACTCCGGGTAAAATTACGAACCCAACTAAAACTCCGGGTAAAATTACGAACCCAACTAAAAGTCCGGGTAAAAAATACGAACCCAACTAAAAAGTCCGGGTAAAATTACGAACCCAACTAAAAATCCGGGTAAAAAATACGAACCCAACTAAAAAGTCCGGGTAAAATTACGAACCCAAGTAAAACTCCGGGTAAAATTACGAACCCAACTAAAACTCCGGGTAAAATTACGAACCCAACTAAACAGTCCGGGTAAAATTACGAACCCAAATAAAAAGTCCGGGTAAAATTACAAACCCAACTAAAAATCCGGGTAAAAAATACGAACCCAACTAAAAACTCCGGGTAAAATTACGAACCCAACTAAAACTCCGGGTAAAATTACGAACCCAACTAAACAGTCCGGGTAAAATTACGAACCCAAATAAAAAGTCCGGGTAAAATTACGAACCCAACTAAAACTCCGGGTAAAATTACAAACTCAACTAAATCTCCGGGTAAAATTACGAACCCAACTAAAACTCCGGGTAAAATTACGAACCCAACTAAAACTCCGGGTAAAATTACGAACCCAACTAAAACTCGGGGTAAAATTACGAACCCAACTAAAACTCCGGGTAAAATTACGAACCCAACTAAAAAGTCCGGGTAAAATTACGAACCCAACTAAAACTCCGGGTAAAATTACGAACCCAACTAAACAGTCCGGGTAAAATTACGAACCCAAATAAAAAGTCCGGGTAAAATTACGAACCCAACTAAAAATCCGGGTAAAAGATACGAACCCAACTAAAAAGTCCGGGTAAAATTACGAACCCAAGTAAAACTCCGGGTAAAATTACGAACCCAACTAAAACTCCGGGTAAAATTACGAACCCAACTAAACAGTCCGGGTAAAATTACGAACCCAAATAAAAAGTCCGGGTAAAATTACGAACCCAACTAAAACTCCGGGTAAAATTTCGAACTCAACTAAATCTCCGGGTAAAATTACGAACCCAACTAAAACTCCGGGTAAAATTACGAACCCAACTAAAAGTCCGGGAAAAAAATACGAACCCAACTAAAAAGTCCGGGTAAAATTACGAACCCAAGTGAAACTCCGGGTAAAATTACGAACCCAACTAAAACTCCGGGTAAAATTACGAACCCAACTAAAAGTCCGGGTAAAAAATACGAACCCAACTAAAAAGTCCGGGTAAAATTACGAACCCAACTAAAAATCCGGGTAAAAAATACGAACCCAACTAAAAAGTCCGGGTAAAATTACGAACCCAAGTAAAACTCCGGGTAAAATTACGAACCCAACTAAAACTCCGGGTAAAATTACGAACCCAACTAAACAGTCCGGGTAAAATTACGAACCCAAATAAAAAGTCCGGGTAAAATTACGAACCCAACTAAAAATCCGGGTAAAAAATACGAACCCAACTAAAAAGTCCGGGTAAAATTAGGAACCCAAGTAAAACTCCGGGTAAAATTACGAACCCAACTAAAACTCCGGGTAAAATTACGAACCCAACTAAACAGTCCGGGTAAAATTACGAACCCAAATAAAAAGTCCGGGTAAAATTACGAACCCAACTAAAACTCCGGGTAAAATTACGAACTCAACTAAATCTCCGGGTAAAATTACGAACCCAACTAAAACTCCGGGTAAAATTACGAACCCAACTAAAACTCCGGGTAAAATTACGAACCCAACTAAAACTCGGGGTAAAATTACGAACCCAACTAAAACTCCGGGTAAAATTACGAACCCAACTAAAAATTCCGGGTAAAATTACGAACCCAACTAAAACTCCGGGTAAAAAATACGAACCAAACAAAAAAGTCCGGGAAACATTTAGAACCCAACTAAAACTCCGGGTAAAATTACGAACCCAACTAAAACTCCGGGTAAAATTACGAACCCAAGTAAAACTCCGGGTAAAATTACGAACCCAACTAAAACTCCGGGTAAAATTACGAACCCAACTAAACAGTCCGGGTAAAATTACGAACCCAAATAAAAAGTCCGGGTAAAATTACGAACCCAACTAAAAATCCGGGTAAAAAATACGAACCCAACTAAAAAGTCCGGGTAAAATTACGAACCCAAGTAAAACTCCGGGTAAAATTACGAACCCAACTAAAACTCCGGGTAAAATTACGAACCCAACTAAACAGTCCGGGTAAAATTACGAACCCAAATAAAAAGTCCGGGTAAAATTACGAACCCAACTAAAACTCCGGGTAAAATTACGAACTCAACTAAATCTCCGGGTAAAATTACGAACCTAACTAAAACTCCGGGTAAAATTACGAACCCAACTAAAAGTCCGGGTAAAAAATACGAACCCAACTAAGAAGTCCGGGTAAAATTACGAACCCAAGTGAAACTCCGGGTAAAATTACGAACCCAACTAAAACTCCGGGTAAAATTACGAACCCAACTAAAAGTCCGGGTAAAAAATACGAACCCAACTAAAAAGTCCGGGTAAAATTACGAACCCAACTAAAAATCCGGGTAAAAAATACGAACCCAACTAAAAAGTCCGGGTAAAATTACGAACCCAAGTAAAACTCCGGGTAAAATTACGAACCCAACTAAAACTCCGGGTAAAATTACGAACCCAACTAAACAGTCCGGGTAAAATTACGAACCCAAATAAAAAGTCCGGGTAAAATTACAAACCCAACTAAAAATCCGGGTAAAAAATACGAACCCAACTAAAAAGTCCGGGTAAAATTACGAACCCAAGTAAAACTCCGGGTAAAATTACGAACCCAACTAAAACTCCGGGTAAAGTTACGAACCCAACTAAACAGTCCGGGTAAAATTACGAACCCAAATAAAAAGTCCGGGTAAAATTACGAACCCAACTAAAACTCCGGGTAAAATTACGAACTCAACTAAATCTCCGGGTAAAATTACGAACCCAACTAAAACTCCGGGTAAAATTACGAACCCAACTAAAACTCCGGGTAAAATTACGAACCCAAGTAAAACTCGGGGTAAAATTACGAACCCAACTAAAACTCCGGGTAAAATTACGAACCCAACTAAAAAGTCCGGGTAAAATTACGAACCCAACTAAAACTCCGGGTAAAAAATACGAACCAAACAAAAAAGTCCGGGTAACATTTAGAACCCAACTAAAACTCCGGGTAAAATTACGAACCCAACTAAAACTCCGGGTAAAATTACGAACCCAAGTAAAACTCCGGGTAAAATTACGAACCCAAGTAAAACTCCGGGTAAAATTACGAACCCAACTAAAACTCCGGGTAAAATTACTAACCCAACTAAAACTCCGGGTAAAATTACGAACCCAACTAAAACTCCGGGTAAAATTACGAACCCAACTAAAACTCCGGGTAAAATTACGAACCCAACTAAACAGTCCGGGTAAAATTACGAACCCAAATAAAAAGTCCGGGTAAAATTACGAACCCAACTAAAACTCCGGGTAAAATTACGAACTCAACTAAATCTCCGGGTAAAATTACGAACCCAACTAAAACTCCGGGTAAAATTACGAACCCAACTAAAAGTCCGGGTAAAAAATACGAACCCAACTAAAAAGTCCGGGTAAAATTACGAACCCAAGTGAAACTCCGGGTAAAATTACGAACCCAACTAAAACTCCGGGCAAAATTACGAACCCAACTAAACAGTCCGGGTAAAATTACGAACCCAAATAAAAAGTCCGGGTAAAATTACGAACCCAACTAAAAATCCGGGTAAAAAATACGAACCCAACTAAAAAGTCCGGGTAAAATTACGAACCCAAATAAAAAGTCCGGGTAAAATTACGAACCCAACTAAAACTCCGGGTAAAATTACGAACTCAACTAAATCTCCGGGTAAAATTACGAACCCAACTAAAACTCCGGGTAAAATTACGAACCCAACTAAAACTCCGGGTAAAATTACGAACCCAAGTAAAACTCGGGGTAAAATTACGAACCCAACTAAAACTCCGGGTAAAATTACGAACCCAACTAAAAAGTCCGGGTAAAATTACGAACCCAACTAAAACTCCGGGTAAAAAATACGAACCAAACAAAAAAGTCCGGGTAACATTTAGAACCCAACTAAAACTCCGGGTAAAATTACGAACCCAACTAAAACTCCGGGTAAAATTACGAACCCAAGTAAAACTCCGGGTAAAATTACGAACCAAAGTAAAACTCCGGGTAAAATTACGAACCCAACTAAAACTCCGGGTAAAATTACTAACCCAACTAAAACTCCGGGTAAAATTACGAACCCAACTAAAACTCCGGGTAAAATTACGAACCCAACTAAAACTCCGGGTAAAATTACGAACCCAACTAAACAGTCCGGGTAAAATTACGAACCCAAATAAAAAGTCCGGGTAAAATTACGAACCCAACTAAAACTCCGGGTAAAATTACGAACTCAACTAAATCTCCGGGTAAAATTACGAACCCAACTAAAACTCCGGGTAAAATTACGAACCCAACTAAAAGTCCGGGTAAAAAATACGAACCCAACTAAAAAGTCCGGGTAAAATTACGAACCCAAGTGAAACTCCGGGTAAAATTACGAACCCAACTAAAACTCCGGGTAAAATTACGAACCCAACTAAAAGTCCGGGTAAAAAATACGAACCCAACTAAAAAGTCCGGGTAAAATTACGAACCCAACTAAAAATCCGGGTAAAAAATACGAACCCAACTAAAAAGTCCGGGTAAAATTACGAACCCAAGTAAAACTCCGGGTAAAATTACGAACCCAACTAAAACTCCGGGTAAAATTACGAACCCAACTAAACAGTCCGGGTAAAATTACGAACCCAAATAAAAAGTCCGGGTAAAATTACGAACCCAACTAAAAATCCGGGTAAAAAATACGAACCCAACTAAAAAGTCCGGGTAAAATTACGAACCCAAGTAAAACTCCGGGTAAAATTACGAACCCAACTAAAACTCCGGGTAAAATTACGAACCCAACTAAACAGTCCGGGTAAAATTACGAACCCAAATAAAAAGTCCGGGTAAAATTACGAACCCAACTAAAACTCCGGGTAAAATTACGAACTCAACTAAATCTCCGGGTAAAATTACGAACCCAACTAAAACTCCGGGTAAAATTACGAACCCAACTAAAACTCCGGGTAAAATTACGAACCCAACTAAAACTCGGGGTAAAATTACGAACCCAACTAAAACTCCGGGTAAAATTACGATCCCAACTAAAAAGTCCGGGTAAAATTACGAACCCAACTAAAACTCCGGGTAAAAAATACGAACCAAACAAAAAAGTCCGGGTAACATTTAGAACCCAACTAAAACTCCGGGTAAAATTACGAACCCAACTAAAACTCCGGGTAAAATTACGAACCCAAGTAAAACTCCGGGTAAAATTACGAACCCAACTAAAACTCCGGGTAAAATTACGAACCCAACTAAACAGTCCGGGTAAAATTACGAACCCAAATAAAAAATCCGGGTAAAATTACGAACCCAACTAAAAATCCGGGTAAAAAATACGAACCCAACTAAAAAGTCCGGGTAAAATTACGAACCCAAGTAAAACTCCGGGTAAAATTACGAACCCAACTAAAACTCCGGGTAAAATTACGAACCCAACTAAACAGTCCGGGTAAAATTACGAACCCAAATAAAAAGTCCGGGTAAAATTACGAACCCAACTAAAACTCCGGGTAAAATTACGAACTCAACTAAATCTCCGGGTAAAATTACGAACCCAACTAAAACTCCGGGTAAAATTACGAACCCAACTAAAAGTCCGGGTAAAATTACGAACTCAACTAAATCTCCGGGTAAAATTACGAACCCAACTAAAACTCCGGGTAAAATTACGAACCCAACTAAAAGTCCGGGTAAAAAATACGAACCCAACTAAAAAGTCCGGGTAAAATTACGAACCCAAGTGAAACTCCGGGTAAAATTACGAACCCAACTAAAACTCCGGGTAAAATTACGAACCCAACTAAAAGTCCGGGTAAAAAATACGAACCCAACTAAAAAGTCCGGGTAAAATTACGAACCCAACTAAAAATCCGGGTAAAAAATACGAACCCAACTAAAAAGTCCGGGTAAAATTACGAACCCAAGTAAAACTCCGGGTAAAATTACGAACCCAACTAAAACTCCGGGTAAAATTACGAACCCAACTAAACAGTCCGGGTAAAATTACGAACCCAAATAAAAAGTCCGGGTAAAATTACGAACCCAACTAAAAATCCGGGTAAAAAATACGAACCCAACTAAAAAGTCCGGGTAAAATTACGAACCCAAGTAAAACTCCGGGTAAAATTACGAACCCAACTAAAACTCCGGGTAAAATTACGAACCCAACTAAACAGTCCGGGTAAAATTACGAACCCAAATAAAAAGTCCGGGTAATATTACGAACCCAACTAAAACTCCGGGTAAAATTACGAACTCAACTAAATCTCCGGGTAAAATTACGAACCCAACTAAAACTCCGGGTAAAATTACGAACCCAACTAAAACTCCGGGTAAAATTACGAACCCAACTAAAACTCGGGGTAAAATTACGAACCCAACTAAAACTCCGGGTAAAATTACGAACCCAACTAAAAATTCCGGGTAAAATTACGAACCCAACTAAAACTCCGGGTAAAAAATACGAACCAAACAAAAAAGTCCGGGTAACATTTAGAACCCAACTAAAACTCCGGGTAAAATTACGAACCCAAGTAAAACTCCGGGTAAAATTACGAACCCAACTAAAACTCCGGGTAAAATTACGAACCCAACTAAACAGTCCGGGTAAAATTACGAACCCAAATAAAAAGTCCGGGTAAAATTACGAACCCAACTAAAAATCCGGGTAAAAAATACGAACCCAACTAAAAAGTCCGGGTAAAATTACGAACCCAAGTAAAACTCCGGGTAAAATTACGAACCCAACTAAAACTCCGGGTAAAATTACGAACCCAACTAAACAGTCCGGGTAAAATTACGAACCCAAATAAAAAGTCCGGGTAAAATTACGAACCCAACTAAAACTCCGGGTAAAATTACGAACTCAACTAAATCTCCGGGTAAAATTACGAACCTAACTAAAACTCCGGGTAAAATTACGAACCCAACTAAAAGTCCGGGTAAAAAATACGAACCCAACTAAAAAGTCCGGGTAAAATTACGAACCCAAGTGAAACTCCGGGTAAAATTACGAACCCAACTAAAACTCCGGGTAAAATTACGAACCCAACTAAAAGTCCGGGTAAAAAATACGAACCCAACTAAAAAGTCCGGGTAAAATTACGAACCCAACTAAAAATCCGGGTAAAAAATACGAACCCAACTAAAAAGTCCGGGTAAAATTACGAACCCAAGTAAAACTCCGGGTAAAATTACAAACCCAACTAAAACTCCGGGTAAAATTACGAACCCAACTAAACAGTCCGGGTAAAATTACGAACCCAAATAAAAAGTCCGGGTAAAATTACGAACCCAACTAAAAATCCGGGTAAAAAATACGAACCCAACTAAAAAGTCCGGGTAAAATTACGAACCCAAGTAAAACTCCGGGTAAAATTACGAACCCAACTAAAACTCCGGGTAAAATTACGAACCCAACTAAACAGTCCGGGTAAAATTACGAACCCAAATAAAAAGTCCGGGTAAAATTACGAACCCAACTAAAACTCCGGGTAAAATTACGAACTCAACTAAATCTCCGGGTAAAATTACGAACCCAACTAAAACTCCGGGTAAAATTACGAACCCAACTAAAACTCCGGGTAAAATTACGAACCCAACTAAAACTCGGGGTAAAATTACGAACCCAACTAAAACTCCGGGTAAAATTACGAACCCAACTAAAAAGTCCGGGTAAAATTACGAACCCAACTAAAACTCCGGGTAAAAAATACGAACCAAACAAAAAAGTCCGGGTAACATTTAGAACCCAACTAAAACTCCGGGTAAAATTACGAACCCAACTAAAACTCCGGGTAAAATTACGAACCCAAGTAAAACTCCGGGTAAAATTACGAACCCAAGTAAAACTCGGGGTAAAATTACGAACCCAACTAAAACTCCGGGTAAAATTACGAACCCAACTAAAAAGTCCGGGTAAAATTACGAACCCAACTAAAACTCCGGGTAAAAAATACGAACCAAACAAAAAAGTCCGGGTAACATTTAGAACCCAACTAAAACTCCGGGTAAAATTACGAACCCAACTAAAACTCCGGGTAAAATTACGAACCCAAGTAAAACTCCGGGTAAAATTACGAACCAAAGTAAAACTCCGGGTAAAATTACGAACCCAACTAAAACTCCGGGTAAAATTACTAACCCAACTAAAAGTCCGGGTAAAAAATACGAACCCAACTAAAAAGTCCGGGTAAAATTACGAACCCAAGTGAAACTCCGGGTAAAATTACGAACCCAACTAAAACTCCGGGTAAAATTACGAACCCAACTAAAAGTCCGGGTAAAAAATACGAACCCAACTAAAAAGTCCGGGTAAAATTACGAACCCAACTAAAAATCCGGGTAAAAAATACGAACCCAACTAAAAAGTCCGGGTAAAATTACGAACCCAAGTAAAACTCCGGGTAAAATTACGAACCCAACTAAAACTCCGGGTAAAATTACGAACCCAACTAAACAGTCCGGGTAAAATTACGAACCCAAATAAAAAGTCCGGGTAAAATTACGAACCCAACTAAAAATCCGGGTAAAAAATACGAACCCAACTAAAAAGTCCGGGTAAAATTACGAACCCAAGTAAAACTCCGGGTAAAATTACGAACCCAACTAAAACTCCGGGTAAAATTACGAACCCAACTAAACAGTCCGGGTAAAATTACGAACCCAAATAAAAAGTCCGGGTAAAATTACGAACCCAACTAAAACTCCGGGTAAAATTACAAACTCAACTAAATCTCCGGGTAAAATTACGAACCCAACTAAAACTCCGGGTAAAATTACGAACCCAACTAAAACTCCGGGTAAAATTACGAACCCAACTAAAACTCGGGGTAAAATTACGAACCCAACTAAAACTCCGGGTAAAATTACGAACCCAACTAAAAAGTCCGGGTAAAATTACGAACCCAACTAAAACTCCGGGTAAAAAACACGAACCAAACAAAAAAGTCCGGGTAACATTTAGAACACAACTAAAACTCCGGGTAAAATTACGAACCCAACTAAAACTCCGGGTAAAATTACGAACCCAAGTAAAACTCCGGGTAAAATTACGAACCCAACTAAAACTCCGGGTAAAATTACGAACCCAACTAAACAGTCCGGGTAAAATTACGAACCCAAATAAAAAGTCCGGGTAAAATTACGAACCCAACTAAAAATCCGGGTAAAAAATACGAACCCAACTAAAAAGTCCGGGTAAAATTACGAACCCAAGTAAAACTCCGGGTAAAATTACGAACCCAACTAAAACTCCGGGTAAAATTACGAACCCAACTAAACAGTCCGGGTAAAATTACGAACCCAAATAAAAAGTCCGGGTAAAATTACGAACCCAACTAAAACTCCGGGTAAAATTACGAACTCAACTAAATCTCCGGGTAAAATTACGAACCCAACTAAAACTCCGGGTAAAATTACGAACCCAACTAAAAGTCCGGGTAAAAAATACGAACCCAACTAAAAAGTCCGGGTAAAATTACGAACCCAAGTGAAACTCCGGGTAAAATTACGAATCCAACTAAAACTCCGGGTAAAATTACGAACCCAACTAAAAGTCCGGGTAAAAAATACGAACCCAACTAAAAAGTCCGGGTAAAATTACGAACCCAACTAAAAATCCGGGTAAAAAATACGAACCCAACTAAAAAGTCCGGGTAAAATTACGAACCCAAGTAAAACTCCGGGTAAAATTACGAACCCAACTAAAACTCCGGGTAAAATTACGAACCCAACTAAACAGTCCGGGTAAAATTACGAACCCAAATAAAAAGTCCGGGTAAAATTACGAACCCAACTAAAAATCCGGGTAAAAAATACGAACCCAACTAAAAAGTCCGGGTAAAATTACGAACCCAAGTAAAACTCCGGGTAAAATTACGAACCCAACTAAAACTCCGGGTAAAATTACGAACCCAACTAAACAGTCCGGGTAAAATTACGAACCCAAATAAAAAGTCCGGGTAAAATTACGAACCCAACTAAAACTCCGGGTAAAATTACGAACTCAACTAAATCTCCGGGTAAAATTACGAACCCAACTAAAACTCCGGGTAAAATTACGAACCCAACTAAAACTCCGGGTAAAATTACGAACCCAACTAAAACTCGGGGTAAAATTACGAACCCAACTAAAACTCCGGGTAAAATTACGAACCCAACTAAAAAGTCCGGGTAAAATTACGAACCCAACTAAAACTCCGGGTAAAAAAAACGAACCAAACAAAAAAGTCCGGGTAACATTTAGAACCCAACTAAAACTCCGGGTAAAATTACGAACCCAACTAAAACTCCGGGTAAAATTACGAACCCAAGTAAAACTCCGGGTAAAATTACGTACCCAAGTAAAACTCCGGGTAATATTACGAACCCAACTAAAACTCCGGGTAAAATTACTAACCCAACTAAAACTCCGGGTAAAATTACGAACCCTACTAAAAGTCCGGGTAAAAAATACGAACCCAACTAAAAAGTCCGGGTAAAATTACGAACCCAACTAAAAATCCGGGTAAAATTACGAACCCAACTAAACAGTCCGGGTAAAATTACGAACCCAAATAAAAAGTCCGGGTAAAATTACGAACCCAACTAAAAATCCGGGTAAAAAATACGAACCCAACTAAAAAGTCCGGGTAAAATTACGAACCCAAGTAAAACTCCGGGTAAAATTACGAACCCAACTAAAACTCCGGGTAAAATTACGAACCCAACTAAACAGTCCGGGTAAAATTACGAACCCAAATAAAAAGTCCGGGTAAAATTACGAACCCAACTAAAACTCCGGGTAAAATTACGAACTCAACTAAATCTCCGGGTAAAATTACGAACCCAACTAAAACTCCGGGTAAAATTACGAACCCAACTAAAACTCCGGGTAAAATTACGAACCCAACTAAAACTCCGGGTAAAATTACGAACCCAACTAAAACTCCGGGTAAAATTACGAACCCAACTAAAACTCGGGGTAAAATTACGAACCCAACTAAAACTCCGGGTAAAATTACGAACCCAACTAAAAAGTCCGGGTAAAATTACGAACCCAACTAAAACTCCGGGTAAAAAATACGAACCAAACAAAAAAGTCCGGGTAACATTTAGAACCCAACTAAAACTCCGGGTAAAATTACGAACCCAACTAAAACTCCGGGTAAAATTACGAACCCAAGTAAAACTCCGGGTAAAATTACGAACCCAAGTAAAACTCCGGGTAAAATTACGAACCCAACTAAAACTCCGGGTAAAATTACTAACCCAACTAAAACTCCGGGTAAAATTACGAACCCAACTAAAAGTCCGGGTAAAAAATACGAACCCAACTAAAAAGTCCGGGTAAAATTACGATCCCAACTAAAAATCCGGGTAAAAAATACGAACCCAACTAAAAAGTCCGGGTAAAATTACGAACCCAAGTAAAACTCCGGGTAAAATTACGAACCCAACTAAAACTCCGGGTAAAATTACGAACCCAACTAAACAGTCCGGGTAAAATTACGAACCCAAATAAAAAGTCCGGGTAAAATTACGAACCCAACTAAAAATCCGGGTAAAAAATACGAACCCAACTAAAAAGTCCGGGTAAAATTACGAACCCAAGTAAAACTCCGGGTAAAATTACGAACCCAACTAAAACTCCGGGTAAAATTACGAACCCAACTAAACAGTCCGGGTAAAATTACGAACCCAAATAAAAAGTCCGGGTAAAATTACGAACCCAACTAAAACTCCGGGTAAAATTACGAACTCAACTAAATCTCCGGGTAAAATTACGAACCCAACTAAAACTCCGGGTAAAATTACGAACCCAACTAAAAGTCCGGGTAAAAAATACGAACCCAACTAAAAAGTCCGGGTAAAATTACGAACCCAAGTGAAACTCCGGGTAAAATTACGAACCCAACTAAAACTCCGGGTAAAATTACGAACCCAACTAAAAGTCCGGGTAAAAAATACGAACCCAACTAAAAAGTCCGGGTAAAATTACGAACCCAACTAAAAATCCGGGTAAAAAATACGAACCCAACTAAAAAGTCCGGGTAAAATTACGAACCCAAGTAAAACTCCGGGTAAAATTACGAACCCAACTAAAACTCCGGGTAAAATTACGAACCCAACTAAACAGTCCGGGTAAAATTACGAACCCAAATAAAAAGTCCGGGTAAAATTACGAACCCAACTAAAAATCCGGGTAAAAAATACGAACCCAACTAAAAAGTCCGGGTAAAATTACGAACCCAAGTAAAACTCCGGGTAAAATTACGAACCCAACTAAAACTCCGGGTAAAATTACGAACCCAACTAAACAGTCCGGGTAAAATTACGAACCCAAATAAAAAGTCCGGGTAAAATTACGAACCCAACTAAAACTCCGGGTAAAATTACGAACTCAACTAAATCTCCGGGTAAAATTACGAACCCAACTAAAACTCCGGGTAAAATTACGAACCTAACTAAAACTCCGGGTAAAATTACGAACCCAACTAAACAGTCCGGGTAAAATTACGAACCCAAATAAAAAGTCCGGGTAAAATTACGAACCCAACTAAAACTCCGGGTAAAATTACGAACTCAACTAAATCTCCGGGTAAAATTACGAACCCAACTAAAACTCCGGGTAAAATTACGAACCCAACTAAAACTCCGGGTAAAATTACGAACCCAACTAAAACTCCGGGTAAAATTACGAACCCAACTAAAACTCCGGGTAAAATTACGAACCCAACTAAAACTCGGGGTAAAATTACGAACCCAACTAAAACTCCGGGTAAAATTACGAACCCAACTAAAAAGTCCGGGTAAAATTACGAACCCAACTAAAACTCCGGGTAAAAAATACGAACCAAACAAAAAAGTCCGGGTAACATTTAGAACCCAACTAAAACTCCGGGTAAAATTACGAACCCAACTAAAACTCCGGGTAAAATTACGAACCCAAGTAAAACTCCGGGTAAAATTACGAACCCAAGTAAAACTCCGGGTAAAATTACGAACCCAACTAAAACTCCGGGTAAAATTACTAACCCAACTAAAACTCCGGGTAAAATTACGAACCCAACTAAAAGTCCGGGTAAAAAATACGAACCCAACTAAAAAGTCCGGGTAAAATTACGAACCCAACTAAAAATCCGGGTAAAAAATACGAACCCAACTAAAAAGTCCGGGTAAAATTACGAACCCAAGTAAAACTCCGGGTAAAATTACGAACCCAACTAAAACTCCGGGTAAAATTACGAACCCAACTAAACAGTCCGGGTAAAATTACGAACCCAAATAAAAAGTCCGGGTAAAATTACGAACCCAACTAAAAATCCGGGTAAAAAATACGAACCCAACTAAAAAGTCCGGGTAAAATTACGAACCCAAGTAAAACTCCGGGTAAAATTACGAACCCAACTAAAACTCCGGGTAAAATTACGAACCCAACTAAACAGTCCGGGTAAAATTACGAACCCAAATAAAAAGTCCGGGTAAAATTACGAACCCAACTAAAACTCCGGGTAAAATTACGAACTCAACTAAATCTCCGGGTAAAATTACGAACCCAACTAAAACTCTGGGTAAAATTACGAACCCAACTAAAAGTCCGGGTAAAAAATACGAACCCAACTAAAAAGTCCGGGTAAAATTACGAACCCAAGTGAAACTCCGGGTAAAATTACGAACCCAACTAAAACTCCGGGTAAAATTACGAACCCAACTAAAAGTCCGGGTAAAAAATACGAACCCAACTAAAAAGTCCGGGTAAAATTACGAACCCAACTAAAAATCCGGGTAAAAAATACGAACCCAACTAAAAAGTCCGGGTAAAATTACGAACCCAAGTAAAACTCCGGGTAAAATTACGAACCCAACTAAAACTCCGGGTAAAATTACGAACCCAACTAAACAGTCCGGGTAAAATTACGAACCCAAATAAAAAGTCCGGGTAAAATTACGAACCCAACTAAAAATCCGGGTAAAAAATACGAACCCAACTAAAAAGTCCGGGTAAAATTACGAACCCAAGTAAAACTCCGGGTAAAATTACGAACCCAACTAAAACTCCGGGTAAAATTACGAACCCAACTAAACAGTCCGGGTAAAATTACGAACCCAAATAAAAAGTCCGGGTAAAATTACGAACCCAACTAAAACTCCGGGTAAAATTACGAACTCAACTAAATCTCCGGGTAAAATTACGAACCCAACTAAAACTCCGGGTAAAATTACGAACTCAACTAAATCTCCGGGTAAAATTACGAACCCAACTAAAACTCCGGGTAAAATTACGAACCCAACTAAAACTCCGGGTAAAATTACGAACCCAACTAAAACTCCGGGTAAAATTACGAACCCAACTAAAACTCCGGGTAAAATTACGAACCCAACTAAAACTCGGGGTAAAATTACGAACCCAACTAAAACTCCGGGTAAAATTACGAACCCAACTAAAAAGTCCGGGTAAAATTACGAACCCAACTAAAACTCCGGGTAAAAAATACGAACCAAACAAAAAAGTCCGGGTAACATTTAGAACCCAACTAAAACTCCGGGTAAAATTACGAACCCAACTAAAACTCCGGGTAAAATTACGAACCCAAGTAAAACTCCGGGTAAAATTACGAACCCAAGTAAAACTCCGGGTAAAATTACGAACCCAACTAAAACTCCGGGTAAAATTACTAACCCAACTAAAACTCCGGGTAAAATTACGAACCCAACTAAAAGTCCGGGTAAAAAATACGAACCCAACTAAAAAGTCCGGGTAAAATTACGATCCCAACTAAAAATCCGGGTAAAAAATACGAACCCAACTAAAAAGTCCGGGTAAAATTACGAACCCAAGTAAAACTCCGGGTAAAATTACGATCCCAACTAAAACTCCGGGTAAAATTACGAACCCAACTAAACAGTCCGGGTAAAATTACGAACCCAAATAAAAAGTCCGGGTAAAATTACGAACCCAACTAAAAATCCGGGTAAAAAATACGAACCCAACTAAAAAGTCCGGGTAAAATTACGAACCCAAGTAAAACTCCGGGTAAAATTACGAACCCAACTAAAACTCCGGGTAAAATTACGAACCCAACTAAACAGTCCGGGTAAAATTACGAACCCAAATAAAAAGTCCGGGTAAAATTACGAACCCAACTAAAACTCCGGGTAAAATTACGAACTCAACTAAATCTCCGGGTAAAATTACGAACCCAACTAAAACTCCGGGTAAAATTACGAACCCAACTAAAAGTCCGGGTAAAAAATACGAACCCAACTAAAAAGTCCGGGTAAAATTACGAACCCAAGTGAAACTCCGGGTAAAATTACGAACCCAACTAAAACTCCGGGTAAAATTACGAACCCAACTAAAAGTCCGGGTAAAAAATACGAACCCAACTAAAAAGTCCGGGTAAAATTACGAACCCAACTAAAAATCCGGGTAAAAAATACGAACCCAACTAAAAAGTCCGGGTAAAATTACGAACCCAAGTAAAACTCCGGGTAAAATTACGAACCCAACTAAAACTCCGGGTAAAATTACGAACCCAACTAAACAGTCCGGGTAAAATTACGAACCCAAATAAAAAGTCCGGGTAAAATTACGAACCCAACTAAAAATCCGGGTAAAAAATACGAACCCAACTAAAAAGTCCGGGTAAAATTACGAACCCAAGTAAAACTCCGGGTAAAATTACGAACCCAACTAAAACTCCGGGTAAAATTACGAACCCAACTAAACAGTCCGGGTAAAATTACGAACCCAAATAAAAAGTCCGGGTAAAATTACGAACCCAACTAAAACTCCGGGTAAAATTACGAACTCAACTAAATCTCCGGGTAAAATTACGAACCCAACTAAAACTCCGGGTAAAATTACGAACCTAACTAAAACTCCGGGTAAAATTACGAACCCAACTAAACAGTCCGGGTAAAATTACGAACCCAAATAAAAAGTCCGGGTAAAATTACGAACCCAACTAAAACTCCGGGTAAAATTACGAACTCAACTAAATCTCCGGGTAAAATTACGAACCCAACTAAAACTCCGGGTAAAATTACGAACCCAACTAAAACTCCGGGTAAAATTACGAACCCAACTAAAACTCCGGGTAAAATTACGAACCCAACTAAAACTCCGGGTAAAATTACGAACCCAACTAAAACTCGGGGTAAAATTACGAACCCAACTAAACAGTCCGGGTAAAATTACGAACCCAAATAAAAAGTCCGGGTAAAATTACGAACCCAACTAAAACTCCGGGTAAAATTACGAACTCAACTAAATCTCCGGGTAAAATTACGAACCCAACTAAAACTCCGGGTAAAATTACGAACCCAACTAAAACTCCGGGTAAAATTACGAACCCAACTAAAACTCCGGGTAAAATTACGAACCCAACTAAAACTCCGGGTAAAATTACGAACCCAACTAAAACTCGGGGTAAAATTACGAACCCAACTAAAACTCCGGGTAAAATTACGAACCCAACTAAAAAGTCCGGGTAAAATTACGAACCCAACTAAAACTCCGGGTAAAAAATACGAACCAAACAAAAAAGTCCGGGTAACATTTAGAACCCAACTAAAACTCCGGGTAAAATTACGAACCCAACTAAAACTCCGGGTAAAATTACGAACCCAAGTAAAACTCCGGGTAAAATTACGAACCCAAGTAAAACTCCGGGTAAAATTACGAACCCAACTAAAACTCCGGGTAAAATTACTAACCCAACTAAAACTCCGGGTAAAATTACGAACCCAACTAAAAGTCCGGGTAAAAAATACGAACCCAACTAAAAAGTCCGGGTAAAATTACGATCCCAACTAAAAATCCGGGTAAAAAATACGAACCCAACTAAAAAGTCCGGGTAAAATTACGAACCCAAGTAAAACTCCGGGTAAAATTACGAACCCAACTAAAACTCCGGGTAAAATTACGAACCCAACTAAACAGTCCGGGTAAAATTACGAACCCAAATAAAAAGTCCGGGTAAAATTACGAACCCAACTAAAAATCCGGGTAAAAAATACGAACCCAACTAAAAAGTCCGGGTAAAATTACGAACCCAAGTAAAACTCCGGGTAAAATTACGAACCCAACTAAAACTCCGGGTAAAATTACGAACCCAACTAAACAGTCCGGGTAAAAGTACGAACCCAAATAAAAAGTCCGGGTAAAATTACGAACCCAACTAAAACTCCGGGTAAAATTACGAACTCAACTAAATCTCCGGGTAAAATTACGAACCCAACTAAAACTCCGGGTAAAATTACGAACCCAACTAAAAGTCCGGGTAAAAAATACGAACCCAACTAAAAAGTCCGGGTAAAATTACGAACCCAAGTGAAACTCCGGGTAAAATTACGAACCCAACTAAAACTCCGGGTAAAATTACGAACCCAACTAAAAGTCCGGGTAAAAAATACGAACCCAACTAAAAAGTCCGGGTAAAATTACGAACCCAACTAAAAATCCGGGTAAAAAATACGAACCCAACTAAAAAGTCCGGGTAAAATTACGAACCCAAGTAAAACTCCGGGTAAAATTACGAACCCAACTAAAACTCCGGGTAAAATTACGAACCCAACTAAACAGTCCGGGTAAAATTACGAACCCAAATAAAAAGTCCGGGTAAAATTACGAACCCAACTAAAAATCCGGGTAAAAAATACGAACCCAACTAAAAAGTCCGGGTAAAATTACGAACCCAAGTAAAACTCCGGGTAAAATTACGAACCCAACTAAAACTCCGGGTAAAATTACGAACCCAACTAAACAGTCCGGGTAAAATTACGAACCCAAATAAAAAGTCCGGGTAAAATTACGAACCCAACTAAAACTCCGGGTAAAATTACGAACTCAACTAAATCTCCGGGTAAAATTACGAACCCAACTAAAACTCCGGGTAAAATTACGAACCTAACTAAAACTCCGGGTAAAATTACGAACCCAACTAAACAGTCCGGGTAAAATTACGAACCCAAATAAAAAGTCCGGGTAAAATTACGAACCCAACTAAAACTCCGGGTAAAATTACGAACTCAACTAAATCTCCGGGTAAAATTACGAACCCAACTAAAACTCCGGGTAAAATTACGAACCCAACTAAAACTCCGGGTAAAATTACGAACCCAACTAAAACTCCGGGTAAAATTACGAACCCAACTAAAACTCCGGGTAAAATTACGAACCCAACTAAAACTCGGGGTAAAATTACGAACCCAACTAAAACTCCGGGTAAAATTACGAACCCAACTAAAAAGTCCGGGTAAAATTACGAACCCAACTAAAACTCCGGGTAAAAAATACGAACCAAACAAAAAAGTCCGGGTAACATTTAGAACCCAACTAAAACTCCGGGTAAAATTACGAACCCAACTAAAACTCCGGGTAAAATTACGAACCCAAGTAAAACTCCGGGTAAAATTACGAACCCAAGTAAAACTCCGGGTAAAATTACGAACCCAACTAAAACTCCGGGTAAAATTACTAACCCAACTAAAACTCCGGGTAAAATTACGAACCCAACTAAAAGTCCGGGTAAAAAATACGAACCCAACTAAAAAGTCCGGGTAAAATTACGAACCCAACTAAAAATCCGGGTAAAAAATACGAACCCAACTAAAAAGTCCGGGTAAAATTACGAACCCAAGTAAAACTCCGGGTAAAATTACGAACCCAACTAAAACTCCGGGTAAAATTACGAACCCAACTAAACAGTCCGGGTAAAATTACGAACCCAAATAAAAAGTCCGGGTAAAATTACGAACCCAACTAAAAATCCGGGTAAAAAATACGAACCCAACTAAAAAGTCCGGGTAAAATTACGAACCCAAGTAAAACTCCGGGTAAAATTACGAACCCAACTAAAACTCCGGGTAAAATTACGAACCCAACTAAACAGTCCGGGTAAAATTACGAACCCAAATAAAAAGTCCGGGTAAAATTACGAACCCAACTAAAACTCCGGGTAAAATTACGAACTCAACTAAATCTCCGGGTAAAATTACGAACCCAACTAAAACTCTGGGTAAAATTACGAACCCAACTAAAAGTCCGGGTAAAAAATACGAACCCAACTAAAAAGTCCGGGTAAAATTACGAACCCAAGTGAAACTCCGGGTAAAATTACGAACCCAACTAAAACTCCGGGTAAAATTACGAACCCAACTAAAAGTCCGGGTAAAAAATACGAACCCAACTAAAAAGTCCGGGTAAAATTACGAACCCAACTAAAAATCCGGGTAAAAAATACGAACCCAACTAAAAAGTCCGGGTAAAATTACGAACCCAAGTAAAACTCCGGGTAAAATTACGAACCCAACTAAAACTCCGGGTAAAATTACGAACCCAACTAAACAGTCCGGGTAAAATTACGAACCCAAATAAAAAGTCCGGGTAAAATTACGAACCCAACTAAAAATCCGGGTAAAAAATACGAACCCAACTAAAAAGTCCGGGTAAAATTACGAACCCAAGTAAAACTCCGGGTAAAATTACGAACCCAACTAAAACTCCGGGTAAAATTACGAACCCAACTAAACAGTCCGGGTAAAATTACGAACCCAAATAAAAAGTCCGGGTAAAATTACGAACCCGACTAAAACTCCGGGTAAAATTACGAACTCAACTAAATCTCCGGGTAAAATTACGAACCCAACTAAAACTCCGGGTAAAATTACGAACCTAACTAAAACTCCGGGTAAAATTACGAACCCAACTAAAACTCGGGGTAAAATTACGAACCCAACTAAAACTCCGGGTAAAATTACGAACCCAACTAAAAAGTCCGGGTAAAATTACGAACCCAACTAAAACTCCGGGTAAAAAATACGAACCAAACAAAAAAGTCCGGGTAACATTTAGAACCCAACTAAAACTCCGGGTAAAATTACGAACACAACTAAAACTCCGGGTAAAATTACGAACCCAACTAAACAGTCCGGGTAAAATTACGAACCCAAATAAAAAGTCCGGGTAAAATTACGAACCCACCTAAAAATCCGGGTAAAAAATACGAACCCAACTAAAAAGTCCGGGTAAAATTACGAACCCAAGTAAAACTCCGGGTAAAATTACGAACCCAACTAAAACTCCGGGTAAAATTACGAACCCAACTAAACAGTCCGGGTAAAATTACGAACCCAAATAAAAAGTCCGGGTAAAATTACGAACCCAACTAAAACTCCGGGTAAAATTTCGAACTCAACTAAATCTCCGGGTAAAATTACGAACCCAACTAAAACTCCGGGTAAAATTACGAACCCAACTAAAAGTCCGGGTAAAAAATACGAACCCAACTAAAAAGTCCGGGTAAAATTACGAACCCAAGTGAAACTCCGGGTAAAATTACGAACCCAACTAAAACTCCGGGTAAAATTACGAACCCAACTAAAAGTCCGGGTAAAAAATACGAACCCAACTAAAAAGTCCGGGTAAAATTACGAACCCAACTAAAAATCCGGGTAAAAAATACGAACCCAACTAAAAAGTCCGGGTAAAATTACGAACCCAAGTAAAACTCCGGGTAAAATTACGAACCCAACTAAAACTCCGGGTAAAATTACGAACCCAACTAAACAGTCCGGGTAAAATTACGAACCCAAATAAAAAGTCCGGGTAAAATTACGAACCCAACTAAAAATCCGGGTAAAAAATACGAACCCAACTAAAAAGTCCGGGTAAAATTACGAACCCAAGTAAAACTCCGGGTAAAATTACGAACCCAACTAAAACTCCGGGTAAAATTACGAACCCAAATAAAAAGTCCGGGTAAAATTACGAACCCAACTAAAACTCCGGGTAAAATTACGAACTCAACTAAATCTCCGGGTAAAATTACGAACCCAACTAAAACTCGGGGTAAAATTACGAACCCAACTAAAACTCCGGGTAAAATTACGAACCCAACTAAAAAGTCCGGGAAAAATTACGAACCCAACTAAAACTCCGGGTAAAAAATACGAACCAAACAAAAAAGTCCGGGTAACATTTAGAACCCAACTAAAACTCCGGGTAAAATTACGAACCCAACTAAAACTCCGGGTAAAATTACTAACCCAACTAAAACTCCGGGTAAAATTACGAACCCAACTAAAACTCCGGGTAAAATTACGAACCCAACTAAGACTCCGGGTAAAATTACGAACCCAACAAAAAGTCCGGGTAAAAAATACGAACCCAAATAAAAAGTCCGGGTAAAATTACGAACCCAAGTAAAACTCCGGGTAAAATTACGAACCCAACTAAAACTCCGGGTAAAATTACGAACCCAACTAAAAAGTCCGGGTAAAATTACGAACCCAAATAAAAAGTCCGGGTAAAATTACTAACCCAACTAAAACTCCGGGTAAAATTACGAACCCAACTAAAACTCCGGGTAAAATTACGAACCCAACTAAAACTTCGGGTAAAATTACGAACCCAACTAAAACTCCGGGTAAAATTACGAACCCAAGTAAAACTCCGGGTAAAATTACGAACCCAAGTAAAACTCCGGGTAAAATTACGAACCCAACTAAAACTCCGGGTAAAATTACGAACCCAACTAAAACTCCGGGTAAAATTACGAACCCAACTAAAACTCCGGGTAAAATTACGAACCCAACTAAAACTCCGGGTAAAATTACGAACCCAACAAAAAGTCCGGGTAAAAAATACGAACCCAAATAAAAAGTCCGGGTAAAATTACGAACCCAAGTAAAACTCCGGGTAAAATTACGAACCCAACTAAAACTCCGGGTAAAATTACGAACCCAACTAAAAAGTCCGGGTAAAATTACGAACCCAAATAAAAAGTCCGGGTAAAATTACTAACCCAACTAAAACTCCGGGTAAAATTACGAACCCAACTAAAACTCCGGGTAAAATTACAAACCCAACTAAAACTCCTGGTAAAATTACGAACCCAACTAAAACTCCGGGTAAAATTACGAACCCAACTAAAAAGTGCGGGTAAAATTACGAACCCAACTAAAACTCCGGGTAAAAAATACGAACCAAACAAAAAAGTCCGGGTAATATTTAGAACCCAACTAAAACTCCGGGTAAAAAAATACGAACCCAACTAAAACTCCGGGCAAAAATACTAACCCAACTAAAAAGTCCGGGTAAAAATTACGAACCCAACTAAAACTCCGGGTAAAATTACGAACCCAACTAAAACTCCGGGTAAAATTACGAACCCAACTAAAAGTCCGGGTAAAAAATACGAACCCAACTAAAAAGTCCGGGTAAAATTACGAACCCAAGTAAAACTCCGGGTAAAATTACGAACCCAACTAAAACTCCGGGTAAAATTACGAACCCAACTAAAAGTCCGGGTAAAATTACGAACCCAACTAAAACTCCGGGTAAAATTACGAACCCAACTAAAAAGTGCGGGTAAAATTACGAACCCAACTAAAACTCCGGGTAAAAAATACGAACCAAACAAAAAAGTCCGGGTAACAGTTAGAACACAACTAAAACTCCGGGTAAAAAAATACGAACCCAACTAAAACTTCGGGCAAAAATACTAACCCAACTAAAAAGTCCGGTAAAAATATGAACCCAACTAAAACTCCGGGTAAAATTACCAACACAACTAAAACTCCGGGTAAAACTACGAACCCAACTAAAACTCCGGGTAAAAGATACGAACCCAATTAAAACTCCGGGTAAAAAATACGAACCCAACTAAAACTCCGGGTAAAATTACGAACCCAACTAAAAGTCCGGGTAAAAAATACGAACCCAACTAAAACGTCCGGGTAAAATTACGAACCCAACTAAAACTCCGGGTAAAAAATACGAACCCAACTAAAAAGTCCGGGTAAAATTACGAACCCAAGTAAAACTCCGGGTAAAATTACGAACCCAACTAAAAGTCCGGGTAAAATTACGAACCCAACTAAAAGTCCGGGTAAAAAATACGAACCCAACTAAAAAGTCCGGGTAAAATTACGAACCCAACTAAAAGTCCGGGTAAAAGATACGAACCCAACTAAAAAGTCCGGGTAAAATTACGAACCCAAGTGAAACTCCGGGTAAAATTGCGAACCCAACTAAAACTCCGGGTAAAATTACGAACCCAACTAAAAGTCCGGGTAAAAAATACGAACCCAACTAAAAAGTCCGGGTAAAGTTACGAACCCAACTAAAAGTCCGGGTAAAAAATACGAACCCAACTAAAAAGTCCGGGTAAAATTACGAACTCAAGTAAAACTCCGGGTAAAATTACGAACCCAACTAAAACTCCGGGTAATATTACGAACCCAACTAAACAGTCCGGGTAAAATTACGAACCCAAATAAAAAGTCCGGGTAAAATTACGAACCCAACTAAAACTCCGGGTAAAATTACGAACTCAACTAAAACTCCGGGTAAAATTACGAACCCAACTAAAACTCCGGGTAAAATTACGAACCCAACTAAAAGTCCGGGTAAAATTACCAACACAACTAAAACTCCGGGTAAAAATACGAACCCAACTAAAACTCCGGGTAAAATTACGAATCCAACTAAAAAGTCCGGGTAAAATTACGAACCCAACTAAAACTCCGGGTAAAAAATACGAACCAAACAAAAAAGTCCGGGTAACATTTAGAACCCAACTAAAACTCCGGGTAAAAAAATACGAACCCAACTAAAACTCCGGGCAAAAATACTAACCCAACTAAAAAGTCCGGGTAAAAGATACGAACCCAACTAAAACTCCGGGTAAAAATACGAACTCAACTAAAACTCCGGGTAAAAATACGAACCCAACTAAAACTCCGGGTAAAATTACGAACCCAACTAAAAGTCCGGGTAAAAATACGAACCCAACTATTAACTCAAGACTCCGGGTAAAGTAACGAACCCAACTAAAACTCCGGGTAAAATTACGAACCCAACTAAAACTCCGGGTAAAATTATGAACCCAACTAAAAGTCCGGGTAAAAAATTCGAACCCAACTAAAAAGTCCGGGTAAAATTACGAACCCAACTAAAACTCCGGGTAAAATTACGAACTCAACTAAAACTCCGGGTAAAATTACGAACCCAACTAAAACTCCGGGTAAAATTACGAACCCAACTAAAAGTCCGGGTAAAAAATACGAACCCAACTAAAAAGTCCGGGTAAAATTACGAACCCAACTAAAACTCCGGGTAAAATTACGAACCCAACTAAAACTCCGGGTAAAATTACGAACCCAACTAAAACTCCGGGTAAAATTACGAACCCAACTAAACCTCCGGGTAAAATTACGAACCCAACAAAAAGTCCGGGTAAAAAATACGAACCCAAATAAAAAGTCCGGGTAAAATTACGAACCCAAGTAAAACTCCGGGTAAAATTACGAACCCAACTAAAACTCCGGGTAAAATTACGAACCCAACTAAAAAGTCCGGGTAAAATTACGAACCCAAATAAAAAGTCCGGGTGAAATTACTAACCCAACTAAAACTCCGGGTAAAATTACGAACCCAACTAAAACTCCGGGTAAAATTACGAACCCAACTAAAACTCCGGGTAAAATTACGAACCCAACTAAAACTCCGGGTAAAATTACGAACCCAACTAAAAAGTGCGGGTAAAATTACGAACCCAACTAAAACTCCGGGTAAAAATACGAACCAAACAAAAAAGTCCGGGTAATATTTAGAACCCAACTAAAACTCCGGGTAAAAAAATACGAACCCAACTAAAACTCCGGGCAAAAATACTAACCCAACTAAAAAGTCCGGGTAAAAATTACGAACCCAACTAAAACTCCGGGTAAAATTACGAACCCAACTAAAACTCCGGGTAAAATTACGAACCCAACTAAAAGTCCGGGTAAAAAATACGAACCCAACTAAAAAGTCCGGGTAAAATTACGAACCCAAGTAAAACTCCGGGTAAAATTACGAACCCAACTAAAACTCCGGGTAAAATTACGAACCCAACTAAAACTCCGGGTAAAATTACGAACCCAACTAAAACTCCGGGTAAAATTACGAACCCAACTAAAAAGTGCGGGTAAAATTACGAACCCAACTAAAACTCCGGGTAAAAAATACGAACCAAACAAAAAAGTCCGGGTAACAGTTAGAACCCAACTAAAACTCCGGGTAAAAAAATACGAACCCAACTAAAACTTCGGGTAAAAATACTAACCCAACTAAAAAGTCCGGTAAAAATATGAACCCAACTAAAACTCCGGGTAAAATTACCAACACAACTAAAACTCCGGGTAAAACTACGAACCCAACTAAAACTCCGGGTAAAAGATACGAACCCAATTAAAACTCCGGGTAAAAAATACGAACCCAACTAAAACTCCGGGTAAAATTACGAACCCAACTAAAAGTCCGGGTAAAAAATACGAACCCAACTAAAACGTCCGAGTAAAATTACGAACCCAACTAAAACTCCGGGTAAAAAATACGAACCCAACTAAAAAGTCCGGGTAAAATTACGAACCCAAGTAAAACTCCGGGTAAAATTACGAACCCAACTAAAAGTCCGGGTAAAATTACGAACCCAACTAAAAGTCCGGGTAAAAAATACGAACCCAACTAAAAAGTCCGGGTAAAATTACGAACCCAACTAAAAGTCCGGGTAAAAGATACGAACCCAACTAAAAAGTCCGGGTAAAATTACGAACCCAAGTGAAACTCCGGGTAAAATTACGAAACCAACTTAAACTCCGGGTAAAATTACGAACCCAACTAAAAGTCCGGGTAAAAAATACCAACCCAACTAAAAAGTCCGGGTAAAATTACGAACCCAACTAAAAGTCCGGGTAAAAAATACGAACCCAACTAAAAAGTCCGGGTAAAATTACGAACTCAAGTAAAACTCCGGGTAAAATTACGAACCCAACTAAAACTCCGGGTAATATTACGAACCCAACTAAACAGTCCGGGTAAAATTACGAACCCAAATAAAAAGTCCGGGTAAAATTACGAACCCAACTAAAACTCCGGGTAAAATTACGAACTCAACTAAAACTCCGGGTAAAATTACGAACCCAACTAAAACTCCGGGTAAAATTACGAACCCAACTAAAAGTCCGGGTAAAATTACCAACACAACTAAAACTCCGGGTAAAAATACGAACCCAACTAAAACTCCGGGTAAAATTACGAACCCAACTAAAAAGTCCGGGTAAAATTACGAACCCAACTAAAACTCCGGGTAAAAAATACGAACCAAACAAAAAAGTCCGGGTAACATTTAGAAGCCAACTAAAACTCCGGGTAAAAAAATACGAACCCAACTAAAACTCCGGGCAAAAATACTAACCCAACTAAAAAGTCCGGGTAAAAGATACGAACCCAACTAAAACTCCGGGTAAAAATACGAACTCAACTAAAACTCCCGGTAAAAATACGAACCCAACTAAAACTCCGGGTAAAATTACGAACCCAACTAAAAGTCCGGGTAAAAATACGAACCCAACTATTAACTCAAGACTCCGGGTAAAATTACGAACCCAACTAAAACTCCGGGTAAAATTACGAACCCAACTAAAACTCCGGGTAAAATTACGAACCCAACTAAAAGTCCGGGTAAAAAATACGAACCCAACTAAAAAGTCCGGGTAAAATTACGAACCCAACTAAAACTCCGGGTAAAATTATGAACCCAACTAAAAGTCCGGGTAAAGAATTCGAACCCAACTAAAAAGTCCGGGTAAAATTACGAACCCAACTAAAAATCCGGGTAAAATTACGAACTCAACTAAAACTCCGGGTAAAATGACGAACCCAACTAAAACTCCGGGTAAAATTACGAACCCAACTAAAAGTCCGGGTAAAAAATACGAACCCAACTAAAAAGTCCGGGTAAAATTACGAACCCAACTAAAACTCCGGGTAAAATTACGAACCCAACTAAAACTCCGGGTAAAATTACGAACCCAACTAAAAGTCCGGGTAAAAAATACGAACCCAACTAAAAAGTCCGGGTAAAATTACGAACCCAACTAAGAATCCGGGTAAAAAATACGAACCCAACTAAAAAGTCCGGGTAAAATTACGAACCCAAGTAAAACTCCGGGTAAAATTACGAACCCAACTAAAACTCCGGGTAAAATTACGAACCCAACTAAACAGTCCGGGCAAAATTACGAACCCAAATAAAAAGTCCGGGTAAAATTACGAACCCAACTAAAACTCCGGGTAAAATTACGAACTCAACTAAAACTCCGGGTAAAATTACGAACCCAACTAAAACTCCGGGTAAAATTACGAACCCAACTAAAAGTCCGGGTAAAAAATACGAACCCAACTAAAAAGTCCGGGTAAAATTACGAACCCAACTAAAACTCCGGGTAAAATTACAAACCCAACTACAACTCCGGGTAAAATTACGAACCCAACTAAAACTCCGGGTAAAATTACGAACCCAACTAAACAGTCCGGGTAAAATTACGAACCCAAATAAAAAGTCAGGGTAAAATTACGAACCCAACTAAAAATCCGTTTAAAAAATACGAACCCAACTAAAAAGTCCGGGTAAAATTACGAACCCAAGTAAAACTCCGGGTAAAATTACGAACCCAACTAAAACTCCGGGTAAAATTACGAACCCAACTAAACAGTCCGGGTAAAATTACGAACCCAAATAAAAAGTCCGGGTAAAATTACGAACCCAACTAAAACTCCGGGTAAAATTACGAACTCAACTAAATCTCCGGGTAAAATTACGAACCCAACTAAAACTCCGGGTAAAATTACGAACCCAACTAAAAGTCCGGGTAAAAAATTCGAACCCAACTAAAAAGTCCGGCTAAAATTACGAACCCAAGTGAAACTCCGAGTAAAATTACGAACCCAACTAAAACTCCGGGTAAAATTACGAACCCAACTAAAAGTCCGGGTAAAAAATACGAACCCAACTAAAAAGTCCGGGTAAAATTACGAACCCAACTAAAAATCCGGGTAAAAAATACGAACCCAACTAAAAAGTCCGGGTAAAATTACGAACCCAAGTAAAACTCCGGGTAAAATTACGAACCCAACTAAAACTCCGGGTAAAATTACGAACCCAACTAAACAGTCCGGGTAAAATTACGAACCCAAATAAAAAGTCCGGGTAAAATTACGAACCCAACTAAAAATCCGGGTAAAAAATACGAACCCAACTAAAAAGTCCGGGTAAAATTACGAACCCAAGTAAAACTCCGGGTAAAATTACGAACCCAACTAAAACTCCGGGTAAAATAACGAACCCAACTAAACAGTCCGGGTAAAATTACGAACCCAAATAAAAAGTCCGGGTAAAATTACGAACCCAACTAAAACTCCGGGTAAAATTACGAACTCAACTAAATCTCCGGGTAAAATTACGAACCCAACTAAAACTCCGGGTAAAATTACGAACCCAACTAAAACTCCGGGTAAAATTACGAACCCAACTAAAACTCGGGGTAAAATTACGAACCCAACTAAAACTCCGGGTAAAATTACGAACCCAACTAAAAAGTCCGGGTAAAATTACGAACCCAACTAAAACTCCGGGTAAAAAATACGAACCAAACAAAAAAGTCCGGGTAACATTTAGAACCCAACTAAAACTCCGGGTAAAATTACGAACCCAACTAAAACTCCGGGTAAAATTACGAACCCAAGTAAAACTCCGGGTAAAATTACGAACCCAACTAAAACTCCGGGTAAAATTACGAACCCAACTAAACAGTCCGGGTAAAATTACGAACCCAAATAAAAAGTCCGGGTAAAATTACGAACCCAACTAAAAATCCGGGTAAAAAATACGAACCCAACTAAAAAGTCCGGGTAAAATTACGAACCCAAGTAAAACTCCGGGTAAAATTACGAACCCAACTAAAACTCCGGGTAAAATTACGAACCCAACTAAACAGTCCGGGTAAAATTACGAACCCAAATAAAAAGTCCGGGTAAAATTACGAACCCAACTAAAACTCCGGGTAAAATTACGAACTCAACTAAATCTCCGGGTAAAATTACGAACCCAACCAAAACTCCGGGTAAAATTACGAACCCAACTAAAAGTCCGGGTAAAAAATACGAACCCAACTAAAAAGTCCGGGTAAAATTACGAACCCAAGTGAAACTCCGGGTAAAATTACGAACCCAACTAAAACTCCGGGTAAAATTACGAACCCAACTAAAAGTCCGGGTAAAAAATACGAACCCAACTAAAAAGTCCGGGTAAAATTACGAACCCAACTAAAAATCCGGGTAAAAAATACGAACCCAACTAAAAAGTCCGGGTAAAATTACGAACCCAAGTAAAACTCCGGGTAAAATTACGAACCCAACTAAAACTCCGGGTAAAATTACGAACCCAACTAAACAGTCCGGGTAAAATTACGAACCCAAATAAAAAGTCCGGTTAAAATTACGAACCCAACTAAAAATCCGGGTAAAAAATACGAACCCAACTAAAAAGTCCGGGTAAAATTACGAACCCAAGTAAAACTCCGGGTAAAATTACGAACCCAACTAAAACTCCGGGTAAAATTACGAACCCAAATAAAAAGTCCGGGTAAAATTACGAACCCAACTAAAACTCCGGGTAAAATTACGAACTCAACTAAATCTCCGGGTAAAATTACGAACCCAACTAAAACTCCGGGTAAAATTACGAACCCAACTAAAACTCCGGGTAAAATTACGAACCCAACTAAAACTCGGGGTAAAATTACGAACCCAACTAAAACTCCGGGTAAAATTACGAACCCAACTAAAAAGTCCGGGTAAAATTACGAACCCAACTAAAACTCCGGGTAAAAATTACGAACCAAACAAAAAAGTCCGGGTAACATTTAGAACCCAACTAAAACTCCGGGTAAAATTACGAACCCAACTAAAACTCCGGGTAAAATTACGAACCCAAGTAAAACTCCGGGTAAAATTACGAACCCAAGTAAAACTCCGGGTAAAATTACGAACCCAACTAAAACTCCGGGTAAAATTACTAACCCAACTAAAACTCCGGGTAAAATTACGAACCCAACTAAAACTCCGGGTAAAATTACGAACCCAACTAAGACTCCGGGTAAAATTACGAACCCAACAAAAAGTCCGGGTAAAAAATACGAACCCAAATAAAAAGTCCGGGTAAAATTACGAACCTAAGTAAAACTCCGGGTAAAATTACGAACCCAACTAAAACTCCGGGTAAAATTACGAACCCAACTAAAAAGTCCGGGTAAAATTACGAACCCAAATAAAAAGTCCGGGTAAAATTACTAACCCAACTAAAACTCCGGGTAAAATTACGAACCCAACTAAAACTCCGGGTAAAATTACGAACCCAACTAAAACTCCGGGTAAAATTACGAACCCAACTAAAACTCCGGGTAAAATTACGAACCCAAGTAAAACTCCGGGTAAAATTACGAACCCAAGTAAAACTCCGGGTAAAATTACGAACCCAACTAAAACTCCGGGTAAAATTACGAACCCAACTAAAACTCCGGGTAAAATTACGAACCCAACTAAAACTCCGGGTAAAATTACGAACCCAACTAAAACTCCGGGTAAAATTACGAACCCAACAAAAAGTCCGGGTAAAAAATACGAACCCAAATAAAAAGTCCGGGTAAAATTACCAACCCAAGTAAAACTCCGGGTAAAATTACGAACCCAACTAAACAGTCCGGGTAAAATTACGAACCCAAATAAAAAGTCCGGTTAAAATTACGAACCCAACTAAAAATCCGGGTAAAAAATACGAACCCAACTAAAAAGTCCGGGTAAAATTACGAACCCAAGTAAAACTCCGGGTAAAATTACGAACCCAACTAAAACTCCGGGTAAAATTACGAACCCAAATAAAAAGTCCGGGTAAAATTACGAACCCAACTAAAACTCCGGGTAAAATTACGAACTCAACTAAATCTCCGGGTAAAATTACGAACCCAACTAAAACTCCGGGTAAAATTACGAACCCAACTAAAACTCCGGGTAAAATTACGAACCCAACTAAAACTCGGGGTAAAATTACGAACCCAACTAAAACTCCGGGTAAAATTACGAACCCAACTAAAAAGTCCGGGTAAAATTACGAACCCAACTAAAACTCCGGGTAAAAAATACGAACCAAACAAAAAAGTCCGGGTAACATTTAGAACCCAACTAAAACTCCGGGTAAAATTACGAACCCAACTAAAACTCCGGGTAAAATTACGAACCCAAGTAAAACTCCGGGTAAAATTACGAACCCAAGTAAAACTCCGGGTAAAATTACGAACCCAACTAAAACTCCGGGTAAAATTACTAACCCAACTAAAACTCCGGGTAAAATTACGAACCCAACTAAAACTCCGGGTAAAATTACGAACCCAACTAAGACTCCGGGTAAAATTACGAACCCAACAAAAAGTCCGGGTAAAAAATACGAACCCAAATAAAAAGTCCGGGTAAAATTACGAACCCAAGTAAAACTCCGGGTAAAATTACGAACCCAACTAAAACTCCGGGTAAAATTACGAACCCAACTAAAAAGTCCGGGTAAAATTACGAACCCAAATAAAAAGTCCGGGTAAAATTACTAACCCAACTAAAACTCCGGGTAAAATTACGAACCCAACTAAAACTCCGGGTAAAATTACGAACCCAACTAAAACTCCGGGTAAAATTACGAACCCAACTAAAACTCCGGGTAAAATTACGAACCCAAGTAAAACTCCGGGTAAAATTACGAACCCAAGTAAAACTCCGGGTAAAATTACGAACCCAACTAAAACTCCGGGTAAAATTACGAACCCAACTAAAACTCCGGGTAAAATTACGAACCCAACTAAAACTCCGGGTAAAATTACGAACCCAACTAAAACTCCGGGTAAAATTACGAACCCAACAAAAAGTCCGGGTAAAAAATACGAACCCAAATAAAAAGTCCGGGTAAAATTACGAACCCAAGTAAAACTCCGGGTAAAATTACGAACCCAACTAAAACTCCGGGTAAAATTACGAACTCAACTAAATCTCCGGGTAAAATTACGAACCCAACTAAAACTCCGGGTAAAATTACGAACCCAACTAAAAAGTCCGGGTAAAATTACGAACCCAACTAAAACTCCGGGTAAAATTACGAACCCAAGTAAAACTCCGGGTAAAATTACGAACCCAAGTAAAACTCCGGGTAAAATTACGAACCCAACTAAAACTCCGGGTAAAATTACGAACCCAACTAAAACTCCGGGTAAAATTACGAAACCAACTAAAAGTCCGGGTAAAAAATACGAACCCAACTAAAAAGTCCGGGTAAAATTACGAACCCAAGTAAAACTCCGGGTAAAATTACGAACCCAACTAAAACTCCGGGTAAAATTACGAACCCAACTAAAACTCCGGGTAAAATTACGAACCCAACTAAAACTCCGGGTAAAATTACGAACCCAACTAAAAAGTGCGGGTAAAATTACGAACCCAACTAAAACTCCGGGTAAAAAATACGAACCAAACAAAAAAGTCCGGGTAACAGTTAGAACCCAACTAAAACTCCGGGTAAAAAAATACGAACCCAACTAAAACTTCGGGCAAAAATACTAACCCAACTAAAAAGTCCGGTAAAAATATGAACCCAACTAAAACTCCGGGTAAAATTACCAACACAACTAAAACTCCTGGTAAAACTACGAACCCAACTAAAACTCCGGGTAAAAGATACGAACCCAATTAAAACTCCGGGTAAAAAATACGAACCCAACTAAAACTCCGGGTAAAATTACGAACCCAACTAAAAGTCCGGGTAAAAAATACGAACCCAACTAAAACGTCCGGGTAAAATTACGAACCCAACTAAAACTCCGGGTAAAAAATACGAACCCAACTAAAAAGTCCGGGTAAAATTACGAACCCAAGTAAAACTCCGGGTAAAATTACGAACCCAACTAAAAGTCCGGGTAAAATTACGAACCCAACTAAAAGTCCGGGTAAAAAATACGAACCCAACTAAAAAGTCCGGGTAAAATTACGAACCCAACTAAAAGTCCGGGTAAAAGATACGAACCCAACTAAAAAGTCCGGGTAAAATTACGAACCCAAGTGAAACTCCGGGTAAAATTACGAACCCAACTAAAACTCCGGGTAAAATTACGAACCCAACTAAAAGTCCGGGTAAAAAATACGAACCCAACTAAAAAGTCCGGGTAAAATTACGAACCCAACTAAAAGTCCGGGTAAAAAATACGAACCCAACTAAAAAGTCCGGGTAAAATTACGAACTCAAGTAAAACTCCGGGTAAAATTACGAACCCAACTAAAACTCCGGGTAATATTACGAACCCAACTAAACAGTCCGGGTAAAATTACGAACCCAAATAAAAAGTCCGGGTAAAATTACGAACCCAACTAAAACTCCGGGTAAAATTACGAACTCAACTAAAACTCCTGGTAAAATTACGAACCCAACTAAAACTCCGGGTAAAATTACGAACCCAACTAAAAGTCCGGGTAAAAAATACGAACCCAACTAAAAAGTCCGGGTAAAATTACGAACCCAAGTAAAAAGTGCGGGTAAAATTACGAACCCAACTAAAACTCCGGGTAAAAAATACGAACCAAACAAAAAAGTCCGGGTAACAGTTAGAACCCAACTAAAACTCCGGGTAAAAAAATACGAACCCAACTAAAACTTCGGGCAAAAATACTAACCCAACTAAAAAGTCCGGTAAAAATATGAACCCAACTAAAACTCCGGGTAAAATTACCAACACAACTAAAACTCCGGGTAAAACTACGAACCCAACTAAAACTCCGGGTAAAAGATACGAACCCAATTAAAACTCCGGGTAAAAAATACGAACCCAACTAAAACTCCGGGTAAAATTACGAACCCAACTAAAAGTCCGGGTAAAAAATACGAACCCAACTAAAACGTCCGGGTAAAATTACGAACCCAACTAAAACTCCGGGTAAAAAATACGAACCCAACTAAAAAGTCCAGGTAAAATTACGAACCCAAGTAAAACTCCGGGTAAAATTACGAACCCAACTAAAAGTCCGGGTAAAATTACGAACCCAACTAAAAGTCCGGGTAAAAAATACGAACCCAACTAAAAAGTCCGGGTAAAATTACGAACCCAACTAAAAGTCCGGGTAAAAGATACGAACCCAACTAAAAATCCGGGTAAAATTACGAACCCAAGTGAAACTCCGGGTAAAATTACGAACCCAACTAAAACTCCGGGTAAAATTACGAACCCAACTAAAAGTCCGGGTAAAAAATACGAACCCAACTAAAAAGTCCGGGTAAAATTACGAACCCAACTAAAAGTCCGGGTAAAAAATACGAACCCAACTAAAAAGTCCGGGTAAAATTACGAACTCAAGTAAAACTCCGGGTAAAATTACGAACCCAACTAAAACTCCGGGTAATATTACGAACCCAACTAAACAGTCCGGGTAAAATTACGAACCCAAATAAAAAGTCCGGGTAAAATTACGAACCCAACTAAAACTCCGGGTAAAATTACGAACTCAACTAAAACTCCTGGTAAAATTACGAACCCAACTAAAACTCCGGGTAAAATTACGAACCCAACTAAAAGTCCGGGTAAAAAATACGAACCCAACTAAAAAGTCCGGGTAAAATTACGAACCCAAGTAAAACTCCGGGTAAAATTACGAACCCAACTAAAACTCCGGGTAAAATTACGAACCCAACTAAAACTCCGGGTAAAATTACGAACCCAACTAAAACTCCGGGTAAAATTACGAACCCAACTAAAAAGTGCGGGTAAAATTACGAACCCAACTAAAACTCCGGGTAAAAAATACGAACCAAACAAAAAAGTCCGGGTAACAGTTAGAACCCAACTAAAACTCCGGGTAAAAAAATACGAACCCAACTAAAACTTCGGGTAAAAATACTAACCCAACTAAAAAGTCCGGTAAAAATATGAACCCAACTAAAACTCCGGGTAAAATTACCAACACAACTAAAACTCCGGGTAAAACTACGAACCCAACTAAAACTCCGGGTAAAAGATACGAACCCAATTAAAACTCCGGGTAAAAAATACGAACCCAACTAAAACTCCGGGTAAAATTACGAACCCAACTAAAAGTCCGGGTAAAAAATACGAACCCAACTAAAACGTCCGAGTAAAATTACGAACCCAACTAAAACTCCGGGTAAAAAATACGAACCCAACTAAAAAGTCCGGGTAAAATTACGAACCCAAGTAAAACTCCGGGTAAAATTACGAACCCAACTAAAAGTCCGGGTAAAATTACGAACCCAACTAAAAGTCCGGGTAAAAAATACGAACCCAACTAAAAAGTCCGGGTAAAATTACGAACCCAACTAAAAGTCCGGGTAAAAGATACGAACCCAACTAAAAAGTCCGGGTAAAATTACGAACCCAAGTGAAACTCCGGGTAAAATTACGAAACCAACTTAAACTCCGGGTAAAATTACGAACCCAACTAAAAGTCCGGGTAAAAAATACCAACCCAACTAAAAAGTCCGGGTAAAATTACGAACCCAAGTAAAACTCCGGGTAAAATTACGAACCCAACTAAACAGTCCGGGTAAAATTACGAACCCAAATAAAAAGTCCGGTTAAAATTACGAACCCAACTAAAAATCCGGGTAAAAAATACGAACCCAACTAAAAAGTCCGGGTAAAATTACGAACCCAAGTAAAACTCCGGGTAAAATTACGAACCCAACTAAAACTCCGGGTAAAATTACGAACCCAAATAAAAAGTCCGGGTAAAATTACGAACCCAACTAAAACTCCGGGTAAAATTACGAACTCAACTAAATCTCCGGGTAAAATTACGAACCCAACTAAAACTCCGGGTAAAATTACGAACCCAACTAAAACTCCGGGTAAAATTACGAACCCAACTAAAACTCGGGGTAAAATTACGAACCCAACTAAAACTCCGGGTAAAATTACGAACCCAACTAAAAAGTCCGGGTAAAATTACGAACCCAACTAAAACTCCGGGTAAAAAATACGAACCAAACAAAAAAGTCCGGGTAACATTTAGAACCCAACTAAAACTCCGGGTAAAATTACGAACCCAACTAAAACTCCGGGTAAAATTACGAACCCAAGTAAAACTCCGGGTAAAATTACGAACCCAAGTAAAACTCCGGGTAAAATTACGAACCCAACTAAAACTCCGGGTAAAATTACTAACCCAACTAAAACTCCGGGTAAAATTACGAACCCAACTAAAACTCCGGGTAAAATTACGAACCCAACTAAGACTCCGGGTAAAATTACGAACCCAACAAAAAGTCCGGGTAAAAAATACGAACCCAAATAAAAAGTCCGGGTAAAATTACGAACCCAAGTAAAACTCCGGGTAAAATTACGAACCCAACTAAAACTCCGGGTAAAATTACGAACCCAACTAAAAAGTCCGGGTAAAATTACGAACCCAAATAAAAAGTCCGGGTAAAATTACTAACCCAACTAAAACTCCGGGTAAAATTACGAACCCAACTAAAACTCCGGGTAAAATTACGAACCCAACTAAAACTCCGGGTAAAATTACGAACCCAACTAAAACTCCGGGTAAAATTACGAACCCAAGTAAAACTCCGGGTAAAATTACGAACCCAAGTAAAACTCCGGGTAAAATTACGAACCCAACTAAAACTCCGGGTAAAATTACGAACCCAACTAAAACTCCGGGTAAAATTACGAACCCAACTAAAACTCCGGGTAAAATTACGAACCCAACTAAAACTCCGGGTAAAATTACGAACCCAACAAAAAGTCCGGGTAAAAAATACGAACCCAAATAAAAAGTCCGGGTAAAATTACGAACCCAAGTAAAACTCCGGGTAAAATTACGAACCCAACTAAAACTCCGGGTAAAATTACGAACCCAACTAAAAAGTCCGGGTAAAATTACGAACCCAAATAAAAAGTCCGGGTAAAATTACTAACCCAACTAAAACTCCGGGTAAAATTACGAACCCAACTAAAACTCCGGGTAAAATTACAAACCCAACTAAAACTCCGGGTAAAATTACGAACCCAACTAAAACTCCGGGTAAAATTACGAACCCAACTAAAAAGTGCGGGTAAAATTACGAACCCAACTAAAACTCCGGGTAAAAAATACGAACCAAACAAAAAAGTCCGGGTAATATTTAGAACCCAACTAAAACTCCGGGTAAAAAAATACGAACCCAACTAAAACTCCGGGCAAAAATACTAACCCAACTAAAAAGTCCGGGTAAAAATTACGAACCCAACTAAAACTCCGGGTAAAATTACGAACCCAACTAAAACTCCGGGTAAAATTACGAAACCAACTAAAAGTCCGGGTAAAAAATACGAACCCAACTAAAAAGTCCGGGTAAAATTACGAACCCAAGTAAAACTCCGGGTAAAATTACGAACCCAACTAAAACTCCGGGTAAAATTACGAACCCAACTAAAACTACGGGTAAAATTACGAACCCAACTAAAACTCCGGGTAAAATTACGAACCCAACTAAAAAGTGCGGGTAAAATTACGAACCCAACTAAAACTCCGGGTAAAAAATACGAACCAAACAAAAAAGTCCGGGTAACAGTTAGAACCCAACTAAAACTCCGGGTAAAAAAATACGAACCCAACTAAAACTTCGGGCAAAAATACTAACCCAACTAAAAAGTCCGGTAAAAATATGAACCCAACTAAAACTCCGGGTAAAATTACCAACACAACTAAAACTCCGGGTAAAACTACGAACCCAACTAAAACTCCGGGTAAAAGATACGAACCCAATTAAAACTCCGGGTAAAAAATACGAACCCAACTAAAACTCCGGGTAAAATTACGAACCCAACTAAAAGTCCGGGTAAAAAATACGAACCCAACTAAAACGTCCGGGTAAAATTACGAACCCAACTAAAACTCCGGGTAAAAAATACGAACCCAACTAAAAAGTCCGGGTAAAATTACGAACCCAAGTAAAACTCCGGGTAAAATTACGAACCCAACTAAAAGTCCGGGTAAAATTACGAACCCAACTAAAAGTCCGGGTAAAAAATACGAACCCAACTAAAAAGTCCGGGTAAAATTACGAACCCAACTAAAAGTCCGGGTAAAAGATACGAACCCAACTAAAAAGTCCGGGTAAAATTACGAACCCAAGTGAAACTCCGGGTAAAATTACGAACCCAACTAAAACTCCGGGTAAAATTACGAACCCAACTAAAAGTCCGGGTAAAAAATACGAACCCAACTAAAAAGTCCGGGTAAAATTACGAACCCAACTAAAAGTCCGGGTAAAAAAAACGAACCCAACTAAAAAGTCCGGGTAAAATTACGAACTCAAGTAAAACTCCGGGTAAAATTACGAACCCAACTAAAACTCCGGGTAATATTACGAACCCAACTAAACAGTCCGGGTAAAATTACAAACCCAAATAAAATGTCCGGGTAAAATTACGAACCCAACTAAAACTCCGGGTAAAATTACGAACTCAACTAAAACTCCTGGTAAAATTACGAACCCAACTAAAACTCCGGGTAAAATTACGAACCCAACTAAAAGTCCGGGTAAAAAATACGAACCCAACTAAAAAGTCCGGGTAAAATTACGAACCCAAGTAAAAAGTGCGGGTAAAATTACGAACCCAACTAAAACTCCGGGTAAAAAATACGAACCAAACAAAAAAGTCCGGGTAACAGTTAGAACCCAACTAAAACTCCGGGTAAAAAAATACGAACCCAACTAAAACTTCGGGCAAAAATACTAACCCAACTAAAAAGTCCGGTAAAAATATGAACCCAACTAAAACTCCGGGTAAAATTACCAACACAACTAAAACTCCGGGTAAAACTACGAACCCAACTAAAACTCCGGGTAAAAGATACGAACCCAATTAAAACTCCGGGTAAAAAATACGAACCCAACTAAAACTCCGGGTAAAATTACGAACCCAACTAAAAGTCCGGGTAAAAAATACGAACCCAACTAAAACGTCCGGGTAAAATTACGAACCCAACTAAAACTCCGGGTAAAAAATACGAACCCAACTAAAAAGTCCAGGTAAAATTACGAACCCAAGTAAAACTCCGGGTAAAATTACGAACCCAACTAAAAGTCCGGGTAAAATTACGAACCCAACTAAAAGTCCGGGTAAAAAATACGAACCCAACTAAAAAGTCCGGGTAAAATTACGAACCCAACTAAAAGTCCGGGTAAAAGATACGAACCCAACTAAAAAGTCCGGGTAAAATTACGAACCCAAGTGAAACTCCGGGTAAAATTACGAACCCAACTAAAACTCCGGGTAAAATTACGAACCCAACTAAAAGTCCGGGTAAAAAATACGAACCCAACTAAAAAGTCCGGGTAAAATTACGAACCCAACTAAAAGTCCGGGTAAAAAATACGAACCCAACTAAAAAGTCCGGGTAAAATTACGAACTCAAGTAAAACTCCGGGTAAAATTACGAACCCAACTAAAACTCCGGGTAATATTACGAACCCAACTAAACAGTCCGGGTAAAATTACGAACCCAAATAAAAAGTCCGGGTAAAATTACGAACCCAACTAAAACTCCGGGTAAAATTACGAACTCAACTAAAACTCCTGGTAAAATTACGAACCCAACTAAAACTCCGGGTAAAATTACGAACCCAACTAAAAGTCCGGGTAAAAAATACGAACCCAACTAAAAAGTCCGGGTAAAATTACGAACCCAAGTAAAACTCCGGGTAAAATTACGAACCCAACTAAAACTCCGGGTAAAATTACGAACCCAACTAAAAAGTGCGGGTAAAATTACGAACCCAACTAAAACTCCGGGTAAAAAATACGAACCAAACAAAAAAGTCCGGGTAACAGTTAGAACCCAACTAAAACTCCGGGTAAAAAAATACGAACCCAACTAAAACTTCGGGTAAAAATACTAACCCAACTAAAAAGTCCGGTAAAAATATGAACCCAACTAAAACTCCGGGTAAAATTACCAACACAACTAAAACTCCGGGTAAAACTACGAACCCAACTAAAACTCCGGGTAAAAGATACGAACCCAATTAAAACTCCGGGTAAAAAATACGAACCCAACTAAAACTCCGGGTAAAATTACGAACCCAACTAAAAGTCCGGGTAAAAAATACGAACCCAACTAAAACGTCCGAGTAAAATTACGAACCCAACTAAAACTCCGGGTAAAAATACGAACCCAACTAAAAAGTCCGGGTAAAATTACGAACCCAAGTAAAACTCCGGGTAAAATTACGAACCCAACTAAAAGTCCGGGTAAAATTACGAACCCAACTAAAAGTCCGGGTAAAAAATACGAACCCAACTAAAAAGTCCGGGTAAAATTACGAACCCAACTAAAAGTCCGGGTAAAAGATACGAACCCAACTAAAAAGTCCGGGTAAAATTACGAACCCAAGTGAAACTCCGGGTAAAATTACGAAACCAACTTAAACTCCGGGTAAAATTACGAACCCAACTAAAAGTCCGGGTAAAAAATACCAACCCAACTAAAAAGTCCGGGTAAAATTACGAACCCAACTAAAAGTCCGGGTAAAAAATACGAACCCAACTAAAAAGTCCGGGTAAAATTACGAACTCAAGTAAAACTCCGGGTAAAATTACGAACCCAACTAAAACTCCGGGTAATATTACGAACCCAACTAAACAGTCCGGGTAAAATTACGAACCCAAATAAAAAGTCCGGGTAAAATTACGAACCCAACTAAAACTCCGGGTAAAATTACGAACTCAACTAAAACTCCGGGTAAAATTACGAACCCAACTAAAACTCCGGGTAAAATTACGAACCCAACTAAAAGTCCGGGTAAAATTACCAACACAACTAAAACTCCGGGTAAAAATACGAACCCAACTAAAACTCCGGGTAAAATTACGAACCCAACTAAAAAGTCCGGGTAAAATTACGAACCCAACTAAAACTCCGGGTAAAAAATACGAACCAAACAAAAAAGTCCGGGTAACATTTAGAAGCCAACTAAAACTCCGGGTAAAAAAATACGAACCCAACTAAAACTCCGGGCAAAAATACTAACCCAACTAAAAAGTCCGGGTAAAAGATATGAACCCAACTAAAACTCCGGGTAAAAATACGAACTCAACTAAAACTCCCGGTAAAAATACGAACCCAACTAAAACTCCGGGTAAAATTACGAACCCAACTAAAAGTCCGGGTAAAAATACGAACCCAACTATTAACTCAAGACTCCGGGTAAAATTACGAACCCAACTAAAACTCCGGGTAAAATTACGAACCCAACTAAAACTCCGGGTAAAATTACGAACCCAACTAAAAGTCCGGGTAAAAAATACGAACCCAACTAAAAAGTCCGGGTAAAATTACGAACCCAACTAAAACTCCGGGTAAAATTATGAACCCAACTAAAAGTCCGGGTAAAGAATTCGAACCCAACTAAAAAGTCCGGGTAAAATTACGAACCCAACTAAAACTCCGGGTAAAATTACGAACTCAACTAAAACTCCGGGTAAAATTACGAACCCAACTAAAACTCCGGGTAAAATTACGAACCCAACTAAAAGTCCGGGTAAAAAATACGAACCCAACTAAAAAGTCCGGGTAAAATTACGAACCCAACTAAAACTCCGGGTAAAATTACGAACCCAACTAAAACTCCGGGTAAAATTACGAACCCAACTAAAAGTCCGGGTAAAAAATACGAACCCAACTAAAAAGTCCGGGTAAAATTACGAACCCAACTAAAAATCCGGGTAAAAAATACGAACCCAACTAAAAAGTCCGGGTAAAATTACGAACCCAAGTAAAACTCCGGGTAAAATTACGAACCCAACTAAAACTCCGGGTAAAATTACGAACCCAACTAAACAGTCCGGGCAAAATTACGAACCCAAATAAAAAGTCCGGGTAAAATTACGAACCCAACTAAAACTCCGGGTAAAATTACGAACTCAACTAAAACTGCGGGTAAAATTACGAACCCAACTAAAACTCCGGGTAAAATTACGAACCCAACTAAAAGTCCGGGTAAAAAATACGAACCCAACTAAAAAGTCCGGGTAAAATTACGAACCCAACTAAAACTCCGGGTAAAATTACAAACCCAACTACAACTCCGGGTAAAATTACGAACCCAACTAAAACTCCGGGTAAAATTACGAACCCAACTAAACAGTCCGGGTAAAATTACGAACCCAAATAAAAAGTCACGGTAAAATTACGAACCCAACTAAAAATCCGTTTAAAAAATACGAACCCAACTAAAAAGTCCGGGTAAAATTACGAACCCAAGTAAAACTCCTGGTAAAATTACGAACCCAACTAAAACTCCGGGTAAAATTACGAACCCAACTAAACAGTCCGGGTAAAATTACGAACCCAAATAAAAAGTCCGGGTAAAATTACGAACCCAACTAAAACTCCGGGTAAAATTACGAACTCAACTAAATCTCCGGGTAAAATTACGAACCCAACTAAAACTCCGGGTAAAATTACGAACCCAACTAAAAGTCCGGGTAAAAAATTCGAACCCAACTAAAAAGTCCGGGTAAAATTACGAACCCAAGTGAAACTCCGAGTAAAATTACGAACCCAACTAAAACTCCGGGTAAAATTACGAACCCAACTAAAAGTCCGGGTAAAAAATACGAACCCAACTAAAAAGTCCGGGTAAAATTACGAACCCAACTAAAAATCCGGGTAAAAAATACGAACCCAACTAAAAAGTCCGGGTAAAATTACGAACCCAAGTAAAACTCCGGGTAAAATTACGAACCCAACTAAAACTCCGGGTAAAATTACGAACCCAACTAAACAGTCCGGGTAAAATTACGAACCCAAATAAAAAGTCCGGGTAAAATTACGAACCCAACTAAAAATCCGGGTAAAAAATACGAACCCAACTAAAAAGTCCGGGTAAAATTACGAACCCAAGTAAAACTCCGGGTAAAATTACGAACCCAACTAAAACTCCGGGTAAAATTACGAACCCAACTAAACAGTCCGGGTAAAATTACAAACCCAAATAAAAAGTCCGGGTAAAATTACGAACCCAACTAAAACTCCGGGTAAAATTACGAACTCAACTAAATCTCCGGGTAAAATTACGAACCCAACTAAAACTCCGGGTAAAATTACGAACCCAACTAAAACTCCGGGTAAAATTACGAACCCAACTAAAACTCGGGGTAAAATTACGAACCCAACTAAAAAGTCCGGGTAAAATTACGAACCCAACTAAAACTCCGGGTAAAAAATACGAACCAAACAAAAAAGTCCGGGTAACATTTAGAACCCAACTAAAACTCCGGGTAAAATTACGAACCCAACTAAAACTCCGGGTAAAATTACGAACCCAAGTAAAACTCCGGGTAAAATTACGAACCCAACTAAAACTCCGGGTAAAATTACGAACCCAACTAAACAGTCCGGGTAAAATTACGAACCCAAATAAAAAGTCCGGGTAAAATTACGAACCCAACTAAAAATCCGGGTAAAAAATACGAACCCAACTAAAAAGTCCGGGTAAAATTACGAACCCAAGTAAAACTCCGGGTAAAATTACGAACCCAACTAAAACTCCGGGTAAAATTACGAACCCAACTAAACAGTCCGGGTAAAATTACGAACCCAAATAAAAAGTCCGGGTAAAATTACGAACCCAACTAAAACTCCGGGTAAAATTACGAACTCAACTAAATCTCCGGGTAAAATTACGAACCCAACTAAAACTCCGGGTAAAATTACGAACCCAACTAAAAGTCCGGGTAAAAAATACGAACCCAACTAAAAAGTCCGGGTAAAATTACGAACCCAAGTGAAACTCCGGGTAAAATTACGAACCCAACTAAAACTCCGGGTAAAATTACGAACCCAACTAAAAGTCCGGGTAAAAAATACGAACCCAACTAAAAAGTCCGGGTAAAATTACGAACCCAACTAAAAATCCGGGTAAAAAATACGAACCCAACTAAAAAGTCCGGGTAAAATTACGAACCCAAGTAAAACTCCGGGTAAAATTACGAACCCAACTAAAACTCCGGGTAAAATTACGAACCCAACTAAACAGTCCGGGTAAAATTACGAACCCAAATAAAAAGTCCGGTTAAAATTACGAACCCAAATAAAAATCCGGGTAAAAAATACGAACCCAACTAAAAAGTCCGGGTAAAATTACGAACCCAAGTAAAACTCCGGGTAAAATTACGAACCCAACTAAAACTCCGGGTAAAATTACGAACCCAAATAAAAAGTCCGGGTAAAATTACGAACCCAACTAAAACTCCGGGTAAAATTACGAACTCAACTAAATCTCCGGGTAAAATTACGAACCCAACTAAAACTCCGGGTAAAATTACGAACCCAACTAAAACTCCGGGTAAAATTACGAACCCAACTAAAACTCGGGGTAAAATTACGAACCCAACTAAAACTCCGGGTAAAATTACGAACCCAACTAAAAAGTCCGGGTAAAATTACGAACCCAACTAAAACTCCGGGTAAAAAATACGAACCAAACAAAAAAGTCCGGGTAACATTTAGAACCCAACTAAAACTCCGGGTAAAATTACGAACCCAACTAAAACTCCGGGTAAAATTACGAACCCAAGTAAAACTCCGGGTAAAATTACGAACCCAAGTAAAACTCCGGGTAAAATTACGAACCCAACTAAAACTCCGGGTAAAATTACTAACCCAACTAAAACTCCGGGTAAAATTACGAACCCAACTTAAACTCCGGGTAAAATTACGAACCCAACTAAGACTCCGGGTAAAATTACGAACCCAACAAAAAGTCCGGGTAAAAAATACGAACCCAAATAAAAAGTCCGGGTAAAATTACGAACCCAAGTAAAACTCCGGGTAAAATTACGAACCCAACTAAAACTCCGGGTAAAATTACGAACCCAACTAAAAAGTCCGGGTAAAATTACGAACCCAAATAAAAAGTCCGGGTAAAATTACTAACCCAACTAAAACTCCGGGTAAAATTACGAACCCAACTAAAACTCCGGGTAAAATTACGAACCCAACTAAAACTCCGGGTAAAATTACGAACCCAACTAAAACTCCGGGTAAAATTACGAACCCAAGTAAAACTCCGGGTAAAATTACGAACCCAAGTAAAACTCCGGGTAAAATTACGAACCCAACTAAAACTCCGTGTAAAATTACGAACCCAACTAAAACTCCGGGTAAAATTACGAACCCAACTAAAACTCCGGGTAAAATTACGAACCCAACTAAAACTCCGGGTAAAATTACGAACCCAACAAAAAGTCCGGGTAAAAAATACGAACCCAAATAAAAAGTCCGGGTAAAATTACGAACCCAAGTAAAACTCCGGGTAAAATTACGAACCCAACTAAACAGTCCGGGTAAAATTACGAACCCAAATAAAAAGTCCGGTTAAAATTACGAACCCAACTAAAAATCCGGGTAAAAAATACGAACCCAACTAAAAAGTCCGGGTAAAATTACGAACCCAAGTAAAACTCCGGGTAAAATTACGAACCCAACTAAAACTCCGGGTAAAATTACGAACCCAAATAAAAAGTCCGGGTAAAATTACGAACCCAACTAAAACTCCGGGTAAAATTACGAACTCAACTAAATCTCCGGGTAAAATTACGAACCCAACTAAAACTCCGGGTAAAATTACGAACCCAACTAAAACTCCGGGTAAAATTACGAACCCAACTAAAACTCGGGGTAAAATTACGAACCCAACTAAAACTCCGGGTAAAATTACGAACCCAACTAAAAAGTCCGGGTAAAATTACGAACCCAACTAAAACTCCGGGTAAAAAATACGAACCAAACAAAAAAGTCCGGGTAACATTTAGAACCCAACTAAAACTCCGGGTAAAATTACGAACCCAACTAAAACTCCGGGTAAAATTACGAACCCAAGTAAAACTCCGGGTAAAATTACGAACCCAAGTAAAACTCCGGGTAAAATTACGAACCCAACTAAAACTCCGGGTAAAATTACTAACCCAACTAAAACTCCGGGTAAAATTACGAACCCAACTAAAACTCCGGGTAAAATTACGAACCCAACTAAGACTCCGGGTAAAATTACGAACCCAACAAAAAGTCCGGGTAAAAAATACGAACCCAAATAAAAAGTCCGGGTAAAATTACGAACCCAAGTAAAACTCCGGGTAAAATTACGAACCCAACTAAAACTCCGGGTAAAATTAAGAACCCAACTAAAAAGTCCGGGTAAAATTACGAACCCAAATAAAAAGTCCGGGTAAAATTACTAACCCAACTAAAACTCCGGGTAAAATTACGAACCCAACTAAAACTCCGGGTAAAATTACGAACCCAACTAAAACTCCGGGTAAAATTACGAACCCAACTAAAACTCCGGGTAAAATTACGAACCCAAGTAAAACTCCGGGTAAAATTACGAACCCAAGTAAAACTCCGGGTAAAATTACGAACCCAACTAAAACTCCGGGTAAAATTACGAACCCAACTAAAACTCCGGGTAAAATTACGAACCCAACTAAAACTCCGGGTAAAATTACGAACCCAACAAAAAGTCCGGGTAAAAAATACGAACCCAAATAAAAAGTCCGGGTAAAATTACGAACCCAAGTAAAACTCCGGGTAAAATTACGAACCCAACTAAAACTCCGGGTAAAATTACGAACCCAACTAAAAAGTCCGGGTAAAATTACGAACCCAAATAAAAAGTCCGGGTAAAATTACTAACCCAACTAAAACTCCGGGTAAAATTACGAACCCAACTAAAACTCCGGGTAAAATTACAAACCCAACTAAAACTCCGGGTAAAATTACGAACCCAACTAAAACTCCGGGTAAAATTACGAACCCAACTAAAAAGTGCGGGTAAAATTACGAACCCAACTAAAACTCCGGGTAAAAAATACGAACCAAACAAAAAAGTCCGGGTAATATTTAGAACCCAACTAAAACTCCGGGTAAAAAAATACGAACCCAACTAAAACTCCGGGCAAAAATACTAACCCAACTAAAAAGTCCGGGTAAAAATTACGAACCCAACTAAAACTCCGGGTAAAATTACGAACCCAACTAAAACTCCGGGTAAAATTACGAACCCAACTAAAAGTCCGGGTAAAAAATACGAACCCAACTAAAAAGTCCGGGTAAAATTACGAACCCAAGTAAAACTCCGGGTAAAATTACGAACCCAACTAAAACTCCGGGTAAAATTACGAACCCAACTAAAACTCCGGGTAAAATTACGAACCCAACTAAAACTCCGGGTAAAATTACGAACCCAACTAAAAAGTGCGGGTAAACTTACGAACCCAACTAAAACTCCGGGTAAAAAATACGAACCAAACAAAAAAGTCCGGGTAACAGTTAGAACCCAACTAAAACTCCGGGTAAAAAAATACGAACCCAACTAAAACTTCGGGCAAAAATACTAACCCAACTAAAAAGTCCGGTAAAAATATGAACCCAACTAAAACTCCGGGTAAAATTACCAACACAACTAAAACTCCGGGTAAAACTACGAACCCAACTAAAACTCCGGGTAAAAGATACGAACCCAATTAAAAATCCGGGTAAAAAATACGAACCCAACTAAAACTCCGGGTAAAATTACGAACCCAACTAAAAGTCCGGGTAAAAAATACGAACCCAACTAAAACGTCCGGGTAAAATTACGAACCCAACTAAAACTCCGGGTAAAAAATACGAACCCAACTAAAAAGTCCGGGTAAAATTACGAACCCAAGTAAAACTCCGGGTAAAATTACGAACCCAACTAAAAGTCCGGGTAAAATTACGAACCCAACTAAAAGTCCGGGTAAAAAATACGAACCCAACTAAAAAGTCCGGGTAAAATTACGAACCCAACTAAAAGTCCGGGTAAAAGATACGAACCCAACTAAAAAGTCCGGGTAAAATTACGAACCCAAGTGAAACTCCGGGTAAAATTACGAACCCAACTAAAACTCCGGGTAAAATTACGAACCCAACTAAAAGTCCGGGTAAAAAATACGAACCCAACTAAAAAGTCCGGGTAAAATTACGAACCCAACTAAAAGTCCGGGTAAAAAATACGAACCCAACTAAAAAGTCCGGGTAAAATTACGAACTCAAGTAAAACTCCGGGTAAAATTACGAACCCAACTAAAACTCCGGGTAATATTACGAACCCAACTAAACAGTCCGGGTAAAATTACGAACCCAAATAAAAAGTCCGGGTAAAATTACGAACCCAACTAAAACTCCGGGTAAAATTACGAACTCAACTAAAACTCCTGGTAAAATTACGAACCCAACTAAAACTCCGGGTAAAATTACGAACCCAACTAAAAGTCCGGGTAAAATTACCAACACAACTAAAACTCCGGGTAAAAATACGAACCCAACTAAAACTCCGGGTAAAATTACGAATCCAACTAAAAAGTCCGGGTAAAATTACGAACCCAACTAAAACTCCGGGTAAAAAATACGAACCAAACAAAAAAGTCCGGGTAACATTTAGAACCCAACTAAAACTCCGGGTAAAAAAATACGAACCCAACTAAAACTCCGGGCAAAAATACTAACCCAACTAAAAAGTCCGGGTAAAAGATACGAACCCAACTAAAACTCCGGGTAAAAATACGAACTCAACTAAAACTCCGGGTAAAAATACGAACCCAACTAAAACTCCGGGTAAAATTACGAACCCAACTAAAAGTCCGGGTAAAAATACGAACCCAACTATTAACTCAAGACTCCGGGTAAAGTTACGAACCCAACTAAAACTCCGGGTAAAATTACGAACCCAACTAAAACTCCGGGTAAAATTACGAACCCAACTAAAAGTCCGGGTAAAAAATACGAACCCAACTAAAAAGTCCGGGAAAAATTACGAACCCAACTAAAACTCCGGGTAAAATTATGAACCCAACTAAAAGTCCGGGTAAAAAATTCGAACCCATCTAAAAAGTCCGGGTAAAATTACGAACCCAACTAAAACTCCGGGTAAAATTACGAACTCAACTAAAACTCCGGGTAAAATTACGAACCCAACTAAAACTCCGGGTAAAATTACGAACCCAACTAAAAGTCCGGGTAAAAAATACGAACCCAACTAAAAAGTCCGGGTAAAATTACGAACCCAACTAAAACTCCGGGTAAAAATACGAACCCAACTAAAACTCCGGGTAAAATTACGAACCCAACTAAAACTCCGGGTAAAATTACGAACCCAACTGAACCTCCGGGTAAAATTACGAACCCAACAAAAAGTCCGGGTAAAAAATACGAACCCAAATAAAAAGTCCGGGTAAAATTACGAACCCAAGTAAAACTCCGGGTAAAATTACGAACCCAACTAAAACTCCGGGTAAAATTACGAACCCAACTAAAAAGTCCGGGTGAAATTACGAACCCAAATAAAAAGTCCGGGTGAAATTACTAACCCAACTAAAACTCCGGGTAAAATTACGAACCCAACTAAAACTCCGGGTAAAATTACGAACCCAACTAAAACTCCGGGTAAAATTACGAACCCAACTAAAACTCCGGGTAAAATTACGAACCCAACTAAAAAGTGCGGGTAAAATTACGAACCCAACTAAAACTCCGGGTAAAAATACGAACCAAACAAAAAAGTCCGGGTAATATTTAGAACCCAACTAAAACTCCGGGCAAAAAAATACGAACCCAACTAAAACTCCGGGCAAAAATACTAACCCAACTAAAAAGTCCGGGTAAAAATTACGAACCCAACTAAAACTCCGGGTAAAATTACGAACCCAACTAAAACTCCGGGTAAAATTACGAACCCAACTAAAAGTCCGGGTAAAAAATACGAACCCAACTAAATAGTCCGGGTAAAATTACGAATCCAAGTAAAACTCCGGGTAAAATTACGAACCCAACTAAAACTCCGGGTAAAATTACGAACCCAACTAATACTCCGGGTAAAATTACGAACCCAACTAAAACTCCGGGTAAAATTACGAACCCAACTAAAAAGTGCGGGTAAAATTACGAACCAAACTAAAACTCCGGGTAAAAAATACGAACCAAACAAAAAAGTCCGGGTAACAGTTAGAACCCAACTAAAACTCCGGGTAAAAAAATACGAACCCAACTAAAACTTCGGGCAAAAATACTAACCCAACTAAAAAGTCCGGTAAAAATATGAACCCAACTAAAACTCCGGGTAAAATTACCAACACAACTAAAACTCCGGGTAAAACTACGAACCCAACTAAAACTCCGGGTAAAAGATACGAACCCAATTAAAACTCCGGGTAAAAAATACGAACCCAACTAAAACTCCGGGTAAAATTACGAACCCAACTAAAAGTCCGGGTAAAAAATACGAACCCAACTAAAACGTCCGAGTAAAATTACAAACCCAACTAAAACTCCGGGTAAAAAATACGAACCCAACTAAAAAGTCCGGGTAAAATTACGAACCCAAGTAAAACTCCGGGTAAAATTACGAACCCAACTAAAAGTCCGGGTAAAATTACGAACCCAACTAAAAGTCCGGGTAAAAAATACGAACCCAACTAAAAAATCCGGGTAAAATTACGAACCCAACTAAAAGTCCGGGTAAAAGATACGAACCCAACTAAAAAGTCCGGGTAAAATTACGAACCCAAGTGAAACTCCGGGTAAAATTACGAAACCAACTAAAACTCCGGGTAAAATTACGAACCCAACTAAAAGTCCGGGTAAAAAATACCAACCCAACTAAAAAGTCCGGGTAAAATTACGAACCCAACTAAAAGTCCGGGTAAAAAATACGAACCCAACTAAAAAGTCCGGGTAAAATTACGAACTCAAGTAAAACTCCGGGTAAAACTACGAACCCAACTAAAACTCCGAGTAATATTACGAACCCAACTAAACAGTCCGGGTAAAATTACGAACCCAAATAAAAAGTCCGGGTAAAATTACGAACCCAACTAAAACTCCGGGTAAAATTACGAACTCAACTAAAACTCCGGGTAAAATTACGAACCCAACTAAAACTCCGGGTAAAATTACGAACCCAACTAAAAGTCCGGGTAAAATTACCAACACAACTAAAACTCCGGGTAAAAATACGAACCCAACTAAAACTCCGGGTAAAATTACGAACCCAACTAAAAAGTCCGGGTAAAATTACGAACCCAACTAAAACTCCGGGTAAAAAATACGAACCAAACAAAAAAGTCCGGGTAACATTTAGAAGCCAACTAAAACTCCGGGTAAAAAAATACGAACCCAACTAAAACTCCGGGCAAAAATACTAACCCAACTAAAAAGTCCGGGTAAAAGATACGAACCCAACTAAAACTCCGGGTAAAAATACGAACTCAACTAAAACTCCGGGTAAAAATACGAACCCAACTAAAACTCCGGGTAAAATTACGAACCCAACTAAAAGTCCGGGTAAAAATACGAACCCAACTATTAACTCAAGACTCCGGGTAAAATTACGAACCCAACTAAAACTCCGGGTAAAATTACGAACCCAACTAAAACTCCGGGTAAAATTACGAACCCAACTAAAAGTCCGGGTAAAAAATACGAACCCAACTAAAAAGTCCGGGTAAAATTACGAACCCAACTAAAACTCCGGGTAAAATTATGAACCCAACTAAAAGTCCGGGTAAAGAATTCGAACCCAACTAAAAAGTCCGGGTAAAATTACGAACCCAACTAAAACTCCGGGTAAAATTACGAACTCAACTAAAACTCCGGGTAAAATTACGAACCCAACTAAAACTCCGGGTAAAATTACGAACCCAACTAAAAGTCCGGGTAAAAAATACGAACCCAACTAAAAAGTCCGGGTAAAATTACGAACCCAACTAAAACTCCGGGTAAAATTACGAACCCAACTAAAACTCCGGGTAAAATTACGAACCCAACTAAAAGTCCGGGTAAAAAATACGAACCCAACTAAAAAGTCCGGGTAAAATTACGAACCCAACTAAAAATCCGGGTAAAAAATACGAACCCAACTAAAAAGTCCGGGTAAAATTACGAACCCAAGTAAAACTCCGGGTAAAATTACGATCCCAACTAAAACTCCGGGTAAAATTACGAACCCAACTAAACAGTCCGGGTAAAATTACGAACCCAAATAAAAAGTCCGGGTAAAATTACGAACCCAACTAAAACTCCGGGTAAAATTACGAACTCAACTAAAACTCCGGGTAAAATTACGAAACCAACTAAAACTCCGGGTAAAATTACGAACCCAACTAAAAGTCCGGGTAAAAAATACCAACCCAACTAAAAAGTCCGGGTAAAATTACGAACCCAACTAAAAGTCCGGGTAAAAAATACGAACCCAACTAAAAAGTCCGGGTAAAATTACGAACTCAAGTAAAACTCCGGGTAAAACTACGAACCCAACTAAAACTCCGAGTAATATTACGAACCCAACTAAACAGTCCGGGTAAAATTACGAACCCAAATAAAAAGTCCGGGTAAAATTACGAACCCAACTAAAACTCCGGGTAAAATTACGAACTCAACTAAAACTCCGGGTAAAATTACGAACCCAACTAAAACTCCGGGTAAAATTACGAACCCAACTAAAAGTCCGGGTAAAATTACCAACACAACTAAAACTCCGGGTAAAAATACGAACCCAACTAAAACTCCGGGTAAAATTACGAACCCAACTAAAAAGTCCGGGTAAAATTACGAACCCAACTAAAACTCCGGGTAAAAAATACGAACCAAACAAAAAAGTCCGGGTAACATTTAGAAGCCAACTAAAACTCCGGGTAAAAAAATACGAACCCAACTAAAACTCCGGGCAAAAATACTAACCCAACTAAAAAGTCCGGGTAAAAGATACGAACCCAACTAAAACTCCGGGTAAAAATACGAACTCAACTAAAACTCCGGGTAAAAATACGAACCCAACTAAAACTCCGGGTAAAATTACGAACCCAACTAAAAGTCCGGGTAAAAATACGAACCCAACTATTAACTCAAGACTCCGGGTAAAATTACGAACCCAACTAAAACTCCGGGTAAAATTACGAACCCAACTAAAACTCCGGGTAAAATTACGAACCCAACTAAAAGTCCGGGTAAAAAATACGAACCCAACTAAAAAGTCCGGGTAAAATTACGAACCCAACTAAAACTCCGGGTAAAATTATGAACCCAACTAAAAGTCCGGGTAAAGAATTCGAACCCAACTAAAAAGTCCGGGTAAAATTACGAACCCAACTAAAACTCCGGGTAAAATTACGAACTCAACTAAAACTCCGGGTAAAATTACGAACCCAACTAAAACTCCGGGTAAAATTACGAACCCAACTAAAAGTCCGGGTAAAAAATACGAACCCAACTAAAAAGTCCGGGTAAAATTACGAACCCAACTAAAACTCCGGGTAAAATTACGAACCCAACTAAAACTCCGGGTAAAATTACGAACCCAACTAAAAGTCCGGGTAAAAAATACGAACCCAACTAAAAAGTCCGGGTAAAATTACGAACCCAACTAAAAATCCGGGTAAAAAATACGAACCCAACTAAAAAGTCCGGGTAAAATTACGAACCCAAGTAAAACTCCGGGTAAAATTACGATCCCAACTAAAACTCCGGGTAATATTACGAACCCAACTAAACAGTCCGGGTAAAATTACGAACCCAAATAAAAAGTCCGGGTAAAATTACGAACCCAACTAAAACTCCGGGTAAAATTACGAACTCAACTAAAACTCCGGGTAAAATTACGAGCCCAACTAAAACTCCGGGTAAAATTACGAACCCAACTAAAAGTCCGGGTAAAAAATACGAACCCAACTAAAAAGTCCGGGTAAAATTACGAACCCAACTAAAACTCCGGGTAAAATTACGAACCCAACTACAACTCCGGGTAAAATTACGAACCCAACTAAAACTCGGGGTAAAATTACGAACCCAACTAAAACTCCGGGTAAAATTACGAACCCAACTAAAAAGTCCGGGTAAAATTACGAACCCAACTAAAACTTCGGGTAAAAAATACGAACCAAACAAAAAAGTCCGGGTAACATTTAGAACCCAACTAAAACTCCGGGTAAAATTACGAACCCAAGTAAAACTCCGGGTAAAATTACGAACCCAACTAAAACTCCGGGTAAAATTACGAACCCAACTAAAACTCCGGGTAAAATTACGAACCCAACTAAAACTCCGGGTAAAATTCGACCCAACTAAAACTCCGGGTAAAATTACGAACCCAACAAAAAGTCCGGGTAAAAAATACGAACCCAAATAAAAAGTCCGGGTAAAATTGCGAACCCAAGTAAAACTCCGGGTAAAATTACGAACCCAACTAAAACTCCGGGTAAAATTACGAACCCAACTAAAAAGTCCGGGTAAAATTACGAACCCAAATAAAAAGTCCGGGTAAAATTACTAACCCAACTAAAACTCCGGGTAAAATTACGAACCCAACTAAAACTCCGGGTAAAATTACGAACCCAACTAAAACTCCGGGTAAAATTACGAACCCAACTAAAACTCCGGGTAAAATTACGAACCCAACTAAAACTCCGGGTAAAATTACGAACCCAACTAAAAGTCCGGGTAAAAAATACGAACCCAACTAAAAAGTCCGGGTAAAATTACGAACCCAACTAAAACTCCGGGTAAAATTACGAACCCAACTAAAACTCCGGGTAAAATTACGAACCCAACTAAAAGTCCGGGTAAAAAATACGAACCCAACTAAAAAGTCCGGGTAAAATTACGAACCCAACTAAAAATCCGGGTAAAAAATACGAACCCAACTAAAAAGTCCGGGTAAAATTACGAACCCAAGTAAAACTCCGGGTAAAATTACGAACCCAACTAAAACTCCGGGTAAAATTACGAACCCAACTAAACAGTCCGGGTAAAATTACGAACCCAAATAAAAAGTCCGGGTAAAATTACGAACCCAACTAAAACTAAGGGTAAAATTACGAACTCAACTAAAACTCCGGGTAAAATTACGAACCCAACTAAAACTCCGGGTAAAATTACGAACCCAACTAAAAGTCCGGGTAAAAAATACGAACCCAACTAAAAAGTCCGGGTAAAATTACTAACCCAACTAAAACTCCGGGTAAAATTACGAACCCAACTAAAACTCCGGGTAAAATTACGAACCCAACTAAAACTCGGGGTAAAATTACGAACCCAACTAAAACTCCGGGTAAAATTACGAACCCAACTAAAAAGTCCGGGTAAAATTACGAACCCAACTAAAACTCCGGGTAAAAAATACGAACCAAACAAAAAAGTCCGGGTAACATTTAGAACCCAACTAAAACTCCGGGTAAAATTACGAACCCAACTAAAACTCCGGGTAAAATTACGAACTCAAGTAAAACTCCGGGTAAAATTACGAACCCAAGTAAAACTCCGGGTAAAATTACGAACCCAACTAAAACTCCGGGTAAAATTACGAACCCAACTAAAACTCCGGGTAAAATTACGAACCCAACTAAAACTCCGGGTAAAATTACGAACCCAACTAAAACTCCGGGTAAAATTACGAACCCAACTAAAACTCCGATTAAAATTACGAACCCAACTAAAACTCCGGGTAAAATTACGAACCCAACTAAAAAGTGCGGGTAAAATTACGAACCCAACTAAAACTCCGGGTAAAAAATACGAACCAAACAAAAAAGTCCGGGTAACAGTTAGAACCCAACTAAAACTCCGGGTAAAAAAATACGAACCCAACTAAAACTTCGGGCAAAAATACTAACCCAACTAAAAAGTCCGGTAAAAATATGAACCCAACTAAAACTCCGGGTAAAATTACCAACACAACTAAAACTCCGGGTAAAACTACGAACCCAACTAAAACTCCGGGTAAAAGATACGAACCCAATTAAAACTCCGGGTAAAAAATACGAACCCAACTAAAACTCCGGGTAAAATTACGAACCCAACTAAAAGTCCGGGTAAAAAATACGAACCCAACTAAAACGTCCGGGTAAAATTACGAACCCAACTAAAACTCCGGGTAAAAAATACGAACCCAACTAAAAAGTCCGGGTAAAATTACGAACCCAAGTAAAACTCCGAGTAAAATTACGAACCCAACTAAAAGTCCGGGTAAAATTACGAACCCAACTAAAAGTCCGGGTAAAAAATACGAACCCAACTAAAAAGTCCGGGTAAAATTACGAACCCAACTAAAAGTCCGGGTAAAAGATACGAACCCAACTAAAAAGTCCGGGTAAAATTACGAACCCAAGTGAAACTCCGGGTAAAATTACGAACCCAACTAAAACTCCGGGTAAAATTACGAACCCAACTAAAAGTCCGGGTAAAAAATACGAACCCAACTAAAAAGTCCGGGTAAAATTACGAACCCAACTAAAAGTCCGGGTAAAAAATACGAACCCAACTAAAAAGTCCGGGTAAAATTACGAACTCAAGTAAAACTCCGGGTAAAATTACGAACCCAACTAAAACTCCGGGTAATATTACGAACCCAACTAAACAGTCCGGGTAAAATTACGAACCCAAATAAAAAGTCCGGGTAAAATTACGAACCCAACTAAAACTCCGGGTAAAATTACGAACTCAACTAAAACTCCGGGTAAAATTACGAACCCAACTAAAACTCCGGGTAAAATTACGAACCCAACTAAAAGTCCGGGTAAAATTACCAACACAACTAAAACTCCGGGTAAAAATACGAACCCAACTAAAACTCCGGGTAAAATTACGAATCCAACTAAAAAGTCCGGGTAAAATTACGAACCCAACTAAAACTCCGGGTAAAAAATACGAACCAAACAAAAAAGTCCGGGTAACATTTAGAACCCAACTAAAACTCCGGGTAAAAAAATACGAACCCAACTAAAACTCCGGGCAAAAATACTAACCCAACTAAAAAGTCCGGGTAAAAGATACGAACCCAACTAAAACTCCGGGTAAAAATACGAACTCAACTAAAACTCCGGGTAAAAATACGAACCCAACTAAAACTCCGGGTAAAATTACGAACCCAACTAAAAGTCCGGGTAAAAATACGAACCCAACTATTAACTCAAGACTCCGGGTAAAGTTACGAACCCAACTAAAACTCCGGGTAAAATTACGAACCCAACTAAAACTCCGGGTAAAATTACGAACCCAACTAAAAGTCCGGGTAAAAAATACGAACCCAACTAAAAAGTCCTCGTAAAATTACGAACCCAACTAAAACTCCGGGTAAAATTATGAACCCAACTAAAAGTCCGGGTAAAAAATTCGAACCCAACTAAAAAGTCCGGGTAAAATTACGAACCCAACTAAAACTCCGTGTAAAATTACGAACTCAACTAAAACTCCGGGTAAAATTACGAACCCAACTAAAACTCCGGGTAAAATTACGAACCCAACTAAAAGTCCGGGTAAAAAATACGAACCCAACTAAAAAGTCCGGGTAAAATTACGAACCCAACTAAAACTCCGGGTTAAATTACGAACCCAACTAAAACTCCGGGTAAAATTACAAACCCAACTAAAACTCCGGGTAAAATTACGAACCCAACTAAACCTCCGGGTAAAATTACGAACCCAACAAAAAGTCCGGGTAAAAAATACGAACCCAAATAAAAAGTCCGGGTAAAATTACGAACCCAAGTAAAACTCCGGGTAAAATTACGAACCCAACTAAAACTCCGGGTAAAATTACGAACCCAACTAAAAAGTCCGGGTAAAATTACGAACCCAAATAAAAAGTCCGGGTGAAATTACTAACCCAACTAAAACTCCGGGTAAAATTACGAACCCAACTAAAACTCCGGGTAAAATTACGAACCCAACTAAAACTCCGGGTAAAATTACGAACCCAACTAAAACTCCGGGTAAAATTACGAACCCAACTAAAAAGTGCGGGTAAAATTACGAACCCAACTAAAACTCCGGGTAAAAATACGAACCCAACTAAAAAGTCCGGGTAAAATTACGAACCCAACTAAAACTCCGGGTAAAATTACGAACCCAACTAAAACTCCGGGTAAAATTACGAACCCAACTAAAAGTCCGGGTAAAAAATACGAACCCAACTAAAAAGTCCGGGTAAAATTACGAACCCAACTAAAAATCCGGGTAAAAAATACGAACCCAACTAAAAAGTCCGGGTAAAATTACGAACCCAAGTAAAACTCCGGGTAAAATTACGAACCCAACTAAAACTCCGGGTAAAATTACGAACCCAACTAAACAGTCCGGGTAAAATTACGAACCCAAATAAAAAGTCCGGGTAAAATTACGAACCCAACTAAAACTAAGGGTAAAATTACGAACTCAACTAAAACTCCGGGTAAAATTACGAACCCAACTAAAACTCCGGGTAAAATTACGAACCCAACTAAAAGTCCGGGTAAAAAATACGAACCCAACTAAAAAGTCCGGGTAAAATTACGAACCCAACTAAAACTCCGGGTAAAATTACGAACCCAACTAAAACTCCGGGTAAAATTACGAACCCAACTAAAACTCGGGGTAAAATTACGAACCCAACTAAAACTCCGGGTAAAATTACGAACCCAACTAAAAAGTCCGGGTAAAATTACGAACCCAACTAAAACTCCGGGTAAAAAATACGAACCAAACAAAAAAGTCCGGGTAACATTTAGAACCCAACTAAAACTCCGGGTAAAATTACGAACCCAACTAAAACTCCGGGTAAAATTACGAACCCAAGTAAAACTCCGGGTAAAATTACGAACCCAAGTAAAACTCCGGGTAAAATTACGAACCCAACTAAAACTCCGGGTAAAATTACGAACCCAACTAAAACTCCGGGTAAAATTACGAACCCAACTAAAACTCCGGGTAAAATTACGAACCCAACTAAAACTCCGGGTAAAATTACGAACCCAACTAAAACTCCGATTAAAATTACGAACCCAACTAAAACTCCGGGTAAAATTACGAACCCAACTAAAAAGTGCGGGTAAAATTACGAACCCAACTAAAACTCCGGGTAAAAAATACGAACCAAACAAAAAAGTCCGGGTAACAGTTAGAACCCAACTAAAACTCCGGGTAAAAAAATACGAACCCAACTAAAACTTCGGGCAAAAATACTAACCCAACTAAAAAGTCCGGTAAAAATATGAACCCAACTAAAACTCCGGGTAAAATTACCAACACAACTAAAACTCCGGGTAAAACTACGAACCCAACTAAAACTCCGGGTAAAAGATACGAACCCAATTAAAACTCCGGGTAAAAAATACGAACCCAACTAAAACTCCGGGTAAAATTACGAACCCAACTAAAAGTCCGGGTAAAAAATACGAACCCAACTAAAACGTCCGGGTAAAATTACGAACCCAACTAAAACTCCGGGTAAAAAATACGAACCCAACTAAAAAGTCCGGGTAAAATTACGAACCCAAGTAAAACTCCGGGTAAAATTACGAACCCAACTAAAAGTCCGGGTAAAATTACGAACCCAACTAAAAGTCCGGGTAAAAAATACGAACCCAACTAAAAAGTCCGGGTAAAATTACGAACCCAACTAAAAGTCCGGGTAAAAGATACGAACCCAACTAAAAAGTCCGGGTAAAATTACGAACCCAAGTGAAACTCCGGGTAAAATTACGAACCCAACTAAAACTCCGGGTAAAATTACGAACCCAACTAAAAGTCCGGGTAAAAAATACGAACCCAACTAAAAAGTCCGGGTAAAATTACGAACCCAACTAAAAGTCCGGGTAAAAAATACGAACCCAACTAAAAAGTCCGGGTAAAATTACGAACTCAAGTAAAACTCCGGGTAAAATTACGAACCCAACTAAAACTCCGGGTAATATTACGAACCCAACTAAACAGTCCGGGTAAAATTACGAACCCAAATAAAAAGTCCGGGTAAAATTACGAACCCAACTAAAACTCCGGGTAAAATTACGAACTCAACTAAAACTCCGGGTAAAATTACGAACCCAACTAAAACTCCGGGTAAAATTACGAACCCAACTAAAAGTCCGGGTAAAATTACCAACACAACTAAAACTCCGGGTAAAAATACGAACCCAACTAAAACTCCGGGTAAAATTACGAATCCAACTAAAAAGTCCGGGTAAAATTACGAACCCAACTAAAACTCCGGGTAAAAAATACGAACCAAACAAAAAAGTCCGGGTAACATTTAGAACCCAACTAAAACTCCGGGTAAAAAAATACGAACCCAACTAAAACTCCGGGCAAAAATACTAACCCAACTAAAAAGTCCGGGTAAAAGATACGAACCCAACTAAAACTCCGGGTAAAAATACGAACTCAACTAAAACTCCGGGTAAAAATACGAACCCAACTAAAACTCCGGGTAAAATTACGAACCCAACTAAAAGTCCGGGTAAAAATACGAACCCAACTATTAACTCAAGACTCCGGGTAAAGTTACGAACCCAACTAAAACTCCGGGTAAAATTACGAACCCAACTAAAACTCCGGGTAAAATTACGAACCCAACTAAAAGTCCGGGTAAAAAATACGAACCCAACTAAAAAGTCCGGGTAAAATTACGAACCCAACTAAAACTCCGGGTAAAATTATGAACCCAACTAAAAGTCCGGGTAAAAAATTCGAACCCAACTAAAAAGTCCGGGTAAAATTACGAACCCAACTAAAACTCCGTGTAAAATTACGAACTCAACTAAAACTCCGGGTAAAATTACGAACCCAACTAAAACTCCGGGTAAAATTACGAACCCAACTAAAAGTCCGGGTAAAAAATACGAACCCAACTAAAAAGTCCGGGTAAAATTACGAACCCAACTAAAACTCCGGGTAAAATTACGAACCCAACTAAAACTCCGGGTAAAATTACAAACCCAACTAAAACTCCGGGTAAAATTACGAACCCAACTAAACCTCCGGGTAAAATTACGAACCCAACAAAAAGTCCGGGTAAAAAATACGAACCCAAATAAAAAGTCCGGGTAAAATTACGAACCCAAGTAAAACTCCGGGTAAAATTACGAACCCAACTAAAACTCCGGGTAAAATTACGAACCCAACTAAAAAGTCCGGGTAAAATTACGAACCCAAATAAAAAGTCCGGGTGAAATTACTAACCCAACTAAAACTCCGGGTAAAATTACGAACCCAACTAAAACTCCGGGTAAAATTACGAACCCAACTAAAACTCCGGGTAAAATTACGAACCCAACTAAAACTCCGGGTAAAATTACGAACCCAACTAAAAAGTGCGGGTAAAATTACGAACCCAACTAAAACTCCGGGTAAAAATACGAACCAAACAAAAAAGTCCGGGTAATATTTAGAACCCAACTAAAACTCCGGGTAAAAAAATACGAACCCAACTAAAACTCCGGGCAAAAATACTAACCCAACTAAAAAGTCCGGGTAAAAATTACGAACCCAACTAAAACTCCGGGTAAAATTACGAACCCAACTAAAACTCCGGGTAAAATTACGAACCCAACTAAAAGTCCGGGTAAAAAATACGAACCCAACTAAATAGTCCGGGTAAAATTACGAACCCAAGTAAAACTCCGGGTAAAATTACGAACCCAACTAAAACTCCGGGTAAAATTACGAACCCAACTAAAACTCCGGGTAAAATTACGAACCCAACTAAAACTCCGGGTAAAATTACGAACCCAACTAAAAAGTGCGGGTAAAATTACGAACCCAACTAAAACTCCGGGTAAAAAATACGAACCAAACAAAAAAGTCCGGGTAACAGTTAGAACCCAACTAAAACTCCGGGTAAAAAAATACGAACCCAACTAAAACTTCGGGCAAAAATACTAAACCAACTAAAAAGTCCGGTAAAAATATGAACCCAACTAAAACTCCGGGTAAAATTACCAACACAACTAAAACTCCGGGTAAAACTACGAACCCAACTAAAACTCCGGGTAAAAGATACGAACCCAATTAAAACTCCGGGTAAAAAATACGAACCCAACTAAAACTCCGGGTAAAATTACGAACCCAACTAAAAGTCCGGGTAAAAAATACGAACCCAACTAAAACGTCCGAGTAAAATTACGAACCCAACTAAAACTCCGGGTAAAAAATACGAACCCAACTAAAAAGTCCGGGTAAAATTACGAACCCAAGTAAAACTCCGGGTAAAATTACGAACCCAACTAAAAGTCCGGGTAAAATTACGAACCCAACTAAAAGTCCGGGTAAAAAATACGAACCCAACTAAAAAGTCCGGGTAAAATTACGAACCCAACTAAAAGTCCGGGTAAAAGATACGAACCCAACTAAAAAGTCCGGGAAAAATTACGAACCCAAGTGAAACTCCGGGTAAAATTACGAAACCAACTAAAACTCCGGGTAAAATTACGAACCCAACTAAAAGTCCGGGTAAAAAATACCAACCCAACTAAAAAGTCCGGGTAAAATTACGAACCCAACTAAAAGTCCGGGTAAAAAATACGAACCCAACTAAAAAGTCCGGGTAAAATTACGAACTCAAGTAAAACTCCGGGTAAAACTACGAACCCAACTAAAACTCCGGGTAATATTACGAACCCAACTAAACAGTCCGGGTAAAATTACGAACCCAAATAAAAAGTCCGGGTAAAATTACGAACCCAACTAAAACTCCGGGTAAAATTACGAACTCAACTAAAACTCCGGGTAAAATTACGAACCCAACTAAAACTCCGGGTAAAATTACGAACCCAACTAAAAGTCCGGGTAAAATTACCAACACAACTAAAACTCCGGGTAAAAATACGAACCCAACTAAAACTCCGGGTAAAATTACGAACCCAACTAAAAAGTCCGGGTAAAATTACGAACCCAACTAAAACTCCGGGTAAAAAATACGAACCAAACAAAAAAGTCCGGGTAACATTTAGAAGCCAACTAAAACTCCGGGTAAAAAAATACGAACCCAACTAAAACTCCGGGCAAAAATACTAACCCAACTAAAAAGTCCGGGTAAAAGATACGAACCCAACTAAAACTCCGGGTAAAAATACGAACTCAACTAAAACTCCGGGTAAAAATACGAACCCAACTAAAACTCCGGGTAAAATTACGAACCCAACTAAAAGTCCGGGTAAAATTACGAACCCAACTAAAAGTCCGGGTAAAAAATACGAACCCAACTAAAAAGTCCGGGTAAAATTACGAACCCAACTAAAAATCCGGGTAAAAAATACGAACCCAACTAAAAAGTCCGGGTAAAATTACGAACCCAAGTAAAACTCCGGGTAAAATTACGATCCCAACTAAAACTCCGGGTAAAATTACGAACCCAACTAAACAGTCCGGGTAAAATTACGAACCCAAATAAAAAGTCCGGGTAAAATTACGAACCCAACTAAAACTCCGGGTAAAATTACCAACTCAACTAAAACTCCGGGTAAAATTACGAACCCAACTAAAACTCCGGGTAAAATTACGAACCCAACTAAAAGTCCGGGTAAAAAATACGAACCCAACTAAAAAGTCCGGGTAAAATTACGAACCCAACTAAAACTCCGGGTAAAATTACGAACCCAACTACAACTCCGGGTAAAATTACGAACCCAACTAAAACTCGGGGTAAAATTACGAACCCAACTAAAACTCCGGGTAAAATTACGAACCCAACTAAAAAGTCCGGGTAAAATTACCAAACCCAACTAAAACTTCGGGTAAAAAATACGAACCAAACAAAAAAGTCCGGGTAACATTTAGAACCCAACTAAAACTCCGGGTAAAATTACGAACCCAACTAAAACTCCGGGTAAAATTACGAACCCAAGTAAAACTCCGGGTAAAATTACGAACCCAAGTAAAACTCCGGGTAAAATTACGAACCCAACTAAAACTCCGGGTAAAATTACGAACCCAACTAAAACTCCGGGTAAAATTACGAACCCAACTAAAACTCCGGGTAAAATTCGACCCAACTAAAACTCCGGGTAAAAAATACGAACCCAAATAAAAAGTCCGGGTAAAATTGCGAACCCAAGTAAAACTCCGGGTAAAATTACGAACCCAACTAAAACTCCGGGTAAAATTACGAACCCAACTAAAAAGTCCGGGTAAAATTACGAACCCAAATAAAAAGTCCGGGTAAAATTACTAACCCAACTAAAACTCCGGGTAAAATTACGAACCCAACTAAAACTCCGGGTAAAATTACGAACCCAACTAAAACTCCGGGTAAAATTACGAACCCAACTAAAACTCCGGGTAAAATTACGAACCCAACTAAAAAGTCCGGGTAAAATTACGAACCCAAATAAAAAGTCCGGGTAAAATTACTAACCCAACTAAAACTCCGGGTAAAATTACGAACCCAACTAAAACTCCGGGTAAAATTACGAACCCAACTAAAACTCCGGGTAAAATTACGAACCCAACTAAAACTCCGGGTAAAATTACGAACCCAAGTAAAACTCCGGGTAAAATTACGAACCCAAGTAAAAGTCCGGGTAAAATTACGAACCCAAGTAAAACTCCGGGTAAAATTACGAACCCAACTAAAAGTCCGGGTAAAATTACGAACCCAACTAAAAGTCCGGGTAAAAAATACGAACCCAACTAAAAAGTCCGGGTAAAATTACGAACCCAACTAAAAGTCCGGGTAAAAGATACGAACCCAACTAAAAAGTCCGGGTAAAATTACGAACCCAAGTGAAACTCCGGGTAAAATTACGAACCCAACTAAAACTCCGGGTAAAATTACGAACCCAACTAAAAGTCCGGGTAAAAAATACGAACCCAACTAAAAAGTCCGGGTAAAATTACGAACCCAACTAAAAGTCCGGGTAAAATTACGAACCCAACTAAAACTCCGGGTAAAATTACGAACCCAACTAAAAGTCCGGGTAAAAAATACGAACCCAACTAAAAAGTCCGGGTAAAATTACGAACCCAACTAAAACTCCGGGTAAAATTACGAACCCAACTAAAACTCCGGGTAAAATTACGAACCCAACTAAAAGTCCGGGTAAAAAATACGAACCCAACTAAAAAGTCCGGGTAAAATTACGAACCCAACTAAAAATCCGGGTAAAAAATACGAACCCAACTAAAAAGTCCGGGTAAAATTACGAACCCAAGTAAAACTCCGGGTAAAATTACGATCCCAAGTAAAACTCCGGGTAAAATTACGAACCCAACTAAACAGTCCGGGTAAAATTACGAACCCAAATAAAAAGTCCGGGTAAAATTACGAACCCAACTAAAACTCCGGGTAAAATTACCAACTCAACTAAAACTCCGGGTAAAATTACGAACCCAACTAAAACTCCGGGTAAAATTACGAACCCAACTAAAAGTCCGGGTAAAAAATACGAACCCAACTAAAAAGTCCGGGTAAAATTACGAACCCAACTAAAACTCCGGGTAAAATTACGAACCCAACTACAACTCCGGGTAAAATTACGAACCCAACTAAAACTCGGGGTAAAATTACGAACCCAACTAAAACTCCGGGTAAAATTACGAACCCAACTAAAAAGTCCGGGTAAAATTACCAAACCCAACTAAAACTTCGGGTAAAAAATACGAACCAAACAAAAAAGTCCGGGTAACATTTAGAACCCAACTAAAACTCCGGGTAAAATTACGAACCCAACTAAAACTCCGGGTAAAATTACGAACCCAAGTAAAACTCCGGGTAAAATTACGAACCCAAGTAAAACTCCGGGTAAAATTACGAACCCAACTAAAACTCCGGGTAAAATTACGAACCCAACTAAAACTCCGGGTAAAATTACGAACCCAACTAAAACTCCGGGTAAAATTCGACCCAACTAAAACTCCGGGTAAAAAATACGAACCCAAATAAAAAGTCCGGGTAAAATTGCGAACCCAAGTAAAACTCCGGGTAAAATTACGAACCCAACTAAAACTCCGGGTAAAATTACGAACCCAACTAAAAAGTCCGGGTAAAATTACGAACCCAAATAAAAAGTCCGGGTAAAATTACTAACCCAACTAAAACTCCGGGTAAAATTACGAACCCAACTAAAACTCCGGGTAAAATTACGAACCCAACTAAAACTCCGGGTAAAATTACGAACCCAACTAAAAGTCCGGGTAAAAAATACGAACCCAACTAAAAAGTCCGGGTAAAATTACGAACCCAACTAAAACTCCGGGTAAAATTACGAACCCAACTAAAACTCCGGGTAAAATTACGAACCCAACTAAAAGTCCGGGTAAAAAATACGAACCCAACTAAAAAGTCCGGGTAAAATTACGAACCCAACTAAAAATCCGGGTAAAAAATACGAACCCAACTAAAAAGTCCGGGTAAAATTACGAACCCAAGTAAAACTCCGGGTAAAATTACGAACCCAACTAAAACTCCGGGTAAAATTACGAACCCAACTAAACAGTCCGGGTAAAATTACGAACCCAAATAAAAAGTCCGGGTAAAATTACGAACCCAACTAAAACTCCGGGTAAAATTACGAACTCAACTAAAACTCCGGGTAAAATTACGAACCCAACTAAAACTCCGGGTAAAATTACGAACCCAACTAAAAGTCCGGGTAAAAAATACGAACCCAACTAAAAAGTCCGGGTAAAATTACAAACCAAACTAAAACTCCGGGTAAAATTACGAACCCAACTAAAACTCCGGGTAAAATTACGAACCCAACTAAAACTCGGGGTAAAATTACGAACCCAACTAAAACTCCGGGTAAAATTACGAACCCAACTAAAAAGTCCGGGTAAAATTACGAACCCAACTAAAACTCCGGGTAAAAAATACGAACCAAACAAAAAAGTCCGGGTAACATTTCGAACCCAACTAAAACTCCGGGTAAAATTACGAACCCAACTAAAACTCCGGGTAAAATTACGAACCCAAGTAAAACTCCGGGTAAAATTACGAACCCAAGTAAAACTCCGGGTAAAATTACGAACCCAACTAAAACTCCGGGTAAAATTACGAACCCAACTAAAACTCCGGGTAAAATTACGAACCCAACTAAAACTCCGGGTAAAATTACGAACCCAACTAAAACTCCGGGTAAAATTACGAACCCAACAAAAAGTCCGGGTAAAAAATACGAACCCAAATAAAAAGTCCGGGTAAAATTACGAACCCAAGTAAAACTCCGGGTAAAATTACGAACCCAACTAAAACTCCGGGTAAAATTACGAACCCAACTAAAAAGTCCGGGTAAAATTACGAACCCAAATAAAAAGTCCGGGTAAAATTACTAACCCAACTAAAACTCCGGGTAAAATTACGAACCCAACTAAAACTCCGGGTAAAATTACGAACCCAACTAAAACTCCGGGTAAAATTACGAACCCAACTAAAACTCCGGGTAAAATTACGAACCCAAGTAAAACTCCGGGTAAAATTACGAACCCAAGTAAAAGTCCGGGTAAAATTACGAACCCAAGTAAAACTCCGGGTAAAATTACGAACCCAACTAAAAGTCCGGGTAAAATTACGAACCCAACTAAAAGTCCGGGTAAAAAATACGAACCCAACTAAAAAGTCCGGGTAAAATTACGAACCCAACTAAAAGTCCGGGTAAAAGATACGAACCCAACTAAAAAGTCCGGGTAAAATTACGAACCCAAGTGAAACTCCGGGTAAAATTACGAACCCAACTAAAACTCCGGGTAAAATTACGAACCCAACTAAAAGTCCGGGTAAAAAATACGAACCCAACTAAAAAGTCCGGGTAAAATTACGAACCCAACTAAAAGTCCGGGTAAAAAATACGAACCCAACTAAAAAGTCCGGGTAAAATTACGAACTCAAGTAAAACTCCGGGTAAAATTACGAACCCAACTAAAACTCCGGGTAATATTACGAACCCAACTAAACAGTCCGGGTAAAATTACGAACCCAAATAAAAAGTCCGGGTAAAATTACGAACCCAACTAAAACTCCGGGTAAAATTACGAACTCAACTAAAACTCCGGGTAAAATTACGAACCCAACTAAAACTCCGGGTAAAATTACGAACCCAACTAAAAGTCCGGGTAAAATTACCAACACAACTAAAACTCCGGGTAAAAATACGAACCCAACTAAAACTCCGGGTAAAATTACGAACCCAACTAAAAAGTCCGGGTAAAATTACGAACCCAACTAAAACTCCGGGTAAAAAATACGAACCAAACAAAAAAGTCCGGGTAACATTTAGAACCCCACTAAAACTCCGGGTAAAAAAATACGAACCCAACTAAAACTCCGGGCAAAAATACTAACCCAACTAAAAAGTCCGGGTAAAAGATACGAACCCAACTAAAACTCCGGGTAAAAATACGAACTCAACTAAAACTCCGGGTAAAAATACGAACCCAACTAAAACTCCGGGTAAAATTACGAACCCAACTAAAAGTCCGGGTAAAAATACGAACCCAACTATTAACTCAAGACTCCGGGTAAAATTACGAACCCAACTAAAATTCCGGGTAAAATTACGAACCCAACTAAAACTCCGGGTAAAATTACGAACCCAACTAAAAGTCCGGGTAAAAAATACGAACCCAACTAAAAAGTCCGGGTAAAATTACGAACCCAACTAAAACTCCGGGTAAAATTATGAACCCAACTAAAAGTCCGGGTAAAAAATTCGAACCCAACTAAAAAGTCCGGGTAAAATTACGAACCCAACTAAAACTCCGGGTAAAATTACGAACTCAACTAAAACTCCGGGTAAAATTACGAACCCAACTAAAACTCCGGGTAAAATTACGAACCCAACTAAAAGTCCGGGTAAAAAATACGAACCCAACTAAAAAGTCCGGGTAAAATTACGAACCCAACTAAAACTCCGGGTAAAATTACGAACCCAACTAAAACTCCGGGTAAAATTACGAACCCAAGTAAAACTCCGGGTAAAATTACGAACCCAAGTAAAACTCCGGGTAAAATTACGAACCCAACTAAAACTCCGGGTAAAATTACGAACCCAACTAAAACTCCGGGTAAAATTACGAACCCAACTAAAAGTCCGGGTAAAAAATACGAACCCAACTAAAAGTCCGGGTAAAATTACGAACCCACCTAAAACTCCGGGTAAAATTACGAACCCAACTAAAACTCCGGGTAAAATTACGAACCCAACTAAAAAGTGCGGGTAAAATTACGAACCCAACTAAAAGTCCGGGTAAAAAATACGAACCAAACAAAAAAGTCCGGGTAACATTTAGAACCCAACTAAAACTCCGGGTAAAAAAATACGAACCCAACTAAAACTCCGGGCAAAAATACTAACCCAACTAAAAAGTCCGGTTAAAAAATACGAACCCAACTAAAACTCCGGGTAAAAATACGAACCCAACTAAAACTCCGGGTAAAAAATACGAACCCAACTAAAACTCCGGGTAAAAATACGAACCCAACTAAAACTCCGGGTAAAAATACGAACCCAATTAAAACTCCGGGTAAAAAATACGAACCCAACTAAAACTCCGGGTAAAAAATACGAACCCAACTAAAACTCCGGGCAAAAATACTAACCCAACTAAAAAGTCCGGGTAAAAAATACGAACCCAACTAAAACTCCGGGTAAAGATACGAACCCAACTAAAACTCCGGGTAAAAATACGAACCCAATTAAAACTCCGGGTAAAATTACGAACCTAACTAAAAGTCCGGGTAAAAAATACGAACCCAACTAAAAAGTCCGGGTAAAATTACGAACCCAACTAAAAGTCCGGGTAAAAAATACGAACCCAACTAAAAAGTTCGGGTAAAATTACGAACCCAAGTAAAACTCCGGGTAAAATTACGAACCCAACTAAAACTCCGGGTAAAATTACGAACCCAACTAAACAGTCCGGGTAAAATTACGAACCCAAATAAAAAGTCCGGGTAAAATTACGAACCCAACTAAAACTCCGGGTAAAATTACGAACTCAACTAAAACTCCGGGTAAAATTACGAACCCAACTAAAACTCCGAGTAAAATTACGAACCCTACTAAAAGTCCGGGTAAAATTACCAACACATCTAAAACTCCGGGTAAAAATACGAACCCAACTAAAACTCCGGGTAAAATTACGAACCCAACTAAAAAGTCCGGGTAAAATTACGAACCCAACTAAAACTCCGGGTAAAAAATACGAACCAAACAAAAAAGTCCGGGTAACATTTAGAACCCAACTAAAACTCCGGGTAAAAAAATACGAACCCAACTAAAACTCCGGGCAAAAATACTAACCCAACTAAAAAGTCCGGGTAAAAAATACGAACCCAACTAAAACTCCGGGTAAAAATACGAACCCAACTAAAACTCCGGGTAAAAATACGAACCCAACTAAAACTCCGGGTAAAAAATTCGGACCCAACTAAAACTCCGGGTAAAAATACGAACCCAACTAAAACTCCGGGTAAAAATACGAACCGAACTAAAACTCCGGGCAAAAATACTAACCCAACTAAAAAGTCCGGGTAAAAAATACGAACCCAACTAAAACTCCGGGTAAAAATACGAACCCAACTAAAACTCCGGGTAGAAATACGAACCCAACTAAAACTCCGCGTAAAAAATACGACCCCAACTAAAACTCCGGGTAAAAAATACGAACCCAACTAAAAAGTCCGGTAGAAAATATGAACCCAACTAAAACTCCGGGTAAAATTACCAACACAACTAAAACTCCGGGTAAAAATGCGAACCCAACTAAAACTCCGGGTAAAAAATACGAACCCAACTAAAACTCCGGGTAAAAAATACGAACCCAACTAACACTCCGGGTAAAATTACGAACCCAACTAAAAGTCCGGGTAAAAAATACGAACCCAACTAAAAAGTCCGGGTAAAATTACGAACCCAACTAAAACTCCGGGTAAAATTACGAACCCAACTAAAACTCCGGGTAAAATTACGAACCCAACTAAAACTCCGGGTAAAATTACGAACCCAAGTAAAACACCGCGTAAAATTACGAACCCAACTAAAACTCCGGTAAAATTACGAACCCAACTAAAACTCCGGGTAAAATTACGAACCCAACTAAAAGTCCGGGTAAAAAATACGAACCCAACTAAAAAGTCCGGGTAAAATTACGAACCCAAGTAAAACTCCGGGTAAAATTACGAACCCAACTAAAACTCCGGGTAAAATTACGAATCCAAATAAAACTCCGGGTAAAATTACGAACCCAACTAAAACTCCGGGTAAAATTACGAACGCATCTAAAAAGTGCGGGTAAAATTACGAACCCAACTAAAACTCCGGGTAAAATTACGAACTCAACTAAAACTCCGGGTAAAATTACGAACCCAACTAAAACTCCGGGTAAAATTACGAACCCAACTAATAGTCCGGGTAAAAAATACGAACCCATCTAAAAAGTCCGGGTAAAATTACGAACCTAACTAAAACTCCGGGTAAAATTACGAACCCAACTAAAACTACGGGTAAAGTTACGAACCCAAGTAAAACTCCGGGTAAAATTACGAACCCAAGTAAAACTCCGGGTAAAATTACGAACCCAACTAAAACTCCGGGTAAAATTACGAACCCAACTAAAACTCCGGGTAAAATTACGAATCCAACTAAAAGTCCGGGTAAAAAATACGAACCCAACTAAAAAGTCCGGGTAAAATTACGAACCCAAGTAAAACTCCTGTTAAAATTACGAACCCAACTAAAACTCCGGGTAAAATTACGAACCCAACTAAAACTCCGGGTAAAATTACAAACCCAACTAAAACTCCGGGTAAAATTAAGAACCCAACTAAAAAGTGCGGGTAAAATTACGAACCCAACTAAAACTCCGGGTAAAAAATACGAACCAAACAAAAAAGTCCGGGTAACATTTTGAACCCAACTAAAACTCCGGGTAAAAAAATACGAACCCAACTAAAAGTCCGGGCAAAAATACTAACCCAACTAAAAAGTCCGGGTAAAAAATACGAACCCAACTAAAACTCCGGGTAAAAATACGAACCCAACTAAAACTCCGGGTAAAAATACGAACCCAACTAAAACTCCGGGTAAAAAATACGAACCTAACTAAAACTCCGGGTAAAAATACGAACCCAACTAAAACTCCGGGTAAAAATACGAACCCAACTAAAACTCCGAGTAAAAAATACGAACCCAACTAAAACTCCGGGTAAAAAATACGAACCCAACTAAAACTCCGGGCAAAAATACTAACCCAACCAAAAAATCCGGGTAAAAAATACGAACCCAACTAAAACTCCGGGTAAAAATACGAACCCAACTAAAACTCCGGGTAAAAATACGAACCCAACTAAAACTCCGGGTAAAAAATACGAACCCAACTAAAACTCCGGGTAAAAAATATGAACCCAACTAAAACTCCGGGTAAAATTACCAACACAACTAAAACTCCGGGTAAAAATACGAACACAACTAAAACTCCGGGTAAAAGATACGAACCCAATTAAAACTCCGGGTAAAAAATACGAACCCAACTAAAACTCCAGGTAAAATTACGAACCCAACTAAAAGTCCGGGTAAAAAATACAAACCCAACTAAAACGTCCGGGTAAAATTACGAACCCAACTAAAACTCCGGGTAAAATTACGAACCCAACTAAAACTCCGGGTAAAATTACGAACCCAACTAAAACTCCGGGTAAAATTACGAACCCAAGTAAAACACCGGGTAAAATTACGAACCCAACTAAAACTCCGGGTAAAATTACAAACCCAACTAAAACTCCGGGTAAAATTACGACCCCAACTAAAAGTCCGGGTAAAAAATACGAACCCAACTAAAAAGTCCGGGTAAAATTACGAACCCAAGTAAAACTCCGGGTAAAATTACGAACCCAACTAAAACTCCGGGTAAAATTACGAACCCAAATAAAACTCCGGGTAAAATTACGAACCCAACTAAAACTCCGGGTAAAATTACGAACCCAACTAAAAAGTGCGGGTAAAATTACGAACCCAACTAAAACTCCGGGTAATATTACGAACTCAACTAAAACTCCGGGTAAAATTACGAACCCAACTAAAACTCCGGGTAAAAATACGAACCCAACTAAAACTCCGCGTAAAAAATACGACCCCAACTAAAACTCCGGGTAAAAAATACGAACCCAACTAAAAAGTCCGGTAAAAAATATGAACCCAACTAAAACTCCGGGTAAAATTACCAACACAACTAAAACTCCGGGTAAAAATGCGAACCCAACTAAAACTCCGGGTAAAAAATACGAACCCAACTAAAACTCCGGGTAAAAAATACGAACCCAACTAACACTCCGGGTAAAATTACGAACCTAACTAAAAGTCCGGGTAAAAAATACGAACCCAACTAAAAAGTCCGGGTAAAATTACGAACCCAACTAAAACTCCGGGTAAAATTACGAACCCAACTAAAACTCCGGGTAAAATTACGAACCCAACTAAAACTCCGGGTAAAATTACGAACCCAAGTAAAACACCGGGTAAAATTACGAACCCAACTAAAACTCCGGGTAAAATTACGAACCCAACTAAAACTCCGGGTAAAATTACGAACCCAACTAAAAGTCCGGGTAAAAAATACGAACCCAACTAAAAAGTCCGGGTAAAATTACGAACCCAAGTAAAACTCCGGGTAAAATTACGAACCCAACTAAAACTCCGGGTAAAATTACGAATCCAAATAAAACTCCGGGTAAAATTACGAACCCAACTAAAACTCCGGGTAAAATTACGAACCCATCTAAAAAGTGCGGGTAAAATTACGAACTCAACTAAAACTCCGGGTAAAATTACGAACCCAACTAAAACTCCGGGTAAAATTACCAACACAACTAAAACTCCGGGTAAAAATACGAACACAACTAAAACTCCGGGTAAAAGATACGAACCCAATTAAAACTCCGGGTAAAAAATACGAACCCAACTAAAACTCCAGGTAAAATTACGAACCCAACTAAAAGTCCGGGTAAAAAATACGAACCCAACTAAAACGTCCGGGTAAAATTACGAACCCAACTAAAACTCCCGGTAAAATTACGAACCCAACTAAAACTCCGGGTAAAATTACGAACCCAACTAAAACTCCGGGTAAAATTACGAACCCAAGTAAAACACCGGGTAAAATTACGAACCCAACTAAAACTCCGGGTAAAATTACAAACCCAACTAAAACTCCGGGTAAAATTACGACCCCAACTAAAAGTCCGGGTAAAAAATACGAACCCAACTAAAAAGTCCGGGTAAAATTACGAACCCAAGTAAAACTCCGGGTAAAATTACGAACCCAACTAAAACTCCGGGTAAAATTACGAACCCAAATAAAACTCCGGGTAAAATTACGAACCCAACTAAAACTCCGGGTAAAATTACGAACCCAACTAAAAAGTGCGGGTAAAATTACGAACCCAACTAAAACTCCGGGTAATATTACGAACTCAACTAAAACTCCGGGTAAAATTACGAACCCAACTAAAACTCCGGGTAAAAATACGAACCCAACTAAAACTCCGCGTAAAAAATACGACCCCAACTAAAACTCCGGGTAAAAAATACGAACCCAACTAAAAAGTCCGGTAAAAAATATGAACCCAACTAAAACTCCGGGTAAAATTACCAACACAACTAAAACTCCGGGTAAAAATGCGAACCCAACTAAAACTCCGGGTAAAAAATACGAACCCAACTAAAACTCCGGGTAAAAAATACGAACCCAACTAACACTCCGGGTAAAATTACGAACCCAACTAAAAGTCCGGGTAAAAAATACGAACCCAACTAAAAAGTCCGGGTAAAATTACGAACCCAACTAAAACTCCGGGTAAAATTACGAACCCAACTAAAACTCCGGGTAAAATTACCAACCCAACTAAAACTCCGGGTAAAATTACGAACCCAAGTAAAACACCGGGTAAAATTACGAACCCAACTAAAACTCCGGGTAAAATTACGAACCCAACTAAAACTCCGGGTAAAATTACGAACCCAACTAAAAGTCCGGGTAAAAAATACGAACCCAACTAAAAAGTCCGGGTAAAATTACGAACCCAAGTAAAACTCCGGGTAAAATTACGAACCCAACTAAAACTCCGGGTAAAATTACGAATCCAAATAAAACTCCGGGTAAAATTACGAACCCAACTAAAACTCCGGGTAAAATTACGAACCCATCTAAAAAGTGCGGGTAAAATTACGAACTCAACTAAAACTCCGGGTAAAATTACGAACCCAACTAAAACTCCGGGTAAAATTACGAACCCAACTAATAGTCCGGGTAAAAAATACAAACCCATCTAAAAAGTCCGGGTAAAATTACGAACCTAACTAAAACTCCGGGTAAAATTACGAACCCAACTAAAACTACGGGTAAAATTACGAACCCAAGTAAAACTCCGGGTAAAATTACGAACCCAAGTAAAACTCCGGGTAAAATTACGAACCCAACTAAAACTCCGGGTAAAATTACGAATCCAACTAAAAGTCCGGGTAAAAAATACGAACCCAACTAAAAAGTCCGGGTAAAATTACGAACCCAAGTAAAACTCCGGGTAAAATTACGAACCCAACTAAAACTCCGGGTAAAATTACGAACCCAACTAAAACTCCGGGTAAAATTACAAACCCAACTAAAACTCCGGGTAAAAAATACGAACCAAACAAAAAAGTCCGGGTAACATTTTGAACCCAACTAAAACTCCGGGTAAAAAAATACGAACCCAACTAAAACTCCGGGCAAAAATACTAACCCAACTAAAAAGTCCGGGTAAAAAATACGAACCCAACTAAAACTCCGGGTAAAAATACGAACCCAACTAAAACATCGGGTAAAAATACGAACCCAACTAAAACTCCGGGTAAAAAATACGAACCTAACTAAAACTCCGGGTAAAAATACGAACCCAACTAAAACTCCGGGTAAAAATACGAACCCAACTAAAACTCCGAGTAAAAAATACGAACCCAACTAAAACTCCGGGTAAAAAATACGAACCCAACTAAAACTCCGGGCAAAAATACTAACCCAACTAAAAAATCCGGGTAAAAAATACGAACCCAACTAAAACTCCGGGTAAAAATACGAACCCAACTAAAACTCCGGGTAAAAATACGAACCCAACTAAAACTCCTGGTAAAAAATACGAACCCAACTAAAACTCCGGGTAAAAAATATGAACCCAACTAAAACTCCGGGTAAAATTACCAACACAACTAAAACTCCGGGTAAAAATACGAACACAACTAAAACTCCGGGTAAAAGATACGAACCCAATTAAAACTCCGGGTAAAAAATACGAAGCCAACTAAAACTCCAGGTAAAATTACGAACCCAACTAAAAGTCCGGGTAAAAAATACGAACCCAACTAAAACGTCCGGGTAAAATTACGAACCCAACTAAAACTCCGGGTAAAATTACGAACCCAACTAAAACTCCGGGTAAAATTACGAACCCAACTAAAACTCCGGGTAAAATTACGAACCCAAGTAAAACACCGGGTAAAATTACGAACCCAACTAAAACTCCGGGTAAAATTACGAACCCAACTAAAACTCCGGGTAAAATTACGACCCCAACTAAAAGTCCGGGTAAAAAATACGAACCCAACTAAAAAGTCCGGGTAAAATTACGAACCCAAGTAAAACTCCGGGTAAAATTACGAACCCAACTAAAACTCCGGGTAAAATTACGAACCCAAATAAAACTCGGGGTAAAATTACGAACCCAACTAAAACTCCGGGTAAAATTACGAACCCAACTAAAAAGTGCGGGTAAAATTACGAACCCAACTAAAACTCCGGGTAAAATTACGAACTCAACTAAAACTCCGGGTAAAATTACGAACCCAACTAAAACTCCGGGTAAAATTACGAACCCAACTAATAGTCCGGGTAAAAAATACGAACCCATCTAAAAAGTCCGGGTAAAATTACGAACCCAACTAAAACTCCGGGTAAAATTACGAACCCAACTAAAACTCCGGGTAAAATTACGAACCCAAGTAAAACTCCGGGTAAAATTACGAACCCAAGTAAAACTCCGGGTAAAATTACGAACCCAACTAAAACTCCGGGTAAAATTACGAACCCAACTAAAACTCCGGGTAAAATTACGAACCCAACTAAAAGTCCGGGTAAAAAATACGAACCCAACTAAAAAGTCCGGGTAAAATTACGAACCCAAGTAAAACTCCGGGTAAAATTACGAACCCAACTAAAACTCCGGGTAAAATTACAAACCCAACTAAAACTCCGGGTAAAATTAAGAACCCAACTAAAAAGTGCGGGTAAAATTACGAACCCAACTAAAACTCCGGGTAAAAAATACGAACCAAACAAAAAAGTCCGGGGAACATTTTGAACCCAACTAAAACTCCGGGCAAAAATACTAACCCAACTAAAAAGTCCGGGTAAAAAATACGAACCCAACTAAAACTTCGGGTAAAAATACGAACCCAACTAAAACTCCGGGTAAAAATACGAACCCAACTAAAACTCCGGGTAAAAAATACGAACCTAACTAAAATACCGGTTAAAAATACGAACCCAACTAAAACTCCGGGTAAAAATACGAACCCAACTAAAACTCCGAGTAAAAAATACGAACCCAACTAAAACTCCGGGTAAAAAATACGAACCCAACTAAAACTCCGGGCAAAAATACTAACCCAACTAAAAAGTCCGGGTAAAAAATACGAACCCAACTAAAACTCCGGGTAAAAATACGAACCCAACTAAAACTCCGGGTAAAAATACGAACCCAACTAAAACTCCGGGTAAAAAATACGAACCCAACTAAAACTCCGGGTAAAAAATACGAACCCAACTAAAAAGTCCGGTAAAAAATATGAACACAACTAAAACTCCGGGTAAAAATACGAACACAACTAAAACTCCGGGTAAAAGATACGAACCCAATTAAAACTCCGGGTAAAAAATACGAACCCAACTAAAACTCCAGGTAAAATTACGAACCCAACTAAAAGTCCGGGTAAAAAATACGAACCCAACTAAAACGTCCGGGTAAAATTACGAACCCAACTAAAACTCCGGGTAAAATTACGAACCCAACTAAAACTCCGGGTAAAATTACGAACCCAACTAAAACTCCGGGTAAAATTACGAACCCAACTAAAAAGTCCGGGTAAAATTACGAACCCAAATAAAAAGTCCGGGTAAAATTACTAACCCAACTAAAACTCCGGGTAAAATTACGAACCCAACTAAAACTCCGGGTAAAATTACGAACCCAACTAAAACTCCGGGTAAAATTACGAACCCAACTAAAACTCCGGGTAAAATTACTAACCCAACTAAAACTCCGGGTAAAATTACGAACCCAAGTAAAACTCCGGGTAAAATTACGAACACAACTAAAACTCCGGGTAAAATTACGAACCCAACTAAACAGTCCGGATAAAATTACGAACCCAAATAAAAAGTCCGGGTAAAATTACGAACCCAACTAAAACTCCGGGTAAAATTACGAACTCAACTAAAACTCCGGGTAAAATTACGAACCCAACTAAAACTCCGGGTAAAATTACGAACCCAACTAAAAGTCCGGGTAAAAAATACGAACCCAACTAAAAAGTCCGGGTAAAATTACGAACCCAACTAAAAGTCCGGGTAAAAAATACGAACCCAACTAAAACGTCCGGGTAAAATTACGAACCCAACTAAAACTCCGGGTAAAATTACGAACCCAACTAAAACTCCGGGTAAAATTACGAACCCAACTAAAACTCCGGGTAAAATTACGAACCCAACTAAAAAGTCCGGGTAAAATTACGAACCCAAATAAAAAGTCCGGGTAAAATTACTAACCCAACTAAAACTCCGGGTAAAATTACGAACCCAACTAAAACTCCGGGTAAAATTACGAACCCAACTAAAACTCCGGGTAAAATTACGAACCCAACTAAAACTCCGGGTAAAATTACGAACCCAACTAAAACTCCGGGTAAAATTACGAACCCAACTAAAAGTCCGGGTAAAAAATACGAACCCAACTAAAAAGTCCGGGTAAAATTACGAACCCAACTAAAACTCCGGGTAAAATTACGAACCCAACTAAAACTCCGGGTAAAATTACGAACCCAACTAAAACTCCGGGTAAAAAATACGAACCCAACTAAAAAGTCCGGGTAAAATTACGAACCCAACTAAAAATCCGGGTAAAAAATACGAACCCAACTAAAAAGTCCGGGTAAAATTACGAACCCAAGTAAAACTCCGGGTAAAATTACGAACCCAACTAAAACTCCGGGTAAAATTACGAACCCAACTAAACAGTCCGGGTAAAATTACGAACCCAAATAAAAAGTCCGGGTAAAATTACGAACCCAACTAAAACTCCGGGTAAAATTACGAACCCAACTAAAAGTCCGGGTAAAAAATACGAACCCAACTAAAAAGTCAGGGTAAAATTACGAACCCAAGTAAAACTCCGGGTAAAATTACGAACCCAACTAAAACTCCGGGTAAAATTACGAATCCAAATAAAACTCCGGGTAAAATTACGAACCCAACTAAAACTCAGGGTAAAATTACGAACCCATCTAAAAAGTGCGGGTAAAATTACGAACCCAACTAAAACTCCGGGTAAAATTACGAACTCAACTAAAACTCCGGGTAAAATTACGAACCCAACTAAAACTCCGGGTAAAATTACGAACCCAACTAATAGTCCGGGTAAAAAATACGAACCCATCTAAAAAGTCCGGGTAAAATTACGAACCTAACTAAAACTCCGGGTAAAATTACGAACCCAACTAAAACTACGGGTAAAATTACGAACCCAAGTAAAACTCCGGGTAAAATTACGAACCCAAGTAAAACTCCGGGTAAAATTACGAACCCAACTAAAACTCCGGGTAAAATTACGAACCCAACTAAAACTCCGGGTAAAATTACGAATCCAACTAAAAGTCCGGGTAAAAAATACGAACCCAACTAAAAAGTCCGGGTAAAATTACGAACCCAAGTAAAACTCCGGGTAAAATTACGAACCCAACTAAAACTCCGGGTAAAATTACGAACCCAACTAAAACTCCGGGTAAAATTACAAACCCAACTAAAACTCCGGGTAAAATTAAGAACCCAACTAAAAAGTGCGGGTAAAATTACGAACCCAACTAAAACTCCGGGTAAAAAATACGAACCAAACAAAAAAGTCCGGGTAGCATTTTGAACCCAACTAAAACTCCGGGTAAAAAAATACGAACCCAACTAAAACTCCGGGCAAAAATACTAACCCAACTAAAAAGTCCGGGTAAAAAATACGAACCCAACTAAAACTCCGGGTAAAAATACGAACCCAACTAAAACTCCGGGTAAAAATACGAACCCAACTAAAACTCCGGGTAAAAAATACGAACCTAACTAAAACTCCGGGTAAAAATACGAACCCAACTAAAACTCCGGGTAAAAATACGAACCCAACTAAAACTCCGAGTAAAAAATACGAACCCAACGCTGAACGTAGAACAACGCTGAAAGGCAAGTAGACAAAATTAATACTGTCCACTTTATTCGCGTACAAACTATCGGTCGGACAACCTCGTAAAACTAGTCCCAGTAAAACAACTTAAAAAATCCTGTCCCGATACTCCGAGGCCTTTCTGTCTGTAAAATCAAGCCACCTTGAACGGCCCCTAGGTGTGAAGAGTCTATGTCTGCTTGTTTATCCTCTGTAAATAACCACCACTTATAAATAAAAAAGAAAAGTTAAAAAAAAAAAAAAAAAAAAAAAATTAAAAAAACAAAGAACAACATAAACAAAGAAAAAAGACAAAATCGAAAAAAAAAAAAACAGAAAAGCTTAAATTATTAATCACAACCAAAATGACCAGAACCAGAAATAAAGCAAAAAACAACGACCAGGAGTCGAGTGATAGCGATGAAGGCTGTACCAATCAGGACTTAATGAAAGAACTGAAGGAAATGCGAAAGACTTTAGAGTTCCTATCCGCTAAATACGACGAAATACTAAAAGATCATACCGACATCAAAAACCAATTGAGCGAAGAAGTCAAAGCAAGGAAAAAACTAACCGTGAGGGTGGAAGAACTGGAGGACGCCTTGGAGGGTAGAGAACGGAATAAAATTGCAAACAACATCATAATAAGCGGAATAGAGAGACAGGAACGCAGAGAAAAAACGAAGGATGTGGTCATGAAGGTAATGAGAGCAATGAAAATAAACATCGAGGACGGTGAAATTATAAACGCGCACAGGAAAGACGATAACAAAGAAACCAGCCCAATAATAGTTGAATTTAAAACCAAAGAAAACCAAGTAGATATCCTCAAGAGCAGAAGAACGGTGGGTGCCATTACAACAACAGAATGTTTACTCAAGGGCAAAAATGCAACCATATTTATGAACGAACAATTAACTCACAAAACGAATAACTTATTCTTCAAGGCAAGGGAAGCAAAAAGAGTAAAACAATATAAAGCTGCGTGGACACGAGAAAACAAAGTCTTTATGAGGAAAACCGAAACAAGTAGCAAGATTAGAATAAGGAACATCGACGATCTTGACAAATTACAATAAAAACATCACCAAAATACAAAAACAAAAAACGCACAAATACCAATGACTTCCATATATTTACACAATGTCCAAAGTATCAAGAACAAGCATCACGAACTCGAACTCATACCAGCACTATACGACCCAACGATAATTGTAATAACGGAAACATGGCTTGCATCTCAAAATGAACGACTTTACAATATAAGAGGGTATAATGCAGAATACCACTCCAGAGAAAATACCATACGAGGAGGAGGGCTAGCGATATACATAAAACAAGGCGTCGAATACACAGTAAAAAACAAAATAACATCAAAAAACATAGAATCACTATCGATCTACCTAGAAAAAGATAAAATATCGATGACGGCCGTATATAAGCCCCCGCACGTGACATTCGACGACCTCAAATATACACTGCAGAACAATATACTAAATAGAAGGAAACCCCACATCGTGCTCGGTGACTTTAATATTAACATAATGAACAACAACAATAATTCGAAAGACTACAAATCCATAATCACTGAGCAGGGATATGAGCTGATCAATAAGACCGGAAAGAAGCACTATACTAGAACGAACCCTCGCGGAGAGAATACAATCTTGGATCACATCATAACAAACATAAAACAGAAGATACGAAAGATCAAAATAATACCAACGAACGTATCAGACCATTATCCAATAATAACGGAACTTACAGGACTAGACACACCAAAATACGCATATTACACCTATAAACACACGGATACAAAGAAAATAAAACATGACATAGACCAAATAATAAGCGAAGAAATAGACACTTTCGAAGACTTATCAAAATCGCTGGAGACCATAATTACAAAAAACAAAACAGAAACAAAGATTAAAAGACAAACAAAATGCGAATGGATAACAAAGGAAATAATAACCGACATAAAAAAGCGCAACAAGACTCATAAGATGTATAGGAAAGACTTAACAAATGACCTACTAAAGCAGAGATACTATGAAATTAAGAAACATACCGCAAGAAAAATAAAAGCAGCCAAAATAAACTACTTCAACAAAAAATTTCTGGCAATCCGGTACGACAACAAAAAAACTTGGTCAATAGTGAACAGCTTAATAAACAAAGAAACTATGAAAAAAAACCCAATAACAAAAATCACAAAAGAAAACCACTCCCAAACAACGGACAAAACAGAAATTGCTAACGAAATAAACAAATACTTTTCGCAAATAGGAGAAAAACTAGCAGCAAAATGCCACCCAAAAAAACTAAACAATGACGAACAACCCAAACATAAAATCACAGCGGCCAAATTCTATGACACAAACGATGAAGAAGTGCGAGATATACTTAGAAAACTAAAGAAGAACAAAGCCCCTGGCTTCGACTGCATAACAAATAACATGCTGACTGATAACGCAGACAAATTGGCAACAATCATAACAAGATTAACGAACAAAATGCTCGAAGAAGGAATCTACCCAGAATATCTAAAGAAAACAACAATAGTACCAATATACAAAAACGGGGACAACACCAAACCTGAAAACTATAGACCTATCTCCAAACTATCTGCATTAAATAGAATCACGGAGACTATAATAAAACGACGTCTGGATCAACATATACAGGCGAACAAACTAATAAACGAACGCCAATACGCATTGCAACAACATACTGGAACCACATCAGCAGTGCTGGACTTAATAGCAAATATAGCAAAGAACCTAGACAAAAAGAAAGAAGTAGCTATAATTTTTATAGACATGAAAAAAGCCTTTGACACCATAAACAAAGACAAATTATTGGAAAAAATGGAACCACTCGGAATAACTGGTAACAACCTAAACCTGATAAAAACATACACCAAAAACAGGCCCCAACAAGTGCAAATAGGCGAGACAAAAAGTGAAACGAGATACCCATCATTCGGAGTGCCACAGGGAGGAAATCTATCACCAATCATGTACATTTTATATACTAACGATATCCACGAATTATCGCTAAGAGGCAGCCTGTCTGTGTTCGCCGACGATATTTGCATAATGTACACAAACAACAACCTAGAAACAATACAAGAACAAATAACCACCGACATTAAGAAATTAGAGGATTGGAGCACAGATAATTACCTAACTATAAACGAGCTGAAAACAAACTACATGATAATGAACAACACCAACGGTAAAAGACTACAAATCCAAATAAATGGCCACACGATAGAGGAAACTAAAGAAGCAAAATACCTAGGACTGAGGATCTCGCATGACATGAGATGGGACACACATGTAAACCACATAAGACAACAAAACGCGATAGCAATATCAAAAATCACAAAAATCAGAACCCTAATACCAAATCACATGAGGAAGACAATATACCACTCCATGTTTGCATGCAACTTAAAGTACCTAGGAACCATTTGGGGCTCAACAACGATCACTAACTTAAAAAAACTACAAGTACAACAAAATAAAGCTTTGAAACTGATTCACAACTTCGACCACCTCACACCCACAAAAGCACTGTTCGAGCTTACTCGAGAATTAGACGTTAAACAGACCCTCCAACTAAACGACCTTTTGCTGTTACATAAAGCGATAAATAGAAAAATTAAAACGGACTTGACACTATTAACAAATAAAGACATTCACAACAAGAACACCAGACAACGAACTCACATACGAACTCAGAAAGTAAACACAAAAAAATATACATTGAGTATAACAACTGACACAATAAACAAATACAACAAACTAGAAGACAATATTAAGAAACTGCAACACAATCCTTTCAAACAAAAAATAATGCAAATGATTCTGATGAGGACAATTTGACGTGACCCCGACAGTATAGACACAAAAACAACATACCCTCGATACCGTCAGCCCGAGGATGAACTTCACCACTCGAGGCGAAGACAGAGGGAGGAAGCCGCATGGAGGATTGATGCCGTGTATTGAATATGTTATTTATATTACATGACTCAATAACTCAATGTGCAATGCTATGTAAATAGTAGAACAAATAAAGTTTCATTTCATTTCAACTAAAACTCCGGGTAAAAAATACGAACCCAACTAAAACTCCGGGCAAAAATACTAACCCAACTAAAAAATCCGGGTAAAAAATACGAACCCAACTAAAACTCCGGGTAAAAATACGAACCCAACTAAAACTCCGGGTAAAAATACGAACCCAACTAAAACTCCGGGTAAAAAATACGAACCCAACTAAAACTCCGGGTAAAAAATATGAACCCAACTAAAACTCCGGGTAAAATTACCAACACAACTAAAACTCCGGGTAAAAATACGAACACAACTAAAACTCCGGGTAAAATATACGAACCCAATTAAAACTCCGGGTAAAAAATACGAACCCAACTAAAACTCCAGGTAAAATTACGAACCCAACTAAAAGTCCGGGTAAAAAATACGAACCCAACTAAAACGTCCGGGTAAAATTACGAACCCAACTAAAACTCCGGGTAAAATTACGAACCCAACTAAAACTCCGGGTAAAATTACGAACCCAACTAAAACTCCGGGTAAAATTACGAACCCAAGTAAAACACCGGGTAAAATTACGAACCCAACTAAAACTCCGGGTAAAATTACGAACCCAACTAAAACTCCGGGTAAAATTACGACCCCAACTAAAAGTCCGGGTAAAAAATACGAACCCAACTAAAAAGTCCGGGTAAAATTACGAACCCAAGTAAAACTCCGGGTAAAATTACGAACCCAACTAAAACTGCGGGTAAAATTACGAACCCAAATAAAACTCCGGGTTAAATTACGAACCCAACTAAAACTCCGGGTAAAATTACGAACCCAACTAAAAAGTGCGGGTAAAATTACGAACCCAACTAAAACTCCGGGTAAAATTACGAACTCAACTAAAACTCCGGGTAAAATTACGAACCCAACTAAAACTCCGGGTAAAATTACGAACCCAACTAATAGTCCGGGTAAAAAATACGAACCCATCTAAAAAGTCCGGGTAAAATTACGAACCCAACTAAAACTCCGGGTAAAATTACGAACCCAACTAAAACTCCGGGTAAAATTACGAACCCAAGTAAAACTCCGGGTAAAATTACGAACCCAAGTAAAACTCCGGGTAAAATTACTAACCCAACTAAAACTCCGGGTAAAATTAGGAACCCAACTAAAAGTCCGGGTAAAAAATACGAACCCAACTAAAAAGTCCGGGTAAAATTACGAACCCAACTAAAACTCCGGGTAAAATTACGAACCCAACTAAAACTCCGGGTAAAATTACGAACCCAACTAAAAGTCCGGGTAAAAAATACGAACCCAACTAAAAAGTGCGGGTAAAATTACGAACCCAACTAAAAATCCGGGTAAAAAATACGAACCCAACTAAAAAGTCCGGGTAAAATTACGAACCCAAGTAAAACTCCGGGTAAAATTACGAACCCAACTAAAACTCCGGGTAAAATTACGAACCCAACTAAACAGTCCGGGTAAAATTACGAACCCAAATAAAAAGTCCGGGTAAAATTACGAACCCAACTAAAACTCCGGGTAAAATTACGAACTCAACTAAAACTCCGGGTAAAATTACGAACCCAACTAAAACTCCGGGTAAAATTACGAACCCAACTAAAAGTCCGGGTAAAAAATACGAACCCAACTAAAAAGTCCGGGTAAAATTACGAACCCAACTAAAACTCCGGGTAAAATTACGAACCCAACTAAAACTCCGGGTAAAATTACGAACCCAACTAAAACTCGGGGTAAAATTACGAACCCAACTAAAACTCCGGGTAAAATTACGAACCCAACTAAAAAGTCCGGGTAAAATTACAAACCCAATTAAAACTCCGGGTAAAAAATACGAACCAAACAAAAAAGTCCGGGTAACATTTAGAACCCAACTAAAACTCCGGGTAAAATTACGAACCCAACTAAAACTCCGGGTAAAATTAAGAACCCAAGTAAAACTCCGGGTAAAATTACGAACCCAAGTAAAACTCCGGGTAAAATTACGAACCCAACTAAAACTCCGGGTAAAATTACGAACCCAACTAAAACTCCGGGTAAAATTACGAACTCAACTAAAACTCCGGGTAAAATTACGAACCCAACTAAAACTCCGGGTAAAATTACGAACCCAACAAAACGTCCGGGTAAAAAATACGAACCCAAATAAAAAGTCCGGGTAAAATTACGAACCCAAGTAAAACTCCGGGCAAAATTACGAACCCAACTAAAACTCCGGGTAAAATTACGAACCCAACTAAAAAGTCCGGGTAAAATTACGAACCCAAATAAAAAGTCCGGGTAAAATTACTAACCCAACTAAAACTCCGGGTAAAATTAAGAACCCAACTAAAACTCCGGGTAAAATTACGAACCCAACTAAAACTCCGGGTAAAATTACGAACCCAACTAAAACTCCGGGTAAAATTACGAACCCAAGTAAAACTCCGGGTAAAATTACGAACCCAAGTAAAACTCCGGGTAAAATTACGAACCCAACTAAAACTCCGGGTAAAATTACGAACCCAACTAAAACTCCGGGTAAAATTACGAACCCAACTAAAACTCCGGGTAAAATTACGAACCCAACTAAAACTCCGGGTAAAATTACGAACCCAACAAAAAGTCCGGGTAAAAAATACGAACCCAAATAAAAAGTCCGGGTAAAATTACGAACCCAAGTAAAACTCCGGGTAAAATTACGAACCCAACTAAAACTCCGGGTAAAATTACGAACCCAACTAAAAAGTCCGGGTAAAATTACGAACCCAAATAAAAAGTCCGGGTAAAATTACTAACCCAACTAAAACTCCGGGTAAAATTACGAACCCAACTAAAACTCCGGGTAAAATTACGAACCCAACTAAAACTCCGGGTAAAATTACGAACCCAGCTAAAGCTCCGGGTAAAATTACGAACCCAACTAAAAAGTGCGGGTAAAATTACGAACCCAACTAAAACTCCGGGTAAAAAATACGAACCAAACAAAGAAGTCCGGGTAATATTTAGAACCCAACTAAAACTCCGGGTAAAAAAATACGAACCCAACTAAAACTCCGGGCAAAAATACTAACCCAACTAAAACTCCGGGCAAAATTACGAACCCAAGTAAAACTCCGGGTAAAATTACGAACCCAACTAAAACTCCGGGTAAAATTACGAACCCAACTAAACAGTCCGGATAAAATTACGAACCCAAATAAAAAGTCCGGGTAAAATTACGAACCCAACTAAAACTCCGGGTAAAATTACGAACTCAACTAAAACTCCGGGTAAAATTACGAACCCAACTAAAACTCCGGGTAAAATTACGAACCCAACTAAAAGTCCGGGTAAAAAATACGAACCCAACTAAAAAGTCCGGGTAAAATTAGGAACCCAACTAAAAATCCGGGTAAAAAATACGAACCCAACTAAATAGTCCGGGTAAAATTACGAACCCAAGTAAAACTCCGGGTAAAATAACGAACCCAACTAAAACTCCGGGTAAAATTACGAACCCAACTAAACAGTCCGGATAAAATTACGAACCCAAATAAAAAGTCCGGGTAAAATTACGAACCCAACTAAAACTCCGGGTAAAATTACGAACTCAACTAAAACTCCGGGTAAAATTACGAACCCAACTAAAACTCCGGGTAAAATTACGAACCCAACTAAAAGTCCGGGTAAAAAATACGAACCCAACTAAAAAGTCCGGGTAAAATTACGAACCCAACTAAAACTCCGGGTAAAATTACGAACCCTACTAAAACTCCGGGTAAAATTACGAACCCAACTAAAACTCGGGGTAAAATTACGAACCCAACTAAAACTCCGGGTAAAATTACGAACCCAACTAAAAAGTCCGGGTAAAGTTACGAACCCAACTAAAACTCCGGGTAAAAAATACGAACCAAACAAAAAAGTCCGGGTAACATTTAGAACCCAACTAAAACTCCGGGTAAAAAAATACGAACCCAACTAAAACTCCGGGCAAAAATACGAACCCAACTAAAACTCCGGGCAAAAATACTAACCCAACTAAAAAGTCCGGATAAAAAATACGAACCCAACTAAAAAGTGCGGGTAAAATTACGAACCCAACTAAAACTCCGGGTAAAATTATGAACCCAACTAAAAGTCCGGGTAAAAAATTCGAACCCAACTAAAAAGTCCGGGTAAAATTACGAACCCAAGTAAAACTCCGGGTAAAATTACGAACCCAACTAAAAAGTCCGGGTAAAAGTACGAACCCAACTAAAAAGTCCGGGTAAAATTACGAACCCAACTAAAAAGTCCGGGTAAAATTACGAACCCAACTAAAACTCCGGGTAAAATTACGAACTCAACTAAAACTCCGGGTAAAATTACGAATCCAACTAAAACTCCGGGTAAAATTACGAACCCAACTAAAAGTCCGGGTAAAAAATACGAACCCAACTAAAAAGTCCGGGTAAAATTACGAACCCAACTAAAACTCCGGGTAAAATTACGAACCCAACTAAAACTCCGGGTAAAATTACGAACCCAAGTAAAACTCCGGGTAAAATTACGAACCCAAGTAAAACTCCGGGTAAAATTACGAACCCAACTAAAACTCCGGGCAAAAATACTAACCCAACTAAAAAGTCCGGGTAAAAAATACGAACCCAACTAAAACTCCGGGTAAAAATACGAACCCAACTAAAACTCCGGGTAAAAATACGAACCCAACTAAAACTCCGGGTAAAAATACCAACCCAACTAAAACTCCGGGTAAAAATACGAACCCAACTAAAACTTCGGGTAAAAATACGAACCCAACTAAAACTTCGGGTAAAAAATACGAACCCAACTAAAACTCCGGGTAAAAAATACGAACCCAACTAAAACTCCGGGCAAAAATACTAACCCAACTAAAAAGTCCAGGTAAAAAATATGAACCCAACTAAAACTCCGGGTAAAAATACGAACCCAACTAAAACTCCGGGTAAAAATACGAACCCAACTAAAACTCCGGGTAAAAGATACGAACCCAACTAAAACTCCAGGTAAAAAATACGAACCCAACTAAAAAGTCCGGTAAAAAATATGAACCCAACTAAAACTCCGGGTAAAATTACCAACACAACTAAAACTCCGGGTAAAAATACGAACCCAACTACAACTCCGGGTAAAATTACGAACCCAACTAAAACTCCGGGCAAAAATACTAACCCAACTAAAAAGTCCGGGTAAAAAATATGAACCCAACTAAAACTCCGGGTAAAAATACGAACCCAACTAAAACTCCGGGTAAAAATACGAACCCAACTAAAACTCCGGGTAAAAAATACGAACCCAATTAAAACTCCAGGTAAAAAATACGAACCCAACTAAAACTCCGGGTAAAATTACGAACCCAACTAAAACTCCGGGTAAAAAATACGAACCCAACTAAAAAGTCCGGGTAAAATTACGAACCCAAGTAAAACTCCGGGTAAAATTACGAACCCAACTAAAACTCCGGGTAAAATTACGAACCCAACTAAAAGTCCGGGTAAAAAATACGAACCCAACTAAAAAGTCCGGGTAAAATTACGAACCCAACTAAAAGTCCGGGTAAAAAATACGAACCCAACTAAAAAGTCCGGGTAAAATTACGAACCCAAGTGAAACTCCGGGTAAAATTACGAACCCAAGTAAAACTCCGGGTAAAATTACGAACCCAACTAAAACTCCGGGCAAAAATACTAACCCAACTAAAAAGTCCGGGTAAAAAATACGAACCCAGCTAAAACTCCGGGTAAAATTACGAACTCAACTAAAACTCCGGGTAAAATTACGAACCCAACTAAAACTCCGGGTAAAATTACGAACCCAACTAAAAGTCCGGGTAAAAAATACGAACCCAACTAAAAAGTCCGGGTAAAATTACGAACCCAACTAAAACTCCGGGTAAAATTACGAACCCAAGTAAAACTCCGGGTAAAATTACGAACCCAACTAAAACTCCGGGTAAAATTACGAACCCAACTAAACAGTCCGGATAAAATTACGAACCCAAATAAAAAGTCCGGGTAAAATTACGAACCCAACTAAAACTCCGGGTAAAATTACGAAATCAACTAAAACTCCGGGTAAAATTACGAACCCAACTAAAACTCCGGGTAAAATTACGAACCCAACTAAAAGTCCGGGTAAAAAATACGAACCCAACTAAAAAGTCCGGGTAAAATTACGAACCCAACTAAAACTCCGGGTAAAATTACGAACCCTACTAAAACTCCGGGTAAAATTACGAACCCAACTAAAACTCGGGGTAAAATTACGAACCCAACTAAAACTCCGGGTAAAATTACGAACCCAACTAAAAAGTCCGGGTAAAATTACGAACCCAACTAAAACTCCGGGTAAAAAATACGAACCAAACAAAAAAGTCCGGGTAACATTTAGAACCCAACTAAAACTCCGGGTAAAAAAATACGAACCCAACTAAAACTCCGGGCAAAAATACTAACCCAACTAAAAAGTCCGGATAAAAAATACGAACCCAACTAAAAAGCGCGGGTAAAATTACGAACCCAACTAAAACTCCGGGTAAAATTACGAACCCAACTAAAAAGTCCGGGTAAAATTACGAACCCAAATAAGAAGTCCGGGTAAAATTACTAACCCAACTAAAACTCCGGGTAAAATTACGAACCCAACTAAAACTCCGGGTAAAATTACGAACCCAACTAAAACTCCGGGTAAAATTACGAACCCAGCTAAAGCTCCGGGTAAAATTACGAACCCAACTAAAAAGTGCGGGTAAAATTACGAACCCAACTAAAACTCCGGGTAAAAAATACGAACCAAACAAAGAAGTCCGGGTAATATTTAGAACCCAACTAAAACTCCGGGTAAAAAAATACGAACCCAACTAAAACTCCGGGCAAAAATACTAACCCAACTAAAACTCCGGGTAAAATTACGAACCCAAGTAAAACTCCGGGTAAAATTACGAACCCAACTAAAACTCCGGGTAAAATTACGAACCCAACTAAACAGTCCGGATAAAATTACGAACCCAAATAAAAAGTCCGGGTAAAATTACGAACCCAACTAAAACTCCGTGTAAAATTACGAACTCAACTAAAACTCCGGGTAAAATTACGAACCCAACTAAAACTCCGGGTAAAATTACGAACCCAACTAAAAGTCCGGGTAAAAAATACGAACCCAACTAAAAAGTCCGGGTAAAATTACGAACCCAACTAAAAATCCGGGTAAAAAATACGAACCCAACTAAATAGTCCGGGTAATATTACGAACCCAAGTAAAACTCCGGGTAAAATTACGAACCCAACTAAAACTCCGGGTAAAATTACGAACCCAACTAAACAGTCCGGATAAAATTACGAACCCAAATAAAAAGTCCGGGTAAAATTACGAACCCAACTAAAACTCCGGGTAAAATTACGAACTCAACTAAAACTCCGGGTAAAATTACGAACCCAACTAAAACTCCGGGTAAAATTACGAACCCAACTAAAAGTCCGGGTAAAAAATACGAACCCAACTAAAAAGTCCGGGTAAAATTACGAACCCAACTAAAACTCCGGGTAAAATTACGAACCCTACTAAAACTCCGGGTAAAATTACGAACCCAACCAAAACTCGGGGTAAAATTACGAACCCAACTAAAACTCCGGGTAAAATTACGAACCCAACTAAAAAGTCCGGGTAAAGTTACGAACCCAACTAAAACTCCGGGTAAAAAATACGAACCAAACAAAAAAGTCCGGGTAACATTTAGAACCCAACTAAAACTCCGGGTAAAAAAATACGAACCCAACTAAAACTCCGGGCAAAAATACGAACCCAACTAAAACTCCGGGCAAAAATACTAACCCAACTAAAAAGTCCGGATAAAAAATACGAACCCAACTAAAAAGTGCGGGTAAAATTACGAACCCAACTAAAACTCCGGGTAAAATTATGAACCCAACTAAAAGTCCGGGTAAAAAATTCGAACCCAACTAAAAAGTCCGGGTAAAATTACGAACCCAAGTAAAACTCCGGGTAAAATTACGAACCCAACTAAAAAGTCCGGGTAAAAGTACGAACCCAACTAAAAAGTCCGGGTAAAATTACGAACCCAACTAAAAAGTCCGGGTAAAATTACGAACCCAACTAAAACTCCGGGTAAAATTACGAACTCAACTAAAACTCCGGGTAAAATTACGAACCCAACTAAAACTCCGGGAAAAATTACGAACCCAACTAAAAGTCCGGGTAAAAAATACGAACCCAACTAAAAAGTCCGGGTAAAATTACGAACCCAACTAAAACTCCGGGTAAAATTACGAACCCAACTAAAACTCCGGGTAAAATTACGAACCCAAGTAAAACTCCGGGTAAAATTACGAACCCAAGTAAAACTCCGGGTAAAATTACGAACCCAACTAAAACTCCGGGCAAAAATACTAACCCAACTAAAAAGTCCGGGTAAAAAATACGAACCCAAATAAAACTCCGGGTAAAAATACGAACCCAACTAAAACTCCGGGTAAAAATACGAACCCAACTAAAACTCCGGGTAAAAATACCAACCCAACTAAAACTCCGGGTAAAAATACGAACCCAACTAAAACTTCGGGTAAAAATACGAACCCAACTAAAACTTCGGGTAAAAAATACGAACCCAACTAAAACTCCGGGTAAAAAATACGAACCCAACTAAAACTCCGGGCAAAAATACTAACCCAACTAAAAAGTCCAGGTAAAAAATATGAACCCAACTAAAACTCCGGGTAAAAATACGAACCCAACTAAAACTCCGGGTAAAAATACGAACCCAACTAAAACTCCGGGTAAAAAATACGAACCCAACTAAAACTCCAGGTAAAAAATACGAACCCAACTAAAAAGTCCGGTAAAAAATATGAACCCAACTAAAACTCCGGGTAAAATTACCAACACAACTAAAACTCCGGGTAAAAATACGAACCCAACTACAACTCCGGGTAAAATTACGAACCCAACTAAAACTCCGGGCAAAAATACTAACCCAACTAAAAAGTCCGGGTAAAAAATATTAACCCAACTAAAACTCCGGGTAAAAATACGAACCCAACTAAAACTCCGGGTAAAAATACGAACCCAACTAAAACTCCGGGTAAGAAATACGAACCCAATTAAAACTCCAGGTAAAAAATACGAACCCAACTAAAACTCAGGGTAAAATTACGAACCCAACTAAAACTCCGGGTAAAAAATACGAACCCAACTAAAAAGTCCGGGTAAAATTACGAACCCAAGTAAAACTCCGGGTAAAATTACGAACCCAACTAAAACTCCGGGTAAAATTACGAACCCAATTAAAAGTCCGGGTAAAAAATACGAACCCAACTAAAAAGTCCGGGTAAAATTACGAACCCAACTAAAAGTCCGGGTAAAAAATACGAACCCAACTAAAAAGTCCGGGTAAAATTACGAACCCAAGTGAAACTCCGGGTAAAATTACGAACCCAAGTAAAACTCCGGGTAAAATTACGAACCCAACTAAAACTCCGGGCAAAAATACTAACCCAACTAAAAAGTCCGGGTAAAAAATACGAACCCAGCTAAAACTCCGGGTAAAATTACGAACTCAACTAAAACTCCGGGTAAAATTACGAACCCAACTAAAACTCCGGGTAAAATTACGAACCCAACTAAAAGTCCGGGTAAAAAATACGAACCCAACTAAAAAGTCCGGGTAAAATTACGAACCCAACTAAAACTCCGGGTAAAATTACGAACCCAAGTAAAACTCCGGGTAAAATTACGAACCCAACTAAAACTCCGGGTAAAATTACGAACCCAACTAAACAGTCCGGATAAAATTACGAACCCAAATAAAAAGTCCGGGTAAAATTACGAACCCAACTAAAACTCCGGGTAAAATTACGAACTCAACTAAAACTCCTTGTAAAATTACGAACCCAACTAAAACTCCGGGTAAAATTACGAACCCAACTAAAAGTCCGGGTAAAAAATACGAACCCAACTAAAAAGTCCTTGTAAAATTACGAACCCAACTAAAAATCCGGGTAAAAAATACGAACCCAACTAAATAGTCCGGGTAAAATTACGAACCCAAGTAAAACTCCGGGTAAAATTACGAACCCAACTAAAACTCCGGGTAAAATTACGAACCCAACTAAACAGTCCGGATAAAATTACGAACCCAAATAAAAAGTCCGGGTAAAATTACGAACCCAACTAAAACTCCGGGTAAAATTACGAAATCAACTAAAACTCCGGGTAAAATTACGAACCCAACTAAAACTCCGGGTAAAATTACGAACCCAACTAAAAGTCCGGGTAAAAAATACGAACCCAACTAAAAAGTCCGGGTAAAATTACGAACCCAACTAAAACTCCGGGTAAAATTACGAACCCTACTAAAACTCCGGGTAAAATTACGAACCCAACTAAAACTCGGGGTAAAATTACGAACCCAACTAAAACTCCGGGTAAAATTACGAACCCAACTAATAAGTCCGGGTAAAATTACGAACCCAACTAAAACTCCGGGTAAAAAATACGAACCAAACAAAAAAGTCCGGGTAACATTTAGAACCCAACTAAAACTCCGGGTAAAAAAATACGAACCCAACTAAAACTCCGGGCAAAAATACTAACACAACTAAAAAGTCCGGATAAAAAATACGAACCCAACTAAAAAGCGCGGGTAAAATTACGAACCCAACTAAAACTCCGGGTAAAATTATGAACCCAACTAAAAGTCCGGGTAAAAAATTCGAACCCAACTAAAAAGTCCGGGTAAAATTACGAACCCAAGTAAAACTCCGGGTAAAATTACGAACCCAACTAAAAAGTCCGGGTAAAATTACGAACCCAACTAAAAAGTCCGGGTAAAATTACGAACCCAACTAAAAAGTCCGGGTAAAATTACGAACCCAACTAAAACTCCGGGTAAAATTACGAACTCAACTAAAACTCCGGGTAAAATTACGAACCCAACTAAAACTCCGGGTAAAATTACGAACCCAACTAAAAGTCCGGGTAAAAAATACGAACCCAACTAAAAAGTCCGGGTAAAATTACGAACCCAACTAAAACTCCGGGTAAAATTACGAACCCAACTAAAACTCCGGGTAAAATTACGAACCCAAGTAAAACTCCGGGTAAAATTACGAACCCAAGTAAAACTCCGGGTAAAATTACGAACCCAACTAAAACTCCGGGCAAAAATACGAACCCAACTAAAAAGTCCGGGTAAAATTACGAACCCAACTAAAAGTCCGGGTAAAAAATACGAACCCAACTAAAAAGTCCGGGTAAAATTACGAACCCAACTAAAACTCCGGGTAAAATTACGAACCCTACTAAAACTCCGGGTAAAATTACGAACCCAACTAAAACTCGGGGTAAAATTACGAACCCAACTAAAACTCCGGGTAAAATTACGAACCCAACTAAAAAGTCCGGGTAAAATTACGAACCCAACTAAAACTCCGGGTAAAAAATACGAACCAAACAAAAAAGTCCGGGTAACATTTAGAACCCAACTAAAACTCCGGGTAAAAAAATACGAACCCAACTAAAACTCCGGGCAAAAATACTAACCCAACTAAAAAGTCCGGATAAAAAATACGAACCCAACTAAAAAGCGCGGGTAAAATTACGAACCCAACTAAAACTCCGGGTAAAATTACGAACCCAACTAAAAAGTCCGGGTAAAATTACGAACCCAAATAAAAAGTCCGGGTAAAATTACTAACCCAACTAAAACTCCGGGTAAAATTACGAACCCAACTAAAACTCCGGGTAAAATTACGAACCCAACTAAAACTCCGGGTAAAATTACGAACCCAGCTAAAGCTCCGGGTAAAATTACGAACCCAACTAAAAAGTGCGGGTAAAATTACGAACCCAACTAAAACTCCGGGTAAAAAATACGAACCAAACAAAGAAGTCCGGGTAATATTTAGAACCCAACTAAAACTCCGGGTAAAAAAATACGAACCCAACTAAAACTCCGGGCAAAAATACTAACCCAACTAAAACTCCGGGTAAAATTACGAACCCAAGTAAAACTCCGGGTAAAATTACGAACCCAACTAAAACTCCGGGTAAAATTACGAACCCAACTAAACAGTCCGGATAAAATTACGAACCCAAATAAAAAGTCCGGGTAAAATTACGAACCCAACTAAAACTCCGTGTAAAATTACGAACTCAACTAAAACTCCGGGTAAAATTACGAACCCAACTAAAACTCCGGGTAAAATTACGAACCCAACTAAAAGTCCGGGTAAAAAATACGAACCCAACTAAAAAGTCCGGGTAAAATTACGAACCCAACTAAAAATCCGGGTAAAAAATACGAACCCAACTAAATAGTCCGGGTAATATTACGAACCCAAGTAAAACTCCGGGTAAAATTACGAACCCAACTAAAACTCCGGGTAAAATTACGAACCCAACTAAACAGTCCGGATAAAATTACGAACCCAAATAAAAAGTCCGGGTAAAATTACGAACCCAACTAAAACTCCGGGTAAAATTACGAACTCAACTAAAACTCCGGGTAAAATTACGAACCCAACTAAAACTCCGGGTAAAATTACGAACCCAACTAAAAGTCCGGGTAAAAAATACGAACCCAACTAAAAAGTCCGGGTAAAATTACGAACCCAACTAAAACTCCGGGTAAAATTACGAACCCTACTAAAACTCCGGGTAAAATTACGAACCCAACCAAAACTCGGGGTAAAATTACGAACCCAACTAAAACTCCGGGTAAAATTACGAACCCAACTAAAAAGTCCGGGTAAAGTTACGAACCCAACTAAAACTCCGGGTAAAAAATACGAACCAAACAAAAAAGTCCGGGTAACATTTAGAACCCAACTAAAACTCCGGGTAAAAAAATACGAACCCAACTAAAACTCCGGGCAAAAATACGAACCCAACTAAAACTCCGGGCAAAAATACTAACCCAACTAAAAAGTCCGGATAAAAAATACGAACCCAACTAAAAAGTGCGGGTAAAATTACGAACCCAACTAAAACTCCGGGTAAAATTATGAACCCAACTAAAAGTCCGGGTAAAAAATTCGAACCCAACTAAAAAGTCCGGGTAAAATTACGAACCCAAGTAAAACTCCGGGTAAAATTACGAACCCAACTAAAAAGTCCGGGTAAAAGTACGAACCCAACTAAAAAGTCCGGGTAAAATTACGAACCCAACTAAAAAGTCCGGGTAAAATTACGAACCCAACTAAAACTCCGGGTAAAATTACGAACTCAACTAAAACTCCGGGTAAAATTACGAACCCAACTAAAACTCCGGGAAAAATTACGAACCCAACTAAAAGTCCGGGTAAAAAATACGAACCCAACTAAAAAGTCCGGGTAAAATTACGAACCCAACTAAAACTCCGGGTAAAATTACGAACCCAACTAAAACTCCGGGTAAAATTACGAACCCAAGTAAAACTCCGGGTAAAATTACGAACCCAAGTAAAACTCCGGGTAAAATTACGAACCCAACTAAAACTCCGGGCAAAAATACTAACCCAACTAAAAAGTCCGGGTAAAAAATACGAACCCAACTAAAACTCCGGGTAAAAATACGAACCCAACTAAAACTCCGGGTAAAAATACGAACCCAACTAAAACTCCGGGTAAAAATACCAACCCAACTAAAACTCCGGGTAAAAATACGAACCCAACTAAAACTTCGGGTAAAAATACGAACCCAACTAAAACTTCGGGTAAAAAATACGAACCCAACTAAAACTCCGGGTAAAAAATACGAACCCAACTAAAACTCCGGGCAAAAATACTAACCCAACTAAAAAGTCCAGGTAAAAAATATGAACCCAACTAAAACTCCGGGTAAAAATACGAACCCAACTAAAACTCCGGGTAAAAATACGAACCCAACTAAAACTCCGGGTAAAAAATACGAACCCAACTAAAACTCCAGGTAAAAAATACGAACCCAACTAAAAAGTCCGGTAAAAAATATGAACCCAACTAAAACTCCGGGTAAAATTACCAACACAACTAAAACTCCGGGTAAAAATACGAACCCAACTACAACTCCGGGTAAAATTACGAACCCAACTAAAACTCCGGGCAAAAATACTAACCCAACTAAAAAGTCCGGGTAAAAAATATTAACCCAACTAAAACTCCGGGTAAAAATACGAACCCAACCAAAACTCCGGGTAAAAATACGAACCCAACTAAAACTCCGGGTAAGAAATACGAACCCAATTAAAACTCCAGGTAAAAAATACGAACCCAACTAAAACTCCGGGTAAAATTACGAACCCAACTAAAACTCCGGGTAAAAAATACGAACCCAACTAAAAAGTCCGGGTAAAATTACGAACCCAAGTAAAACTCCGGGTAAAATTACGAACCCAACTAAAACTCCGGGTAAAATTACGAACCCAATTAAAAGTCCGGGTAAAAAATACGAACCCAACTAAAAAGTCCGGGTAAAATTACGAACCCAACTAAAAGTCCGGGTAAAAAATACGAACCCAACTAAAAAGTCCGGGTAAAATTACGAACCCAAGTGAAACTCCGGGTAAAATTACGAACCCAAGTAAAACTCCGGGTAAAATTACGAACCCAACTAAAACTCCGGGCAAAAATACTAACCCAACTAAAAAGTCCGGGTAAAAAATACGAACCCAGCTAAAACTCCGGGTAAAATTACGAACTCAACTAAAACTCCGGGTAAAATTACGAACCCAACTAAAACTCCGGGTAAAATTACGAACCCAACTAAAAGTCCGGGTAAAAAATACGAACCCAACTAAAAAGTCCGGGTAAAATTACGAACCCAACTAAAACTCCGGGTAAAATTACGAACCCAAGTAAAACTCCGGGTAAAATTACGAACCCAACTAAAACTCCGGGTAAAATTACGAACCCAACTAAACAGTCCGGATAAAATTACGAACCCAAATAAAAAGTCCGGGTAAAATTACGAACCCAACTAAAACTCCGGGTAAAATTACGAACTCAACTAAAACTCCTTGTAAAATTACGAACCCAACTAAAACTCCGGGTAAAATTACGAACCCAACTAAAAGTCCGGGTAAAAAATACGAACCCAACTAAAAAGTCCTTGTAAAATTACGAACCCAACTAAAAATCCGGGTAAAAAATACGAACCCAACTAAATAGTCCGGGTAAAATTACGAACCCAAGTAAAACTCCGGGTAAAATTACGAACCCAACTAAAACTCCGGGTAAAATTACGAACCCAACTAAACAGTCCGGATAAAATTACGAACCCAAATAAAAAGTCCGGGTAAAATTACGAACCCAACTAAAACTCCGGGTAAAATTACGAAATCAACTAAAACTCCGGGTAAAATTACGAACCCAACTAAAACTCCGGGTAAAATTACGAACCCAACTAAAAGTCCGGGTAAAAAATACGAACCCAACTAAAAAGTCCGGGTAAAATTACGAACCCAACTAAAACTCCGGGTAAAATTACGAACCCTACTAAAACTCCGGGTAAAATTACGAACCCAACTAAAACTCGGGGTAAAATTACGAACCCAACTAAAACTCCGGGTAAAATTACGAACCCAACTAATAAGTCCGGGTAAAATTACGAACCCAACTAAAACTCCGGGTAAAAAATACGAACCAAACAAAAAAGTCCGGGTAACATTTAGAACCCAACTAAAACTCCGGGTAAAAAAATACGAACCCAACTAAAACTCCGGGCAAAAATACTAACACAACTAAAAAGTCCGGATAAAAAATACGAACCCAACTAAAAAGCGCGGGTAAAATTACGAACCCAACTAAAACTCCGGGTAAAATTATGAACCCAACTAAAAGTCCGGGTAAAAAATTCGAACCCAACTAAAAAGTCCGGGTAAAATTACGAACCCAAGTAAAACTCCGGGTAAAATTACGAACCCAACTAAAAAGTCCGGGTAAAATTACGAACCCAACTAAAAAGTCCGGGTAAAATTACGAACCCAACTAAAAAGTCCGGGTAAAATTACGAACCCAACTAAAACTCCGGGTAAAATTACGAACTCAACTAAAACTCCGGGTAAAATTACGAACCCAACTAAAACTCCGGGTAAAATTACGAACCCAACTAAAAGTCCGGGTAAAAAATACGAACCCAACTAAAAAGTCCGGGTAAAATTACGAACCCAACTAAAACTCCGGGTAAAATTACGAACCCAACTAAAACTCCGGGTAAAATTACGAACCCAAGTAAAACTCCGGGTAAAATTACGAACCCAAGTAAAACTCCGGGTAAAATTACGAACCCAACTAAAACTCCGGGCAAAAATACTAACCCAACTAAAAAGTCCGGGTAAAAAATACGAACCCAACTAAAACTCCGGGTAAAAATACGAACCCAACTAAAACTCCGGGTAAAAATACGAACCCAACTAAAACTCCGGGTAAAAAATACGAACCCAACTAAAACTCCGGGTAAAAATACGAACCCAACTAAAACTTCGGGTAAAAATACGAACCCAACTAAAACTCCGGGTAAAAAATACGAACCCAACTAAAACTCCGGGTAAAATTACGAACCCAAGTAAAACTCCGGGTAAAATTACGAACCCAAGTAAAACTCCGGGTAAAATTACGAACCCAACTAAAACTCCGGGTAAAATTACGAACCCAACTAAAAAGTGCGGGTAAAATTACGAACCCAACTAAAACTCCGGGTAAAATTACGAACTCAACTAAAACTCCGGGTAAAATTACGAACCCAACTAAAACTCCGTGTAAAATTACGAACCCAACTAATAGTCCGGGTAAAAAATACGAACCCATCTAAAAAGTCCGGGTAAAATTACGAACCCAACTAAAACTCCGGGTAAAATTACGAACCCAACTAAAACTCCGGGTAAAATTACGAACCCAAGTAAAACTCCGGGTAAAATTACGAACCCAAGTAAAACTCCGGGTAAAATTACGAACCCAACTAAAACTCCGGGTAAAATTACGAACCCAAGTAAAACTCCGGGTAAAATTACGAACCCAAGTAAAACTCCGGGTAAAATTACGAACCCAACTAAAACTCCGGGTAAAATTACGAACCCAACTAAAAGTCCGGGTAAAATTACGAACCCAACTAAAACTCCGGGTAAAATTACGAACCCAACTAATAGTCCGGGTAAAAAATACGAACCCAACTAAAAAGTCAGGGTAAAATTACGAACCCAACTAAAAATCCGGGTAAAAAATACGAACCCAACTAAAAAGTCCGGGTAAAATTACGAACCCAAGTAAAACTCCGGGTAAAATTACGAACCCAACTAAAACTCCGGGTAAAATTACGAACCCAACTAAACAGTCCGGGTAAAATTACGAACCCAAATAAAAAGTCCGGGTAAATTACGAACCCAACTAAAACTCCGGGTAAAATTACGAACTCAACTAAAACTCCGGGTAAAATTACGAACCCAACTAAAACTCCGGGTAAAATTACGAACCCAACTAAAAGTCCGGGTAAAAAATACGAACCCAACTAAAAAGTCCGGGTAAAATTACGAACCCAACTAAAACTCCGGGTAAAATTACGAACCCAACTAAAACTCCGGGTAAAATTACGAACCCAACTAAAACTCCGGGTAAAATTACGAACCCAACAAAAAGTCCGGGTAAAAAATACGAACCCAAATAAAAAGTCCGGGTAAAATTACGAACCCAAGTAAAACTCCGGGTAAAATTACGAACCCAACTAAAACTCCGGGTAAAATTACGAACCCAACTAAAAAGTCCGGGTAAAATTACGAACCCAAATAAAAAGTCCGGGTAAAATTACTAACCCAACTAAAACTCCGGGTAAAATTACGAACCCAACTAAAACTCCGGGTAAAATTACGAACCCAACTAAAACTCCGGGTAAAATTACGAACCCAACTAAAGCTCCGGGTAAAATTACGAACCCAACTAAAAAGTGCGGGTAAAATTACGAACCCAACTAAAACTCCGGGTAAAAAATACGAACCAAACAAAGAAGTCCGGGTAATATTTAGAACCCAACTAAAACTCCGGGTAAAAAAATACGAACCCAACTAAAACTCCGGGCAAAAATACTAACCCAACTAAAACTCCGGGTAAAATTACGAACCCAACTAAACAGTCCGGATAAAATTACGAACCCAAATAAAAAGTCCGGGTAAAATTACGAACCCAACTAAAACTCCGGGTAAAATTACGAACTCAACTAAAACTCCGGGTAAAATTACGAACCCAACTAAAACTCCGGGTAAAATTACGAACCCAACTAAAAGTCCGGGTAAAAAATACGAACCCAACTAAAAAGTCCGGGTAAAATTACGAACCCAACAAAAAATCCGGGTAAAAAATACGAACCCAACTAAATAGTCCGGGTAAAATTACGAACCCAAGTAAAACTCCGGGTAAAATTACGAACCCAACTAAAACTCCGGGTAAAATTACGAACCCAACTAAACAGTCCGGATAAAATTACGAACCCAAATAAAAAGTCCGGGTAAAATTACGAACCCAACTAAAACTCCGGGTAAAATTACGAACTCAACTAAAACTCCGGGTAAAATTACGAACCCAACTAAAACTCCGGGTAAAATTACGAACCCAACTAAAAGTCCGGGTAAAAAATACGAACCCAACTAAAAAGTCCGGGTAAAATTACGAACCCAACTAAAACTCCGGGTAAAATTACGAACCCTACTAAAACTCCGGGTAAAATTACGAACCCAACTAAAACTCGGGGTAAAATTACGAACCCAACTAAAACTCCGGGTAAAATTACGAACCCAACTAAAAAGTCCGGGTAAAATTACGAACCCAACTAAAACTCCGGGTAAAAAATACGAACCAAACAAAAAAGTCCGGGTAACATTTAGAACCCAACTAAAACTCCGGGTAAAAAAATACGAACCCAACTAAAACTCCGGGCAAAATTACGAACCCAACTAAAACTCCGGGCAAAAATACTAACCCAACTAAAAAGTCCGGATAAAAAAAACGAACCAAACTAAAAAGAGCGGGTAAAATTACGAACCCAACTAAAACTCTGGGTAAAATTATGAACCCAACTAAAAGTCCGGGTAAAAAATTCGAACCCAACTAAAAAGTCCGGGTAAATTTACGAACCCAAGTAAAACTCCGGGTAAAATTACGAACCCAACTAAAAAGTCCGGGTAAAAGTACGAACCCAACTAAAAAGTCCGGGTAAAATTACGAACCCAACTAAAAAGTCCGGGTAAAATTACGAACCCAACTAAAACTCCGGGTAAAATTACGAACTCAACTAAAACTCCGGGTAAAATTACGAACCCAACTAAAACTCCGGGTAAAATTACGAACCCAACTAAAAGTCCGGGTAAAAAATACGAACCCAACTAAAAAGTCCGGGTAAAATTACGAACCCAACTAAAACTCCGGGTAAAATTACGAACCCAACTAAAACTCCGGGTAAAATTACGAACCCAAGTAAAACTCCGGGTAAAATTACGAACCCAAGTAAAACTCCGGGTAAAATTACGAACCCAACTAAAACTCCGGGCAAAAATACTAACCCAACTAAAAAGTCCGGGTAAAAAATACGAACCCAACTAAAACTCCGGGTAAAAATACAAACCCAACTAAAACTCCGGGTAAAAATACGAACCCAACTAAAACTCCGGGTAAAAAATACGAACCCAACTAAAACTCCGGGTAAAAATACGAACCCAACTAAAACTTCGGGTAAAAATACGAACCCAACTAAAACTCCGGGTAAAAAATACGAACCCAACTAAAACTCCGGGTAAAATTACGAACCCAAGTAAAACTCCGGGTAAAATTACGAACCCAAGTAAAACTCCGGGTAAAATTACGAACCCAACTAAAACTCCGGGTAAAATTACGAACCCAACTAAAAAGTGCGGGTAAAATTACGAACCCAACTAAAACTCCGGGTAAAATTACGAACTCAACTAAAACTCCGGGTAAAATTACGAACCCAACTAAAACTCCGTGTAAAATTACGAACCCAACTAATAGTCCGGGTAAAAAATACGAACCCATCTAAAAAGTCCGGGTAAAATTACGAACCCAACTAAAACTCCGGGTAAAATTACGAACCCAACTAAAACTCCGGGTAAAATTACGAACCCAAGTAAAACTCCGGGTAAAATTACGAACCCAAGTAAAACTCCGGGTAAAATTACGAACCCAACTAAAACTCCGGGTAAAATTACGAACCCAAGTAAAACTCCGGGTAAAATTACGAACCCAAGTAAAACTCCGGGTAAAATTACGAACCCAACTAAAACTCCGGGTAAAATTACGAACCCAACTAAAAGTCCGGGTAAAAAATACGAACCCAACTAAAAAGTCCGGGTAAAATTACGAACCCAACTAAAACTCCGGGTAAAATTACGAACCCAACTAAAACTCCGGGTAAAATTACGAACCCAACTAAAAGTCCGGGTAAAAAATACGAACCCAACTAAAAAGTCCGGGTAAAATTACGAACCCAACTAAAAATCCGGGTAAAAAATACGAACCCAACTAAAAAGTCCGGGTAAAATTACGAACCCAAGTAAAACTCCGGGTAAAATTACGAACCCAACTAAAACTCCGGGTAAAATTACGAACCCAACTAAACAGTCCGGGTAAAATTACGAACCCAATTAAAAAGTCCGGGTAAATTACGAACCCAACTAAAACTCCGGGTAAAATTACGAACTCAACTAAAACTCCGGGTAAAATTACGAACCCAACTAAAACTCCGGGTAAAATTACGAACCCAACTAAAAGTCCGGGTAAAAAATACGAACCCAACTAAAAAGTCCGGGTAAAATTACGAACCCAACTAAAACTCCGGGTAAAATTACGAACCCAACTAAAACTCCGGGTAAAATTACGAACCCAACTAAAACTCCGGGTAAAATTACGAACCCAACAAAAAGTCCGGGTAAAAAATACGAACCCAAATAAAAAGTCCGGGTAAAATTACGAACCCAAGTAAAACTCCGGGTAAAATTACAAACCCAACTAAAACTCCGGGTAAAATTACGAACCCAACTAAAAAGTCCGGGTAAAATTACGAACCCAAATAAAAAGTCCGGGTAAAATTACTAACCCAACTAAAACTCCGGGTAAAATTACGAACCCAACTAAAACTCCAGGTAAAATTACGAACCCAACTAAAACTCCGGGTAAAATTACGAACCCAACTAAAGCTCCGGGTAAAATTACGAACCCAACTAAAAAGTGCGGGTAAAATTACGAACCCAACTAAAACTCCGGGTAAAAAATACGAACCAAACAAAGAAGTCCGGGTAATATTTAGAACCCAACTAAAACTCCGGGTAAAAAAATACGAACCCAACTAAAACTCCGGGCAAAAATACTAACCCAACTAAAACTCCGGGTAAAATTACGAACCCAACTAAACAGTCCGGATAAAATTACGAACCCAAATAAAAAGTCCGGGTAAAATTACGAACCCAACTAAAACTCCGGGTAAAATTACGAACTCAACTAAAACTCCGGGTAAAATTACGAACCCAACTAAAACTCCGGGTAAAATTACGAACCCAACTAAAAGTCCGGGTAAAAAATACGAACCCAACTAAAAAGTCCGGGTAAAATTACGAACCCAACAAAAAATCCGGGTAAAAAATACGAACCCAACTAAATAGTCCGGGTAAAATTACGAACCCAAGTAAAACTCCGGGTAAAATTACGAACCCAACTAAAACTCCGGGTAAAATTACGAACCCAACTAAACAGTCCGGATAAAATTACGAACCCAAATAAAAAGTCCGGGTAAAATTACGAACCCAACTAAAACTCCGGGTAAAATTACGAACTCAACTAAAACTCCGGGTAAAATTACGAACCCAACTAAAACTCCGGGTAAAATTACGAACCCAACTAAAAGTCCGGGTAAAAAATACGAACCCAACTAAAAAGTCCGGGTAAAATTACGAACCCAACTAAAACTCCGGGTAAAATTACGAACCCTACTAAAACTCCGGGTAAAATTACGAACCCAACTAAAACTCGGGGTAAAATTACGAACCCAACTAAAACTCCGGGTAAAATTACGAACCCAACTAAAAAGTCCGGGTAAAATTACGAACCCAACTAAAACTCCGGGTAAAAAATACGAACCAAACAAAAAAGTCCGGGTAACATTTAGAACCCAACTAAAACTCCGGGTAAAAAAATACGAACCCAACTAAAACTCCGGGCAAAATTACGAACCCAACTAAAGCTCCGGGCAAAAATACTAACCCAACTAAAAAGTCCGGATAAAAAATACGAACCCAACTAAAAAGTGCGGGTAAAATTACGAACCCAACTAAAACTCCGGGTAAAATTATGAACCCAACTAAAAGTCCGGGTAAAAAATTCGAACCCAACTAAAAAGTCCGGGTAAAATTACGAACCCAAGTAAAACTCCGGGTAAAATTACGAACCCAAGTAAAAAGTCCGGGTAAAAGTACGAACCCAACTAAAAAGTCCGGGTAAAATTACGAACCCAACTAAAAAGTCCGGGTAAAATTACGAACCCAACTAAAACTCCGGGTAAAATTACGAACTCAACTAAAACTCCGGGTAAAATTACGAACCCAACTAAAACTCCGGGTAAAATTACGAACCCAACTAAAAGTCCGGGTAAAAAATACGAACCCAACTAAAAAGTCCGGGTAAAATTACGAACCCAACTAAAACTCCGGGTAAAATTACGAACCCAACTAAAACTTCGGGTAAAATTACGAACCCAAGTAAAACTCCGGGTAAAATTACGAACCCAAGTAAAACTCCGGGTAAAATTGCGAACCCAACTAAAACTCCGGGCAAAAATACTAACCCAACTAAAAAGTCCGGGTAAAAAATACGAACCCAACTAAAACTCCGGGTAAAAATACGAACCCAACTAAAACTCCGGGTAAAAATACGAACCCAACTAAAACTCCGGGTAAAAATACCAACCCAACTAAAACTCCGGGTAAAAATACGAACCCAACTAAAACTTCGGGTAAAAATACGAACCCAACTAAAACTTCGGGTAAAAAATACGAACCCAACTAAAACTCCGGGTAAAAAATACGAACCCAACTAAAACTCCGGGCAAAAATACTAACCCAACTAAAAAGTCCAGGTAAAAAATATGAACCCAACTAAAACTCCGGGTAAAAATACGAAGCCAACTAAAACTCCGGGTAAAAATACGAACCCAACTAAAACTCCGGGTAAAAAATACGAACCCAACTAAAACTCCAGGTAAAAAATACGAACCCAACTAAAAAGTCCGGTAAAAAATATGAACCCAACTAAAACTCCGGGTAAAATTACCAACACAACTAAAACTCCGGGTAAAAATACGAACCCAACTAAAACTCCGGGTAAAATTACGAACCCAACTAAACCTCCGGGCAAAAATACTAACCCAACTAAAAAGTCCGGGTAAAAAATATGAACCCAACTAAAACTCCGGGTAACAATACGAACCCAACTAAAACTCCGGGTAAAAATACGAACCCAACTAAAACTCCGGGTAAAAAATACGAACCCAATTAAAACTCCAGGTAAAAAATACGAACCCAACTAAAACTCCGGGTAAAATTACGAACCCAACTAAAACTCCGGGTAAAAAATACGAACCCAACTAAAAAGTCCGGGTAAAATTACGAACCCAAGTAAAACTCCGGGTAAAATTACGAACCCAACTAAAACTCCGGGTAAAATTACGAACCCAACTAAAAGTCCGGGTAAAAAATACGAACCCAACTAAAAAGTCCGGGTAAAATTACGAATCCAACTAAAAGTCCGGGTAAAAAATACGAACCCAACTAAAAAGTCCGGGTAAAATTACGAACCCAAGTGAAACTCCGGGTAAAATTACGAACCCAAGTAAAACTCCGGGTAAAATTACGAACCCAACTAAAACTCCGGGCAAAAATACTAACCCAACTAAAAAGTCCGGGTAAAAAATACGAACCCAACTAAAACTCCGGGTAAAATTACGAACTCAACTAAAACTCCGGGTAAAATTACGAACCCAACTAAAACTCCGGGTAAAATTACGAACCCAACTAAAAGTCCGGGTAAAAAATACGAACCCAACTAAAAAGTCCGGGTAAAATTACGAACCCAACTAAAACTCCGGGTAAAATTATGAACCCAAGTAAAACTCCGGGTAAAATTACGAACCCAACTAAAACTCCGGGTAAAATTACGAACCCAACTACACAGTCCGGATAAAATTACGAACCCAAATAAAAAGTCCGGGTAAAATTACGAACCCAACTAAAACTCCGGGTAAAATTACGAACTCAACTAAAACTCCGGGTAACATTACGAACCCAACTAAAACTCCGGGTAAAATTACGAACCCAACTAAAAGTCCGGGTAAAAAATACGAACCCAACTAAAAAGTCCTTGTAAAATTACGAACCCAACTAAAAATCCGGGTAAAAAATACGAACCCAACTAAATAGTCCGGGTAAAATTACGAACCCAAGTAAAACTCCGGGTAAAATTACGAACCCAACTAAAACTCCGGGTAAAATTACGAACCCAACTAAACAGTCCGGATAAAATTACGAACCCAAATAAAAAGTCCGGGTAAAATTACGAACCCAACTAAAACTCCGGGTAAAATTACGAAATCAACTAAAACTCCGGGTAAAATTACGAACCCAACTAAAACTCCGGGTAAAATTACGAACCCAACTAAAAGTCCGGGTAAAAAATACGAACCCAACTAAAAAGTCCGGGTAAAATTACAAACCCAACTAAAACTCCGGGTAAAATTACGAACCCTACTAAAACTCCGGGTAAAATTACGAACCCAACTAAAACTCGGGGTAAAATTACGAACCCAACTAAAACTCCGGGTAAAATTACGAACCCAACTAAAAAGTCCGGGTAAAATTACGAACCCAACTAAAACTCCGGGTAAAAAATACGAACCAAACAAAAAAGTCCGGGTAACATTTAGAACCCAACTAAAACTCCGGGTAAAAAAATACGAACCCAACTAAAACTCCGGGCAAAAATACTAACCCAACTAAAAAGTCCGGATAAAAAATACGAACCCAACTAAAAAGCGCGGGTAAAATTACGAACCCAACTAAAACTCCGGGTAAAATTATGAACCCAACTAAAAGTCCGGGTAAAAAATTCGAACCCAACTAAAAAGTCCGGGTAAAATTACGAACCCAAGTAAAACTCCGGGTAAAATTACGAACCCAACTAAAAAGTCCGGGTAAAATTACGAACCCAACTAAAAAGTCCGGGTAAAATTACGAACCCAACTAAAAAGTCCGGGTAAAATTACGAACCCAACTAAAACTCCGGGTAAAATTACGAACTCAACTAAAACTCCGGGTAAAATTACGAACCCAACTAAAACTCCGGGTAAAATTACGAACCCAACTAAAAGTCCGGGTAAAAAATACGAACCCAACTAAAAAGTCCGGGTAAAATTACGAACCCAACTAAAACTCCGGGTAAAATTACGAACCCAACTAAAACTCCGGGTAAAATTACGAACCCAAGTAAAACTCCGGGTAAAATTACGAACCCAAGTAAAACTCCGGGTAAAATTACGAACCCAACTAAAACTCCGGGCAAAAATACTAACCCAACTAAAAAGTCCGGGTAAAAAATACGAACCCAACTAAAACTCCGGGTAAAAATACGAACCCAACTAAAACTCCGGGTAAAAATACGAACCCAACTAAAACTCCGGGTAAAAAATACGAACCCAACTAAAACTCCGGGTAAAAATACGAACCCAACTAAAACTTCGGGTAAAAATACGAACCCAACTAAAACTCCGGGTAAAAAATACGAACCCAACTAAAACTCCGGGTAAAAAATACGAACCCAACTAAAACTCCGGGCAAAAATACTAACCCAACTAAAAAGTCCAGTTAAAAAATATGAACCCAACTAAAACTCCGGGTAAAAATACGAACCCAACTAAAACTCCGGGTAAAAATACGAACCCAACTAAAACTCCGGGTAAAAAATACGAACCCAACTAAAACTCCAGGTAAAAAATACGAACCCAACTAAAAAGTCCGGTAAAAAATATGAACCCAACTAAAACTCCGGGTAAAATTACCAACACAACTAAAACTCCGGGTAAAAATACGAACCCAACTAAAACTCCGGGTAAAATTACGAACCCAACTAAAACTCCGGGCAAAAATACTAACCCAACTAAAAAGTCCGGGTAAAAAATATGAACCCAACTAAAACTCCGGGTAAAAATACGAACCCAACTAAAACTCCGGGTAAAAATACGAACCCAACTAAAACTCCGGGTAAAAAATACGAACCCAATTAAAACTCCAGGTAAAAAATACGAACCCAACTAAAACTCCGGGTAAAATTACGAACCCAACTAAAACTCCGGGTAAAAAATACGAACCCAACTAAAAAGTCCGGGTAAAATTACGAACCCAAGTAAAACTCCGGGTAAAATTACGAACCCAACTAAAACTCCGGGTAAAATTACGAACCCAACTAAAAGTCCGGGTAAAAAATACGAACCCAACTAAAAAGTCCGGGTAAAATTACGAACCCAACTAAAAGTCCGGGTAAAAAATACGAACCCAACTAAAAAGTCCGGGTAAAATTACGAACCCAAGTGAAACTCCGGGTAAAATTACGAACCCAACTAAAACTCCGGGTAAAATTACGAACCCAACTAAAAGTCCGGGTAAAAAATACGAACCCAACTAAAAAGTCCGGGTAAAATTACGAACCCAACTAAAAGTCCGGGTAAAAAATACGAACCCAACTAAAAAGTCCGGGTAAAATTACGAACCCAAGTGAAACACCGGGTAAAATTACGAACCCAACTAAAACTCCGGGTAAAATTACGAACCCAACTAAAAGTCCGGGTAAAAAATACGAACCCAACTAAAAAGTCCGGGTAAAATTACGAACCCAACTAAAAGTCCGGGTAAAAAATACGAACCCAACTAAAAAGTCCGGGTAAAATTACGAACCCAAGTAAAACTCCGGGTAAAATTACGAACCCAACTAAAACTCCGGGTAAAATTACGAACCCAACTAAACAGTCCGGGTAAAATTACGAACCCAAATAAAAAGTCCGGGTAAAATTACGAACCCAACTAAAACTCCGGGTAAAATTACGAACTCAACTAAAACTCCGGGTAAAATTACGAACCCAACTAAAACTCCGGGTAAAATTACGAACCCAACTAAAAGTCCGGGTAAAATTACCAACACAACTAAAACTCCGGGTAAAAATACGAACCCAACTAAAACTCCGGGTAAAATTACGAACCCAACTAAAAAGTCCGGGTAAAATTACGAACCCAACTAAAACTACGGGTAAAAAATACGAACCAAACAAAAAAGTCCGGGTAACATTTAGAACCCAACTAAAACTCCGGGTAAAAAAATACGAACCCAACTAAAAGTCCGGGCAAAAATACTAACCCAACTAAAAAGTCCGGGTAAAAAATACGAACCCAACTAAAACTCCGGGTAAAAATACGAACCCAACTAAAACTCCTGGTAAAAATACGAACCCAACTAAAACTCCGGGTAAAAAATACGGACCCAACTAAAACTCCGGGTAAAAATACGAACCCAACTAAAACTCCGGGTAAAAATACGAACCGAACTAAAACTCCGGGCAAAAATACTAACCCAACTAAAAAGTCCGGGTAAAAAATACGAACCCAACTAAAACTCCGGGTAAAAATACGAACCCAACTAAAACTCCGGGTAAAAATACGAACCCAACTAAAACTCCGCGTAAAAAATACGAACCCAACTAAAACTCCGGGTAAAAAATACGAACCCAACTAAAAAGTCCGGTAAAAAATATGAACCCAACTAAAACTCCGGGTAAAATTACCAACACAACTAAAACTCCGGGTAAAAATACGAACCCAACTAAAACTCCGGGTAAAAAATACGAACCCAACTAAAACTCCGGGTAAAAAATACGAACCCAACTAAAACTCCGGGTAAAATTACGAACCCAACTAAAAGTCCGGGTAAAAAATACGAACCCAACTAAAACTCCGGGTAAAAATACGAACCCAACTAAAACTCCGGGTAAAAATACGAACCCAACTAAAACTCCGGGTAAAAAATACGAACACAACTAAAACTCCGGGTAAAAAATACGAACCCAACTAAAAAGTCCGGTAAAAAATATGAACACAACTAAAACTCCGGGTAAAAATACGAACACAACTAACACTCCGGGTAAAAGATACGAGCCCAATTTAAACTCCGGGTAAAAAATACGAACCCAACTAAAACTCCAGGTAAAATTACGAACCCAACTAAAAGTCCGGGTAAAAAATACGAACCCAACTAAAACGTCCGGGTAAAATTACGAACCCAACTAAAACTCCGGGTAAAATTACGAACCCAACTAAAGCTCCGGGTAAAATTACGAACCCAACTAAAACTCCGGGTAAAATTACGAACCCAAGTAAAACACCGGGTAAAATTACGAACCCAACTAAAACTCCGGGTAAAATTACGAACCCAACTAAAACTCCGGGTAAAATTACGAACCCAACTAAAAGTCCGGGTAAAAAATACGAACCCAACTAAAAAGTCCGGGTAAAATTACGAACCCAAGTAAAACTCCGGGTAAAATTACGAACCCAACTAAAACTCCGGGTAAAATTACGAACCCAAATAAAACTCCGGGTAAAATTACGAACCCAACTAAAACTCCGGGTAAAATTACGAACTCAACTAAAACTCCGGGTAAAATTACGAACCCAACTAAAACTCCGGGTAAAATTACGAACCCAACTAATAGTCCGGGTAAAAAATACGAACCCATCTAAAAAGTCCGGGTAAAATTACGAACCCAACTAAAACTCCTGGTAAAATTACGAACCCAACTAAAACTCCGGGTAAAATTACGAACCCAAGTAAAACTCCGGGTAAAATTACGAACCCAAGTAAAACTCCGGGTAAAATTACGAACCCAATTAAAACTCCGGGTAAAATTACGAACCCAACTAAAACTCCGGGTAAAATTACGATCCCAACTAAAAGTCCGGGTAAAAAATACGAACCCAACTAAAAAGTCCGGGTAAAATTACGAACCCAAGTAAAACTCCGGGTAAAATTACGAACCCAACTAAAACTCCGGGTAAAATTACGAACCCAACTAAAACTCCGGGTAAAATTACAAACCCAACTAAAACTCCGGGTAAAATTAAGAACCCAACTAAAAAGTGCGGGTAAAATTACGAACCCAACTAAAACTCCGGGTAAAAAATACGAACCAAACAAAAAAGTCCGGGTAACATTTTGAACCCAACTAAAACTCCGGGTAAAAAAATACGAACCCAACTAAAACTCCGGGCAAAAATACTAACCCAACTAAAAAGTCCGGGTAAAAAATACGAACCCAACTAAAACTCCGGGTAAAAATACGAACCCAACTAAAACTCCGGGTAAAAATACGAACCCAACTAAAACTCCGGGTAAAAAATACGAACCTAACTAAAACTCCGGGTAAAAATACGAACCCAACTAAAACTCCGGGTAAAAATACGAACCCAACTAAAACTCCGAGTAAAAAATACGAACCCAACTAAAACTCCGGGTAAAAAATACGAACCCAACTAAAACTCCGGGCAAAAATACTAACCCAACTAAAAAGTCCGGGTAAAAAATACGAACCCAACTAAAACTCCGGGTAAAAATACGAACCCAACTAAAACTCCGGGTAAAAATACGAACCCAACTAAAACTCCGGGTAAAAAATACGAACCCAACTAAAACTCCGGGTAAAAAATACGAACCCAACTAAAAAGTCCGGTAAAAAATATGAACACAACTAAAACTCCGGGTAAAATTACCAACACAACTAAAACTCCGGGTAAAAATACGAACACAACTAAAACTCCGGGTAAAATATACGAACCCAATTAAAACTCCGGGTAAAAAATACGAACCCAACTAAAACTCCAGGTAAAATTACGAACCCAACTAAAAGTCCGGGTAAAAAATACGAACCCAACTAAAACGTCCGGGTAAAATTACGAACCCAACTAAAACTCCGGGTAAAAAATACAAACCCAACTAAAAAGTCCGGGTAAAATTACGAACCCAAGTAAAACTCCGGGTAAAATTACGAACCCAACTAAAACTCCGGGTAAAATTACGAACCCAACTAAAAGTCCGGGTAAAAAATACGAACCCAACTAAAAAATCCGGGTAAAATTACGAACCCAACTAAAAGTCCGGGTAAAAAATACGAACCCAACTAAAAAGTCCGGGTAAAATTACGAACCCAAGTGAAACTCCGGGTAAAATTACGAACCCAACTAAAACTCCGGGTAAAATTAAGAACCCAACTAAAAGTCCGGGTAAAAAATACGAACCCAACTAAAAAGTCCGGGTAAAATTACGAACCCAACTAAAAATCCGGGTAAAAAATACGAACCCAACTAAAAAGTCCGGGTAAAATTACGAACCCAAGTAAAACTCCGGGTAAAATTACGAACCCAACTAAAACTCCGTGTAAAATTACGAACCCAACTAAACAGTCCGGGTAAAATTACGAACCCAAATAAAAAGTCCGGGTAAAATTACAAACCCAACTAAAACTCCGGGTAAAATTACGAACTCAACTAAAACTCCTGGTAAAATTACGAACCCAACTAAAACTCCGGGTAAAATTACGAACCCAACTAAAAGTCCGGGTAAAAAATACGAACCCAACTAAAAAGTCCGGGTAAAATTACGAACCCAACTAAAACTCCGGGTAAAATTACGAACCCTACTAAAACTCCGGGTAAAATTACGAACCCAACTAAAACTCGGGGTAAAATTACGAACCCAACTAAAACTCCGGGTAAAATTACGAACCCAACTAAAAAGTCCGGGTAAAATTACGAACCCAACTAAAACTCCGGGTAAAAAATACGAACCAAACAAAAAAGTCCGGGTAACATTTAGAACCCAACTAAAACTCCGGGTAAAAAAATACGAACCCAACTAAAACTCCGGGCAAAAATACTAACCCAACTAAAAAGTCCGGATAAAAAATACGAACCCAACTAAAAAGTGCGGGTAAAATTACGAACCCAACTAAAACTCCGGGTAAAATTATGAACCCAACTAAAAGTCCGGGTAAAAAATTCGAACCCAACTAAAAAGTCCGGGTAAAATTACGAACCCAAGTAAAACTCCGGGTAAAATTACGAACCCAACTAAAAAGTCCGGGTAAAATTACGAACCCAACTAAAAAGTCCGGGTAAAATTACGAACCCAACTAAAAAGTCCGGGTAAAATTACGAACCCAACTAAAACTCCGGGTAAAATTACGAACTCAACTAAAACTCCGGGTAAAATTACGAACCCAACTAAAACTCCGGGTAAAATTACGAACCCAACTAAAAGTCCGGGTAAAAAATACGAACCCAACTAAAAAGTCCGGGTAAAATTACGAACCCAACTAAAACTCCGGGTAAAATTACGAACCCAACTAAAACTCCGGGTAAAATTACGAACCCAAGTAAAACTCCGGGTAAAATTACGAACCCAAGTAAAACTCCGGGTAAAATTACGAACCCAACTAAAACTCCGGGCAAAAATACTAACCCAACTAAAAAGTCCGGGTAAAAAATACGAACCCAACTAAAACTCCGGGTAAAAATACGAACCCAACTAAAACTCCGGGTAAAAATACGAACCCAACTAAAACTCCGGGTAAAAAATACGAACCCAACTAAAACTCCGGGTAAAAATACGAACCCAACTAAAACTCCGGGTAAAAATACGAACCCAACTAAAACTCCGGGTAAAAAATACGAACCCAACTATAACTCCGGGTAAGAAATACGAACCCAACTAAAGCTCCGGGCAAAAATACTAACCCAACTAAAAAGTCCGGGTAACACACAACTAAAACTCCTGGGAAAAAATACGAACACAACTAAAACTCCGGGTAAAAGATACGAACCCAATTAAAACTCCGGGTAAAAAATACGAACCCAACTAAAACTCCAGGTAAAATTACGAACCCAACTAAAAGTCCGGGTAAAAAATACGAACCCAACTAAAACGTCCGGGTAAAATTACGAACCCAACTAAAACTCCGGGTAAAAAATACGAACCCAACTAAAAAGTCCGGGTAAAATTACGAACCCAAGTAAAACTCCGGGTAAAATTACGAACCCAACTAAAACTCCGGGTAAAATTACGAACCCAACTAAAAGTCCGGGTAAAAAATACGAACCCAACTAAAAAATCCGGGTAAAATTACGAACCCAACTAAAAGTCCGGGTAAAAAATACGAACCCAACTAAAAAGTCCGGGTAAAATTACGAACCCAAGTGAAACTCCGGGTAAAATTACGAACCCAACTAAAACTCCGGGTAAAATTACGAACCCAACTAAAAGTCCGGGTAAAAAATACGAACCCAACTAAAAAGTCCGGGTAAAATTACGAACCAAACTAAAAATCCGGGTAAAAAATACGAACCCAACTAAAAAGTCCGGGTAAAATTACGAACCCAAGTAAAACTCCGGGTAAAATTACGAACCAAACAAAAAAGTCCGGGTAACATTTAGAACCCAACTAAAACTCCGGGTAAAAAAATACGAACCCAACTAAAACTCCGGGCAAAAATACTAACCCAACTAAAAAGTCCGGATAAAAAATACGAACCCAACTAAAAAGTGCGGGTAAAATTACGAACCCAACTAAAACTCCGGGTAAAATTATGAACCCAACTAAAAGTCCGGGTAAAAAATTCGAACCCAACTAAAAAGTCCGGGTAAAATTACGAACCCAAGTAAAACTCCGGGTAAAATTACGAACCCAACTAAAAAGTGCGGGTAAAATTACGAACCCAACTAAAAAGTCCGGGTAAAATTACGAACCCAACTAAAAAGTCCGGGTAAAATTACGAACCCAACTAAAACTCCGGGTAAAATTACGAACTCAACTAAAACTCCGGGTAAAATTACGAACCCAACTAAAACTCCGGGTAAAATTACGAACCCAACTAAAAGTCCGGGTAAAAAATACGAACTGTTATGTTTATCAATATTTATGCTGGGAAAATGACATACAAGTACACTGATTGACAAGATGTATTTGTGATAATCGAATTATATAAACTGACGTTGCTAACATAAAGTACATTGTTATGACTAACGCACACTATTCTAATTCTATGCTAAATTATTCTTCATTTCCTCCCGCCTTAAGATTTTCTATTGTGGGTAACGATCTGGTATTTTCCGTGTCCTGGTGCTACGGCGAAGACAAACTGGTGTTGGATCGCTGGAGACACTATCGCGTACCGGAATCAGATCATTGTTTGATGCGCGAGAATCAGTTACAAGAATGTCGCTACTATGAGTTACGGGACTGTCAGTATTCTTTAAATTACTTTGAATTACGTCACATTGTTTTAAATCTGTTTGATTCATTACGTTTTGGTTTATATTTGAGTTTGATTGGTTTCGCGAAGATATATTAGTTAAAATAGGGTCATCAACAAGTGATAGATCATCATGGCGATCACGTATGTGATCGGCGTGTCTTCTTCTTTCGACTCCATCCTTTGTGATGAGTTTATATGAGTACTTGTTTGTACGATCCACAATCTTGGCTGGAGCCCATTGTTTCTCTATGTTGGTGCGTACATAAACATTATCACCATGTTCAAACTGTCTATTATGGTTTCCGTCATTTTCAATCTCATATTTGATATTTTTGTATCTCAAGTTTGCTTTCGTATCAGGTTTAATGTTGTCGAAAGTCGATGTTAAGCGACGTCCAAAAATCATTTCATTCGGACTTTTATGAGTAGTATTATGTGGTATATTCCGATAGTTAAATAAGAAGTTTTGTAGACGTTGAGTTTGTGTCTGATCATCATTTCTACTGCTAGCCATTCTTGTTTTAAATATACGTACAAAGCGTTCGGCTAAACCATTCGTTCGGGGATGATAAGGCGATGATGTAATATGTCGAATGTTTTTCTTCGCACAATAACGTCGAAATTCCGCCGATGTAAATTGACTTCCATTGTCTGACACTATTATTCGTGGTAAACCAAAATTAACAAATATTTCATCCAATGCGTTGCAGAGAGTATAGCTTGTGATCGTTTTCATAGGTTTAACATCTGTCCATTTTGATAACGCATCTACTACCACCAGCCAATATTTATCTTCAAAAGGTCCTGCAAAATCAACATGCAGTCTCTCCCATACATTATCAGGAATTGACCATGAATAAATAGGCATTTCTGGTTGTTGTTGTCTGTTACTCTGGCAGTTACTGCAGTTTTTAACAAAATTTTCAATATCGGTGTCCATACCCGGCCACCAAACGTAATATCGTGCCAAAGCACGCATGGCTACTATGCCCGGATGTCCAGAGTGTAATAATCTTAATATGTGATTTTTGAGATTACCTGGAATAACTATTCTTCCTTGCCACATTAAGATGCCATTTTCAATAGAGATCTCGTCACGTTTTACATAAAACGGTTGTAGTTCTTTTGTGATGGTGTATCCCCACGAGCGTGTATGTACTAATCGCTTTACGTTTTTTAATAACTTGTCTAGTCCTGTTTCTTTTCGTAGTATCTCTTCTGTTAGGTCTATATCACCTAGTTTTGTGTTATAGCTATCGTCATAAACCTTTAGTATACGTTGTTCTTCGTGTGATAATTTTTCGTGTTTATTAGGAAAGCGTGATAGAAAATCAGCAATTATATTATTTTGTCCTTTACGGTACATTATGTCGTAATCATATTCGTTTATATATAACGCATAACGAATTAAGCGATTATTAACCAATTTTGGAAGTGTACGTTTTGGTCCAAACAAATGCTCTAAGGGCTTATGGTCCGTTATTAACGTGAATTTATTTCCACGCAAATATTGGTCGAATTTCTTAACAGCAAAGAAAATAGCAAGAGCTTCTCTATCGATAACAGAATATTGTTGTTCCGCATCATTTAATTTTCTAGATGCATATGCAATTGGTTGATCCTCGCCTTTTCCGTTGACGTGAAATAAAACGGCGCCAACTCCTTGTTCGCTAGCATCACAAGCGAGGTGTAAACGTTTATTTGCGTCATATGGTACCAAAGCATTTGCATTAAGTATAGAGTTCTTAACCATTTTAAATGTATTGTCTTCATCGTGACCCCACTTCCATCTGTTATTTTTTCGTGTCAGACTATGTAAAGATGCACACATACTGTGAAGATTTGGGATAAATCTTTCATAGAAGTTAACTAAACCAAGGAACGATTTTAGTTCTGTAATGTTTTTTGGCGCTGGTGCGTTTTTAATAGCTGCCAATTTACTAAACGTTGGTTTAATTCCCTCTCTGCTAACTTCATGACCTAAGTACTCTATTTTTGGTTTCATAAAAGAGCACTTATTTAATTGTACGCGCATGTCAACGCTGCGCAAACGTCGAAATACTTCTTTAAGATTTTCTAAATGCTTTTCATCTGTTGGTCCTGTGACGGCAATGTCGTCAAAATAAACGGCTACGTTATCAATCCCACTTAGAAGGTTTTCTATGTATCGACAAAAGATTGCTGGCGCGTTTACGATCCCAAATGGTAATCGATTGTATTGAAAGTAACCTTTGTGCGTTGAAATAATTAAATATTTTCGTGATGCTTCGTCTACTTCGAACTGTAAGTAGGCATCTTTAAGATCAATTCTTGAGTAACTTAATCCATTGGCCAGCTTTCTTCTCAAGTGGTCAAAAAGTGGTACTGGGTGTTTTTCTGCAATTAAAACAGGGTTGATTGTTGTACGAAAATCGCCGCAGATTCGTATGGTTCCGTTTTTCTTTGGTACGTTAACTGTTGGTGTTGACCATTCAATTGGTGTTTCATTTGGATCTACAGGAGATAAAATTCCTTCTTTAACAAGCCGTTCTAGTTCAGTTTCAACGCTTTTTTGAATTCCAAACTTAATAGGACGTGCTGCTATATGTATTGGTGTGGCATTTTCCCTAATATGCAGTTTTACTTTGTAGTTTTTTACTTTACTTTGCAAATTGTCAAATAGTTCTGCATTATCTGTAAGAAGTTCTTTAAATTCTGCGTTGTTTACTGTATGAAAATTGTGTTGGTTGGTTGTAGTAATTGAATACACATGTTCTGGGAAAGGCATATTAAAAGCTTCGCTCCAAGTTAATCCGAACAACATTGGATCAGCATTATCAATAACAACAACTGGAAGTCGTTTAGTAGTTCTCCCAACTGTAACATCTACTTGTGTTTTCCCCCTCGGGTTTAGTTTAAAATTACCGTATGTTTTTAACTTTGGAGGTTCTGATAGTAGTGGTCTTCCTATTTTGTACCAAAATTCATTGCTGATAATGGAGTGTGATGCACCTGGATCCCAATCCATTGTACACTTCGAATTGTTAATTGTTACATTAATTTGTTTTGCTCGAGTGTTCGATGATGTTTTAAAAATCTGTTCGTGATCGTCCGTATACGTGTTGTATTCGTCGTCTGTTTCTTCATATTTCATGTTGTGAATATTTTGATTTGATCCGTTAATTTTTGTATTGAATCCCTGTTCTCTGTTAAACGGTTTTAATTGAGCTTTACCCGTTTTTAAGCATAATTTTTCGAAATGACCTTTTATATTGCATGCTTTACAAATGTGTTTATAAGCTGGGCAACTGTTATTTAAATGTTTAAATTTACCACATCGTTTGCATTGCTTATTGTTTAATATAAATATGTTATTGTTTGTTGCATATGATTTCTGTTTATTTTTGTAATTAGGTTTTGTTTTAATTTTGTTAATATTCATGCCGTTGTCATCGTAGTCCTTTTCAGCTGCTTCGCGCGCTTGTGCAACTTCGAATACTTGGGCAAATGTTACTTCCTGTTCTATATCATTTACTGTTGCTTTTAAATCGGGCCATCTTTGTTTAAGTTCAATTTCGAGTCGTTTATGATTTAAGCCGGTTGCAAATCGATCGCGTAATTGCCTTCCTAACATTTCGCCTTCGTATCCGCAATGTTGCGCTATTTCTTTTAGTTTACTAGCATAATTTTCAAATGTTTGGTTTCTTAGACGCGTGCAATTCCAAAAATTTGTCAATGCTTTAAATCTTGTTGTTTTGACTTGAAATAGGCTTAAAAATTTTTTAGAAATGTCTTTATATGTTTGATTTTCAAAGTTAATATCACTGTTAGCAAAAGTTATTTTTAATTCTCTGAATGTCTCTGGTGTTAAGCACGACACAAAGAGTTCACGTTTTGCGTTTAAGTAATTCACATCACCTGGTTTGTCTTCCAATCCCCACATTCGACACTGTGCCTCGAAGTAATCGATGAATGTTTCTGCTGTTGTGTTGATGTCATATTTTTCGCATTTGAAGTTCTTGATGATGTTTTTTACTTCGTTTTCACTCTTGTTACCTGGTTGCTCTCTTGCGATGTGTGGACGGGCCAGTTCTTGAAGTATTTTGGCAATTTGTTGCTGTTGTTGAGCTTGAACTTCCAGAAATTTTGCAAACTGATCACTGTTCATGTTTGATTTGTGGGTTGTCAGTTTTCGGGTGAGGTTATAGTAGGTACTCTACTGTATGCTTTTTGCTACTCTGTGGTGACTGCTACCATAAACTTAATAATTCATTATCCTCGTCGCCAGTATGTTATGTTTATCAATATTTATGCTGGGAAAATGACATACAAGTACACTGATTGACAAGATGTATTTGTGATAATCGAATTATATAAACTGACGTTGCTAACATAAAGTACATTGTTATGACTAACGCACACTATTCTAATTCTATGCTAAATTATTCTTCACGAACCCAACTAAAAAGTCCGGGTAAAATTACGAACCCAACTAAAACTCCGGGTAAAATTACGAACCCAACTAAAACTCCGGGTAAAATTACGAACCCAAGTAAAACTCCGGGTAAAATTACGAACCCAAGTAAAACTCCGGGTAAAATTACGAACCCAACTAAAACTCCGGGCAAAAATACTAACCCAACTAAAAAGTCCGGGTAAAAAATACGAACCCAACTAAAACTCCGGGTAAAAATACGAACCCAACTAAAACTCCGGGTAAAAATACGAACCCAACTAAAACTCCGGGTAAAAAATACGAACCCAACTAAAACTCCGGGTAAAAATACGAACCCAACTAAAACTCCGGGTAAAAATACGAACCCAACTAAAACTCCGCGTAAAAAATACGAACCCAACTAAAACTCCGGGTAAAAAATACGAACCCAACTAAAACTCCGGGCAAAAATACTAACCCAACTAAAAAGTCAGGGTAACACACAACTAAAACTCCGGGTAAAAATACGAACACAACTAAAACTCCGGGTAAAAGATACGAACCCAATTAAAACTCCGGGTAAAAAATACGAACCCAACTAAAACTCCAGGTAAAATTACGAACCCAACTAAAAGTCCGGGTAAAAAATACGAACCCAACTAAAACTCCGGGTAAAAAATACGAACCCAACTAAAAAGTCCGGGTAAAATTACGAACCCAAGTAAAACTCCGGGTAAAATTACGAACCCAACTAAAACTCCGGGTAAAATTACGAACCCAACTAAAAGTCCGGGTAAAACATACGAACCCAACTAAAAAATCCGGGTAAAATTACGAACCCAACTAAAGGTCCGGGTAAAAAATACGAACCCAACTAAAAAGTCCGGGTAAAATTACGAACCCAAGTGAAACTCCGGGTAAAATTACGAACCCAACTAAAACTCCGGGTAAAATTACGAACACAACTAAAAGTCCGGGTAAAAAAAACGAACCCAACTAAAAAGTCCGGGTAAAATTACGAACCCAACTAAAAATCCGGGTAAAAAATACGAACCCAACTAAAAAGTCCGGGTAAAATTACGAACCCAACTAAAACTCCGGGTAAAATTACGAACCCAACTAAAAGTCCGGGTAAAAAATACGAACCCAACTAAAAAGTCCGGGTAAAATTACGAACCCAACTAAAACTCCGGGTAAAATTACGAACCCTACTAAAACTCCTAGTAAAATTACGAACCCAACTAAAACTCGGGGTAAAATTACGAACCCAACTAAAACTCCGGGTAAAATTACGAACCCAACTAAAAAGTCCGGGTAAAATTACGAACCCAACTAAAACTCCGGGTAAAAAATACGAACCAAACAAAAAAGTCCGGGTAACATTTAGAACCCAACTAAAACTCCGGGTAAAAAAATACGAACCCAACTAAAACTCCGGGCAAAAATACTAACCCAACTAAAAAGTCCGGATAAAAAATACGAACCCAACTAAAAAGTGCGGGTAAAATTACGAACCCAACTAAAACTCCGGGTAAAATTATGAACCCAACTAAAAGTCCGGGTAAAAAATTCGAACCCAACTAAAAAGTCCGGGTAAAATTACGAACCCAAGTAAAACTCCGGGTAAAATTACGAACCCAACTAAAAAGTCCGGGTAAAATTACGAACCCAACTAAAAAGTCCGGGTAAAATTACGAACCCAACTAAAAAGTCCGGGTAAAGTTACGAACCCAACTAAAACTCCGGGTAAAATTACGAACTCAACTAAAACTCCGGGTAAAATTACGAACCCAACTAAAACTCCGGGTAAAATTACGAACCCAACTAAAAGTCCGGGTAAAAAATACGAACCCAACTAAAAAGTCCGGGTAAAATTACGAACCCAACTAAAACTCCGGGTAAAATTACGAACCCAACTAAAACTCCGGGTAAAATTACGAACCCAAGTAAAACTCCGGGTAAAATTACGAACCCAAGTAAAACTCCGGGTAAAATTACGAACCCAACTAAAACTCCGGGCAAAAATACTAACCCAACTAAAAAGTCCGGGTAAAAAATACGAACCCAACTAAAACTCCGGGTAAAAATACGAACCCAACTAAAACTCCGGGTAAAAATACGAACCCAACTAAAACTCCGGGTAAAAAATACGAACCCAACTAAAACTCCGGGTAAAAATACGAACCCAACTAAAACTTCGGGTAAAAATACGAACCCAACTAAAACTCCGGGTAAAAAATACGAACCCAACTAAAACTCCGGGTAAAAAATACGAACCCAACTAAAACTCCGGGCAAAAATACTAACCCAACTAAAAAGTCCAGGTAAAAAATATGAACCCAACTAAAACTCCGGGTAAAAATACGAACCCAACTAAAACTCCGGGTAAAAATACGAACCCAACTAAAACTCCGGGTAAAAAATACGAACCCAACTAAAACTCCAGGTAAAAAATACGAACCCAACTAAAAAGTCCGGTAAAAAATATGAACCCAACTAAAACTCCGGGTAAAATTACCAACACAACTAAAACTCCGGATAAAAATACGAACCCAACTAAAACTCCGGGTAAAATTACGAACCCAACTAAAACTCCGGGCAAAAATACTAACCCAACTAAAAAGTCCGGGTAAAAAATATGAACCCAACTAAAACTCCGGGTAAAAATACGAATCCAACTAAAACTCCGGGTAAAAATACGAACCCAACTAAAACTCCGGGTAAAAAATACGAACCCAATTAAAACTCCAGGTAAAAAATACGAACCCAACTAAAACTCCGGGTAAAATTACGAACCCAACTAAAACTCCGGGTAAAAAATACGAACCCAACTAAAAAGTCCGGGTAAAATTACGAACCCAAGTAAAACTCCGGGAAAAATTACGAACCCAACTAAAACTCCGGGTAAAATTACGAACCCAACTAAAACTCCGGGTAAAAATATGAACTCAACTAAAAAGTCCGGGTAAAATTACGAACCCAACTAAAAGTCCGGGTAAAAAATACGAACCCAACTAAAAAGTCCGGGTAAAATTACGAACCCAAGTGAAACTCCGGGTAAAATTACGAACCCAAGTAAAACTCCGGGTAAAATTACGAACCCAACTAAAACTCCGGGCAAAAATACTAACCCAACTAAAAAGTCCGGGTAAAAAATACGAACCCAACTAAAACTCCTGGTAAAATTACGAACTCAACTAAAACTCCGGGAAAAATTACGAACCCAACTAAAACTCCGGGTAAAATTACGAACCCAACTAAAAGTCCGGGTAAAAAATACGAACCCAACTAAAAAGTCCGGGTAAAATTACGAACCCAACTAAAACTCCGGGTAAAATTACGAACCCAAGTAAAACTCCGGGTAAAATTACGAACCCAAGTAAAACTCCGGGTAAAATTACGAACCCAAGTAAAACTCCGGGTAAAATTACGAACCCAACTAAAACTCCGGGTAAAATTACGAACCCAACTAAACAGTCCGGATAAAATTACGAACCCAAATAAAAAGTCCGGGTAAAATTACGAACCCAACTAAAACTCCGGGTAAAATTACGAACTCAACTAAAACTCCGGGTAAAATTACGAACCCAACTAAAACTCCGGGTAAAATTACGAACCCAACTAAAAGTCCGGGTAAAAAATACGAACCCAACTAAAAAGTCCGGGTAAAATTACGAACCCAACTAAAAATCCGGGTAAAAAATACGAACCCAACTAAATAGTCCGGGTAAAATTACGAACCCAAGTAAAACTCCGGGTAAAATTACGAACCCAACTAAAACTCCGGGTAAAATTACGAACCCAACTAAACAGTCCGGATAAAATTACGAACCCAAATAAAAAGTCCGGGTAAAATTACGAACCCAACTAAAACTCCGGGTAAAATTACGAACTCAACTAAAACTCCGGGTAAAATTACGAACCCAACTAAAACTCCGGGTAAAATTACGAACCCAACTAAAAATCCGGGTAAAAAATACGAACCCAACTAAAAAGTCCGGGTAAAATTACGAACCCAACTAAAACTCCGGGTAAAATTACGTACCCTACTAAAACTCCGGGTAAAATTACGAACCCAACTAAAACTCGGGGTAAAATTACGAACCCAACTAAAACTCCGGGTAAAATTACGAACCCAACTAAAACTCCGGGTAAAATTACGAACCCAACTAAAAAGTCCGGGTAAAATTACGAACCCAACTAAAACTCCGGGTAAAATTACGAACCCAACTAAAACTCCGGGTAAAATTACGAACTCAACTAAAACTCCGGATAAAAAATACGAACCCAACTAAAAAGTGCGGGTAAAATTACGAACCCAACTAAAACTCCGGGTAAAATTATGAACCCAACTAAAAGTCCGGGTAAAAAATTCGAACCCAACTAAAAGTCCGGGTAAAAAATTCGAACCCAACTAAAAAGTCCGGGTAAAATTACGAACCCAAGTAAAACTCCGGGTAAAATTACGAACCCAACTAAAAAGTCCGGGTAAAATTACGAACCCAACTAAAAAGTCCGGGTAAAATTACGAACCCAACTAAAAAGTCCGGGTAAAGTTACGAACCCAACTAAAACTCCGGGTAAAATTACGAACTCAACTAAAACTCCGGGTAAAATTACGAACCCAACTAAAACTCCGGGTAAAATTACGAACCCAACTAAAAGTCCGGGTAAAAAATACGAACCCAACTAAAAAGTCCGGGTAAAATTACGAACCCAACTAAAACTCCGGGTAAAATTACGAACCCAACTAAAACTCCGGGTAAAATTACGAACCCAAGTAAAACTCCGGGTAAAATTACGAACCCAAGTAAAACTCCGGGTAAAATTACGAACCCAACTAAAACTCCGGGCAAAAATACTAACCCAACTAAAAAGTCCTGGTAAAAAATACGAACCCAACTAAAACTCCGGGTAAAAATACGAACCCAACTAAAACTCCGGGTAAAAATACGAACCCAACTAAAACTCCGGGTAAAAAATACGAACCCAACTAAAACTCCGGGTAAAAATACGAACCCAACTAAAACTTCGGGTAAAAATACGAACCCAACTAAAACTCCGGGTAAAAAATACGAACCCAACTAAAACTCCGGGTAAAAAATACGAACCCAACTAAAACTCCGGGCAAAAATACTAACCCAACTAAAAAGTCCAGGTAAAAAATATGAACCCAACTAAAACTCCGGGTAAAAATACGAACCCAACTAAAACTCCGGGTAAAAATACGAACCCAACTAAAACTCCGGGTAAAAAATACGAACCCAACTAAAACTCCAGGTAAAAAATACGAACCCAACTAAAAAGTCCGGTAAAAAATATGAACCCAACTAAAACTCCGGGTAAAATTACCAACACAACTAAAACTCCGGGTAAAAATACGAACCCAACTAAAACTCCGGGTAAAATTACGAACCCAACTAAAACTCCGGGCAAAAATACTAACCCAACTAAAAAGTCCGGGTAAAAAATATGAACCCAACTAAAACTCCGGGTAAAAATACGAACCCAACTAAAACTCCGGGTAAAAATACGAACCCAACTAAAACTCCGGGTAAAAAATACGAACCCAATTAAAACTCCAGGTAAAAAATACGAACCCAACTAAAACTCCGGGTAAAATAACGAACCCAACTAAATCTCCGGGTAAAAAATACGAACCCAACTAAAAAGTCCGGGTAAAATTACGAACCCAAGTAAAACTCCGGGTAAAATTACGAACCCAACTAAAACTCCGGGTAAAATTACGAACCCAACTAAAACTCCGGGTAAAAATACGAACCCAACTAAAAAGTCCGGGTAAAATTACGAACCCAACTAAAAGTCCGGGTAAAAAATACGAACCCAACTAAAAAGTCCGGGTAAAATTACGAACCCAAGTGAAACTCCGGGTAAAATTACGAACCCAAGTAAAACTCCGGGTAAAATTACGAACCCAACTAAAACTCCGGGCAAAAATACTAACCCAACTAAAAAGTCCGGGTAAAAAATACGAACCCAACTAAAACTCCTGGTAAAATTACGAACTCAACTAAAACTCCGGGAAAAATTACGAACCCAACTAAAACTCCGGGTAAAATTACGAACCCAACTAAAAGTCCGGGTAAAAAATACGAACCCAACTAAAAAGTCCGGGTAAAATTACGAACACAACTAAAACTCCGGGTAAAATTACGAACCCAAGTAAAACTCCGGGTAAAATTACGAACCCAACTAAAACTCCGGGTAAAATTACGAACCCAACTAAACAGTCCGGATAAAATTACGAACCCAAATAAAAAGTCCGGGTAAAATTTCGAACCCAACTAAAACTCCGGGTAAAATTACGAACTCAACTAAAACTCCGGGTAAAATTACGAACCCAACTAAAACTCCGGGTAAAATTACGAACCCAACTAAAAGTCCGGGTAAAAAATACGAACCCAACTAAAAAGTCCGGGTAAAATTACGAACCCAACTAAAAATCCGGGTAAAAAATACGAACCCAACTAAATAGTCCGGGTAAAATTACGAACCCAAGTAAAACTCCGGGTAAAATTACGAACCCAACTAAAACTCCGGGTAAAATTACGAACCCAACTAAACAGTCCGGATAAAATTACGAACCCAAATAAAAAGTCCGGGTAAAATTACGAACCCAACTAAAACTCCGGGTAAAATTACGAACTCAACTAAAACTCCGGGTAAAATTACGAACCCAACTAAAACTCCGGGTAAAATTACGAACCCAACTAAAAATCCGGGTAAAAAATACGAACCCAACTAAAAAGTCCGGGTAAAATTACGAACCCAACTAAAACTCCGGGTAAAATTACGAACCCAACTAAAACTCGGGGTAAAATTACGAACCCAACTAAAACTCCGGGTAAAATTACGAACCCAACTAAAAAGTCCGGGTAAAATTACGAACCCAACTAAAACTCCGGGTAAAAAATACGAACCAAACAAAAAAGTCCGGGTAACATTTAGAACCCAACTAAAACTCCGGGTAAAAAAATACGAACCCAACTAAAACTCCGGGCAAAAATACTAACCCAACTAAAAAGTCCGGATAAAAAATACGAACCCAACTAAAAAGTGCGGGTAAAATTACGAACCCAACTAAAACTCCGGGTAAAATTATGAACCCAACTAAAAGTCCGGGTAAAAAATTCGAACCCAACTAAAAAGTCCGGGTAAAATTACGAACCCAAGTAAAACTCCGGGTAAAATTACGAACTCAACTAAAAAGTCCGGGTAAAATTACGAACCCAACTAAAAAGTCCGGGTAAAATTACGAACCCAACTAAAAAGTCCGGGTAAAATTACGAACCCAACTAAAACTCCGGGTAAAATTACGAACTCAACTAAAACTCCGGGTAAAATTACGAACCCAACTAAAACTCCGGGTAAAATTACGAACCCAACTAAAAGTCCGGGTAAAAAATACGAACCCAACTAAAAAGTCCGGGTAAAATTACGAACCCAACTAAAACTCCGGGTAAAATTACGAACCCAACTAAAACTCCGGGTAAAATTACGAACCCAAGTAAAACTCCGGGTAGAATTACGAACCCAAGTAAAACTCCGGGTAAAATTACGAACCCAACTAAAACTCCGGGCAAAAATACTAACCCAACTAAAAAGTCCGGGTAAAAAATACGAACCCAACTAAAACTCCGGGTAAAAATACGAACCCAACTAAAACTCCGGGTAAAAATACGAACCCAACTAAAACTCCGGGTAAAAAATACGAACCCAACTAAAACTCCGGGTAAAAATACGAACCCAACTAAAACTCCGGGTAAAAATACGAACCCAACTAAAACTCCGGGTAAAAAATACGAACCCAACTATAACTCCGGGTAAAAAATACGAACCCAACTAAAGCTCCGGGCAAAAATACTAACCCAACTAAAAAGTCCGGGTAACACACAACTAAAACTCCGGGGAAAAAATACGAACACAACTAAAACTCCGGGTAAAAGATACGAACCCAATTAAAACTCCGGGTAAAAAATACGAACCCAACTAAAACTCCAGGTAAAATTACGAACCCAACTAAAAGTCCGGGTAAAAAATACGAACCCAACTAAAACGTCCGGGTAAAATTACGAACCCAACTAAAACTCCGGGTAAAAAATACGAACCCAACTAAAAAGTCCGGGTAAAATTACGAACCCAAGTAAAACTCCGGGTAAAATTACGAACCCAACTAAAACTCCGGGTAAAATTACGAACCCAACTAAAAGTCCGGGTAAAAAATACGAACCCAACTAAAAAATCCGGGTAAAATTACGAACCCAACTAAAAGTCCGGGTAAAAAATACGAACCCAACTAAAAAGTCCGGGTAAAATTACGAACCCAAGTGAAACTCCGGGTAAAATTACGAACCCAACTAAAACTCCGGGTAAAATTACGAACCCAACTAAAAGTCCGGGTAAAAAATACGAACCCAACTAAAAAGTCCGGGTAAAATTACGAACCCAACTAAAAATCCGGGTAAAAAATACGAACCCAACTAAAAAGTCCGGGTAAAATTACGAACCCAAGTAAAACTCCGGGTAAAATTACGAATCAAACAAAAAAGTCCGGGTAACATTTAGAACCCAACTAAAACTCCGGGTAAAAAAATACGAACCCAACTAAAACTCCGGGCAAAAATACTAACCCAACTAAAAAGTCCGGATAAAAAATACGAACCCAACTAAAAAGTGCGGGTAAAATTACGAACCCAACTAAAACTCCGGGTAAAATTATGAACCCAACTAAAAGTCCGGGTAAAAAATTCGAACCCAACTAAAAAGTCCGGGTAAAATTACGAACCCAAGTAAAACTCCGGGTAAAATTACGAACCCAACTAAAAAGTGCGGGTAAAATTACGAACCCAACTAAAAAGTCCGGGTAAAATTACGAACCCAACTAAAAAGTCCGGGTAAAATTACGAACCCAACTAAAACTCCGGGTAAAATTACGAACTCAACTAAAACTCCGGGTAAAATTACGAACCCAACTAAAACTCCGGGTAAAATTACGAACCCAACTAAAAGTCCGGGTAAAAAATACGAACCCAACTAAAAAGTCCGGGTAAAATTACGAACCCAACTAAAACTCCGGGTAAAATTACGAACCCAACTAAAACTCCGGGTAAAATTACGAACCCAAGTAAAACTCCGGGTAAAATTACGAACCCAAGTAAAACTCCGGGTAAAATTACGAACCCAACTAAAACTCCGGGCAAAAATACTAACCCAACTAAAAAGTCCGGGTAAAAAATACGAACCCAACTAAAACTCCGGGTAAAAATACGAACCCAACTAAAACTCCGGGTAAAAATACGAACCCAACTAAAACTCCAGGTAAAAAATACGAACCCAACTAAAACTCCGGGTAAAAATACGAACCCAACTAAAACTCCGGGTAAAAATACGAACCCTACTAAAACTCCGCGTAAAAAATACGAACCCAACTAAAACTCCGGGTAAAAAATACGAACCCAACTAAAACTCCGGGCAAAAATACTAACCCAACTAAAAAGTCCGGGTAACACACAACTAAAACTCCGGGTAAAAATACGAACACAACTAAAACTCCGGGTAAAAGATACGAACCCAATTAAAACTCCGGGTAAAAAATACGAACCCAACTAAAAAGTCCGGGTAAAATTACGAACCCAAGTAAAACTCCGGGTAAAATTACGAACCCAACTAAAACTCCGGGTAAAATTACGAACCCAACTAAAAGTCCGGGTGAAACATACGAACCCAACTAAAAAATCCGGGTAAAATTACGAACCCAACTAAAGGTCCGGGTAAAAAATACGAACCCAACTAAAAAGTCCGGGTAAAATTACGAACCCAAGTGAAACTCCGGGTAAAATTACGAACCCAACTAAAACTCCGGGTAAAATTACGAACACAACTAAAAGTCCGGGTAAAAAATACGAACCCAACTAAAAAGTCCGGGTAAAATTACGAACCCAACTAAAAATCCGGGTAAAAAATACGAACCCAACTAAAAAGTCCGGGTAAAATTACGAACCCAACTAAAACTCCGGGTAAAATTACGAACCCAACTAAACAGTCCGGATAAAATTACGAACCCAAATAAAAAGTCCGGGTAAAATTACGAACCCAACTAAAACTCCGGGTAAAATTACGAACTCAACTAAAACTCCGGGTAAAATTACGAACCCAACTAAAACTCCGGGTAAAATTACGAACCCAACTAAAAGTCCGGGTAAAAAATACGAACCCAACTAAAAAGTCCGGGTAAAATTACGAACCTAACTAAAACTCCGGGTAAAATTACGAACCCTACTAAAACTCCGGGTAAAATTACGAACCCAACTAAAACTCGGGGTAAAATTACGAACCCAACTAAAACTCCGGGTAAAATTACGAACCCAACTAAAAAGTCCGGGTAAAATTACGAACCCAACTCAAACTCCGGGTAAAAAACACGAACCAAACAAAAAAGTCCGGGTAACATTTAGAACCCAACTAAAACTCCGGGTAAAAAAATACGAACCCAACTAAAACTCCGGGCAAAAATACTAACCCAACTAAAAAGTCCGGATAAAAAATACGAACCCAACTAAAAAGTGCGGGTAAAATTACGAACCCAACTAAAACTCCGGGTAAAATTATGAACCCAACTAAAAGTCCGGGTAAAAAATTCGAACCCAACTAAAAAGTCCGGGTAAAATTACGAACCCAAGTAAAACTCCGGGTAAAATTACGAACCCAACTAAAAAGTCCGGGTAAAATTACGAACCCAACTAAAAAGTCCGGGTAAAATTACGAACCCAACTAAAAAGTCCGGGTAAAGTTACGAACCCAACTAAAACTCCGGGTAAAATTACGAACTCAACTAAAACTCCGGGTAAAATTACGAACCCAACTAAAACTCCGGGTAAAATTACGAACCCAACTAAAAGTCCGGGTAAAAAATACGAACCCAACTAAAAAGTCCGGGTAAAATTACGAACCATACTAAAACTCCGGGTAAAATTACGAACCCAACTAAAACTCCGGGTAAAATTACGAACCCAAGTAAAACTCCGGGTAAAATTACGAACCCAAGTAAAACTCCGGGTAAAATTACGAACCCAACTAAAACTCCGGGCAAAAATACTAACCCAACTAAAAAGTCCGCGTAAAAAATACGAACCCAACTAAAACTCCGGGTAAAAATACGAACCCAACTAAAACTCCGGGTAAAAATACGAACCCAACTAAAACTCCGGGTAAAAAATACGAACCCAACTAAAACTCCGGGTAAAAATACGAACCCAACTAAAACTTCGGGTAAAAATACGAACCCAACTAAAACTCCGGGTAAAAAATACGAACCCAACTAAAACTCCGGGTAAAAAATACGAACCCAACTAAAACTCCGGGCAAAAATACTAACCCAACTAAAAAGTCCAGGTAAAAAATATGAACCCAACTAAAACTCCGGGTAAAAATACGAACCCAACTAAAACTCCGGGTAAAAATACGAACCCAACTAAAACTCCGGGTAAAAAATACGAACCCAACTAAAACTCCAGGTAAAAAATACGAACCCAACTAAAAAGTCCGGTAAAAAATATGAACCCAACTAAAACTCCGGGTAATATTACCAACACAACTAAAACTCCGGGTAAAAATACGAACCCAACTAAAACTCCGGGTAAAATTACGAACCCAACTAAAACTCCGGGCAAAAATACTAACCCAACTAAAAAGTCCGGGTAAAAAATATGAACCCAACTAAAACTCCGGGTAAAAATACGAACCCAACTAAAACTCCGGGTAAAAATACGAACCCAACTAAAACTCCGGGTAAAAAATACGAACCCAATTAAAACTCCAGGTAAAAAATACGAACCCAACTAAAACTCCGGGTAAAAAATACGAACCCAACTAAAAAGTCCGGGTAAAATTACGAACCCAAGTAAAACTCCGGGTAAAATTACGAACCCAACTAAAACTCCGGGTAAAATTACGAACCCAACTAAAACTCCGGGTAAAAATACGAACCCAACTAAAAAGTCCGGGTAAAATTACGAACCCAACTAAAAGTCCGGGTAAAAAATACGAACCCAACTAAAAAGTCCGGGTAAAATTACAAACCCAAGTGAAACTCCGGGTAAAATTACGAACCCAAGTAAAACTCCGGGTAAAATTACGAACCCAACTAAAACTCCGGGCAAAAATACTAACCCAACTAAAAAGTCCGGGTAAAAAATACGAACCCAACTAAAACTCCTGGTAAAATTACGAACTCAACTAAAACTCCGGGAAAAATTACGAACCCAACTAAAACTCCGGGTAAAATTACGAACCCAACTAAAAGTCCGGGTAAAAAATACGAACCCAACTAAAAAGTCCGGGTAAAATTACGAACCCAACTAAAACTCCGGGTAAAATTACGAACCCAAGTAAAACTCCGGGTAAAATTACGAACCCAAGTAAAACTCCGGGTAAAATTACGAACCCAAGTAAAACTCCGGGTAAAATTACGAACCCAACTGAAACTCCGGGTAAAATTACGAACCCAACTAAACAGTCCGGATAAAATTACGAACCCAAATAAAAAGTCCGGGTAAAATTACGAACCCAACTAAAACTCCGGGTAAAATTACGAACTCAACTAAAACTCCGGGTAAAATTACGAACCCAACTAAAACTCCGGGTAAAATTACGAACCCAACTAAAAGTCCGGGTAAAAAATACGAACCCAACTAAAAAGTCCGGGTAAAATTACGAACCCAACTAAAAATCCGGGTAAAAAATACGAACCCAACTAAATAGTCCGGGTAAAATTACGAACCCAAGTAAAACTCCGGGTAAAATTACGAACCCAACTAAAACTCCGAGTAAAATTACGAACCCAACTAAACAGTCCGGATAAAATTACGAACCCAAATAAAAAGTCCGGGTAAAATTACGAACCCAACTAAAACTCCGGGTAAAATTACGAACTCAACTAAAACTCCGGGTAAAATTACGAACCCAACTAAAACTCCGGGTAAAATTACGAACCCAACTAAAAATCCGGGTAAAAAATACGAACCCAACTAAAAAGTCCGGGTAAAATTACGAACCCAACTAAAACTCCGGGTAAAATTACGTACCCTACTAAAACTCCGGGTAAAATTACGAACCCAACTAAAACTCGGGGTAAAATTACGAACCCAACTAAAACTCCGGGTAAAATTACGAACCCAACTAAGAAGTCCGGGTAAAATTACGAACCCAACTAAAACTCCGGGTAAAATTATGAACCCAACTAAACAGTCCGGATAAAATTACGAACCCAAATAAAAAGTCCGGGTAAAATTACGAACCCAACTAAAACTCCGGGTAAAATTACTAACTCAACTAAAACTCCGGATAAAAAATACGAACCCAACTAAAAAGTGCGGGTAAAATTACGAACCCAACTAAAACTCCGGGTAAAATTATGAACCCAACTAAAAGTCCGGGTAAAAAATTCGAACCCAACTAAAAGTCCGGGTAAAAAATTCGAACCCAACTAAAAAGTCCGGGTAAAATTACGAACCCAAGTAAAACTCCGGGTAAAATTACGAACCCAACTAAAAAGTTCGGGTAAAATTACGAACCCAACTAAAAAGTCCGGGTAAAATTACGAACCCAACTAAAAAGTCCGGGTAAAGTTACGAACCCAACTAAAACTCCGGGTAAAATTACGAACTCAACTAAAACTCCGGGTAAAATTACGAACCCAACTAAAACTCCGGGTAAGATTACGAACCCAACTAAAAGTCCGGGTAAAAAATACGAACCCAACTAAAAAGTCCGGGTAAAATTACGAACCCAACTAAAACTCCGGGTAAAATTACGAACCCAACTAAAACTCCGGGTAAAATTACGAACCCAAGTAAAACTCCGGGTAAAATTACGAACCCAAGTAAAACTCCGGGTAAAATTACGAACCCAACTAAAACTCCGGGCAAAAATACTAACCCAACTAAAAAGTCCTGGTAAAAAATACGAACCCAACTAAAACTCCGGGTAAAAATACGAACCCAACTAAAACTCCGGGTAAAAATACGAACCCAACTAAAACTCCGGGTAAAAAATACGAACCCAACTAAAACTCCGGGTAAAAATACGAACCCAACTAAAACTTCGGGTAAAAATACGAACCCAACTAAAACTCCGGGTAAAAAATACGAACCCAACTAAAACTCCGGGTAAAAAATACGAACCCAACTAAAACTCCGGGCAAAAATACTAACCCAACTAAAAAGTCCAGGTAAAAAATATGAACCCAACTAAAACTCCGGGTAAAAATACGAACCCAACTAAAACTCCGGGTAAAAATACGAACCCAACTAAAACTCCGGGTAAAAAATACGAACCCAACTAAAACTCCAGGTAAAAAATACGAACCCAACTAAAAAGTCCGGTAAAAAATATGAACCCAACTAAAACTCCGGGTAAAATTACCAACACAACTAAAACTCCGGGTAAAAATACGAACCCAACTAAAACTCCGGGTAAAATTACGAACCCAACTAAAACTCCGGGCAAAAATACTAACCCAACTAAAAAGTCCGGGTAAAAAATATGAACCCAACTAAAACTCCGGGTAAAAATACGAACCCAACTAAAACTCCGGGTAAAAATACGAACCCAACTAAAACTCCGGGTAAAAAATACGAACCCAATTAAAACTCCAGGTAAAAAATACGAACCCAACTAAAACTCCGGGTAAAATTACGAACCCAACTAAATCTCCGGGTAAAAAATACGAACCCAACTAAAAAGTCCGGGTAAAATTACGAACCCAAGTAAAACTCCGGGTAAAATTACGAACCCAACTAAAACTCCGGGTAAAATTACGAACCCAACTAAAACTCCGGGTAAAAATACGAACCCAACTAAAAAGTCCGGGTAAAATTACGAACCCAACTAAAAGTCCGGGTAAAAAATACGAACCCAACTAAAAAGTCCGGGTAAAGTTACGAACCCAACTAAAACTCCGGGTAAAATTACGAACCCAACTAAAACTCCAGGTAAAATTACGAACCCAACTAAAACTCCGGGTAAAAATACGAACCCAACTAAAAAGTCCGGGTAAAATTACGAACCCAACTAAAAAGTCCGGGTAAAATTACGAACCCAACTAAAAAGTCCGGGTAAAGTTACGAACCCAACTAAAACTCCGGGTAAAATTACGAACTCAACTAAAACTCCGGGTAAAATTACGAACCCAACTAAAACTCCGGGTAAAATTACGAACCCAACTAAAAGTCCGGGTAAAAAATACGAACCCAACTAAAAAGTCCGGGTAAAATTACGAACCCAACTAAAACTCCGGGTAAAATTACGAACCCAACTAAAACTCCGGGTAAAATTACGAACCCAAGTAAAACTCCGGGTAAAATTACGAACCCAAGTAAAACTCCGGGTAAAATTACGAACCCAACTAAAACTCCGGGCAAAAATACTAACCCAACTAAAAAGTCCTGGTAAAAAATACGAACCCAACTAAAACTCCGGGTAAAAATACGAACCCAACTAAAACTCCGGGTAAAAATACGAACCCAACTAAAACTCCGGGTAAAAAATACGAACCCAACTAAAACTCCGGGTAAAAATACGAACCCAACTAAAACTTCGGGTAAAAATACGAACGCAACTAAAACTCCGGGTAAAAAATACGAACCCAACTAAAACTCCGGGTAAAAAATACGAACCCAACTAAAACTCCGGGCAAAAATACTAACCCAGCTAAAAAGTCCAGGTAAAAAATATGAACCCAACTAAAACTCCGGGTAAAAATACGAACCCAACTAAAACTCCGGGTAAAAATACGAACCCAACTAAAACTCCGGGTAAAAAATACGAACCCAATTAAAACTCCAGGTAAAAAATACGAACCCAACTAAAACTCCGGGTAAAATTACGAACCCAACTAAAACTCCGGGTAAAAAATACGAACCCAACTAAAAAGTCCGGGTAAAATTACGAACCCAAGTAAAACTCCGGGTAAAATTACGAACCCAACTAAAACTCCGGGTAAAATTACGAACCCAACTAAAACTCCGGGTAAAAATACGAACCCAACTAAAAAGTCCGGGTAAAATTACGAACCCAACTAAAAGTCCGGGTAAAAAATACGAACCCAACTAAAAAGTCCGGGTAAAATTACGAACCCAAGTGAAACTCCGGGTAAAATTACGAACCCAAGTAAAACTCCGGGTAAAATTACGAACCCAACTAAAACTCCGGGCAAAAATACTAACCCAACTAAAAAGTCCGGGTAAAAAATACGAACCCAACTAAAACTCCTGGTAAAATTACGAACTCAACTAAAACTCCGGGAAAAATTACGAACCCAACTAAAACTCCGGGTAAAATTACGAACCCAACTAAAAGTCCGGGTAAAAAATACGAACCCAACTAAAAAGTCCGGGTAAAATTACGAACCCAACTAAAACTCCGGGTAAAATTACGAACCCAAGTAAAACTCCGGGTAAAATTACGAACCCAAGTAAAACTCCGGGTAAAATTACGAACCCAAGTAAAACTCCGGGTAAAGTTACGAACCCAACTAAAACTCCGGGTAAAATTACGAACCCAACTAAACAGTCCGGATAAAATTACGAACCCAAATAAAAAGTCCGGGTAAAATTACGAACCCAACTAAAACTCCGGGTAAAATTACGAACTCAACTAAAACTCCGGGTAAAATTACGAACCCAACTAAAACTCCGGGTAAAATTACGAACCCAACTAAAAGTCCGGGTAAAAAATACGAACCCAACTAAAAAGTCCGGGTAAAATTACGAACCCAACTAAAAATCCGGGTAAAAAATACGAACCCAACTAAATAGTCCGGGTAAAATTACGAACCCAAGTAAAACTCCGGGTAAAATTACGAACCCAACTAAAACTCCGGGTAAAATTACGAACCCAACTAAACAGTCCGGATAAAATTACGAACCCAAATAAAAAGTCCGGGTAAAATTACGAACCCAACTAAAACTCCGGGTAAAATTACGAACTCAACTAAAACTCCGGGTAAAATTACGAACCCAACTAAAACTCCGGGTAAAATTACGAACCCAACTAAAAATCCGGGTAAAAAATACGAACCCAACTAAAAAGTCCGGGTAAAATTACGAACCCAACTAAAACTCCGGGTAAAATTACGTACCCTACTAAAACTCCGGGTAAAATTACGAACCCAACTAAAACTCGGGGTAAAATTACGAACCCAACTAAAACTCCGGGTAAAATTACGAACCCAACTAAAAAGTCCGGGTAAAATTACGAACCCAACTAAAACTCCGGGTAAAATTATGAACCCAACTAAACAGTCCGGATAAAATTACGAACCCAAATAAAAAGTCCGGGTAAAATTACGAACCCAACTAAAACTCCGGGTAAAATTACGAACTCAACTAAAACTCCGGATAAAAAATACGAACCCAACTAAAAAGTGCGGGTAAAATTACGAACCCAACTAAAGCTCCGGGTAAAATTATGAACCCAACTAAAAGTCCGGGTAAAAAATTCGAACCCAACTAAAAGTCCGGGTAAAAAATTCGAACCCAACTAAAAAGTCCGGGTAAAATTACGAACCCAAGTAAAACTCCGGGTAAAATTACGAACCCAACTAAATCTCCGGGTAAAAAATACGAACCCAACTAAAAAGTCCGGGTAAAATTACGAACCCAAGTAAAACTCCGGGTAAAATTACGAACCCAACTAAAACTCCGGGTAAAATTACGAACCCAACTAAAACTCCGGGTAAAAATACGAACCCAACTAAAAAGTCCGGGTAAAATTACGAACCCAACTAAAAGTCCGGGTAAAAAATACGAACCCAACTAAAAAGTCCGGGTAAAGTTACGAACCCAACTAAAACTCCGGGTAATATTACGAACCCAACTAAAACTCCGGGTAAAATTACGAACCCAACTAAAACTCCGGGTAAAAATACGAACCCAACTAAAAAGTCCGGGTAAAATTACGAACCCAACTAAAAAGTCCGGGTAAAATTACGAACCCAACTAAAAAGTCCGGGTAAAGTTACGAACCCAACTAAAACTCCGGTAAAATTACGAACTCAACTAAAACTCCGGGTAAAATTACGAACCCAACTAAAACTCCGGGTAAAATTACGAACCCAACTAAAAGTCCGGGTAAAAAATACGAACCCAACTAAAAAGTCCGGGTAAAATTACGAACCCAACTAAAACTCCGGGTAAAATTACGAACCCAACTAAAACTCCGGGTAAAATTACGAACCCAAGTAAAACTCCGGGTAAAATTACGAACCCAAGTAAAACTCCGGGTAAAATTACGAACCCAACTAAAACTCCGGGCAAAAATACTAACCCAACTAAAAAGTCCTGGTAAAAAATACGAACCCAACTAAAACTCCGGGTAAAAATACGAACCCAACTAAAACTCCGGGTAAAAATACGAACCCAACTAAAACTCCGGGTAAAAAATACGAACCCAACTAAACTCCGGGTAAAAATACGAACCCAACTAAAACTTCGGGTAAAAATACGAACCCAACTAAAACTCCGGGTAAAAAATACGAACCCAACTAAAACTCCGGGTAAAAAATACGAACCCAACTAAAACTCCGGGCAAAAATACTAACCCAACTAAAAAGTCCAGGTAAAAAATATGAACCCAACTAAAACTCCGGGTAAAAATACGAACCCAACTAAAACTCCGGGTAAAAATACGAACCCAACTAAAACTCCGGGTAAAAAATACGAACCCAATTAAAACTCCAGGTAAAAAATACGAACCCAACTAAAACTCCGGGTAAAATTACGAACCCAACTAAAACTCCGGGTAAAAAATACGAACCCAACTAAAAAGTCCGGGTAAAATTACGAACCCAAGTAAAACTCCGGGTAAAATTACGAACCCAACTAAAACTCCGGGTAAAATTACGAACCCAACTAAAACTCCGGTAAAAATACGAACCCAACTAAAAAGTCCGGGTAAAATTACGAACCCAACTAAAAGTCCGGGTAAAAAATACGAACCCAACTAAAAAGTCCGGGTAAAATTACGAACCCAAGTGAAACTCCGGGTAAAATTACGAACCCAAGTAAAACTCCGGGTAAAATTACGAACCCAACTAAAACTCCGGGCAAAAATACTAACCCAACTAAAAAGTCCGGGTAAAAAATACGAACCCAACTAAAACTCCTGGTAAAATTACGAACTCAACTAAAACTCCGGGAAAAATTACGAACCCAACTAAAACTCCGGGTAAAATTACGAACCCAACTAAAAGTCCGGGTAAAAAATACGAACCCAACTAAAAAGTCCGGGTAAAATTACGAACCCAACTAAAACTCCGGGTAAAATTACGAACCCAAGTAAAACTCCGGGTAAAATTACGAACCCAAGTAAAACTCCGGGTAAAATTACGAACCCAAGTAAAACTCCGGGTAAAATTACGATCCCAACTAAAACTCCGGGTAAAATTACGAACCCAACTAAACAGTCCGGATAAAATTACGAACCCAAATAAAAAGTCCGGGTAAAATTACGAACCCAACTAAAACTCCGGGTAAAATTACGAACTCAACTAAAACTCCGGGTAAAATTACGAACCCAACTAAAACTCCGGGTAAAATTACGAACCCAACTAAAAGTCCGGGTAAAAAATACGAACCCAACTAAAAAGTCCGGGTAAAATTACGAACCCAACTAAAAATCCGGGTAAAAAAATACGAACCCAACTAAATAGTCCGGGTAAAATTACGAACCCAAGTAAAACTCCGGGTAAAATACGAACCCAACTAAAACTCCGGTAAAATTACGAACCCAACTAAACAGTCCGGATAAAATTACGAACCCAAATAAAAAGTCCGGGTAAAATTACGAACCCAACTAAAACTCCGGGTAAAATTACGAACTCAACTAAAACTCCGGGTAAAATTACGAACCCAACTAAAACTCCGGGTAAAATTACGAACCCAACTAAAAATCCGGGTAAAAAATACGAACCCAACTAAAAAGTCCGGGTAAAATTACGAACCCAACTAAAACTCCGGGTAAAATTATGTACCCTACTAAAACTCCGGGTAAAATTACGAACCCAACTAAAACTCGGGGTAAAATTACGAACCCAACTAAAAACTCCGGGTAAAATTACGAACCCAACTAAAAAGTCCGGGTAAAATTACGACCCAACTAAAACTCCGGGTAAAATTATGAACCCAACTAAACAGTCCGGATAAAATTACGAACCCAAATAAAAAGTCCGGGTAAAATTACGAACCCAACTAAAACTCCGGGTAAAATTACGAACTCAACTAAAACTCCGGATAAAAAATACGAACCCAACTAAAAAGTGCGGGTAAAATTACGAACCCAACTAAAACTCCGGGTAAAATTATGAACCCAACTAAAAGTCCGGGTAAAAATTCGAACCCAACTAAAAGTCCGGGTAAAAAATTCGAACCCAACTAAAAAGTCCGGGTAAAATTACGAACCCAAGTAAAACTCCGGGTAAAATTACGAACCCAACTAAAAAGTCCGGGTAAAATTACGAACCCAACTAAAAAGTCCGGGTAAAATTACGAACCCAACTAAAAAGTCCGGGTAAAGTTACGAACCCAACTAAAACTCCGGGTAAAATTACGAACTCAACTAAAACTCCGGGTAAAATTACGAACCCAACTAAAACTCCGGGTAAAATTACGAACCCAACTAAAAGTCCGGGTAAAAAATACGAACCCAACTAAAAAGTCCGGGTAAAATTACGAACGCAACTAAAACTCCGGGTAAAATTACGAACCCAACTAAAACTCCGGGTAAAATTACGAACCCAAGTAAAACTCCGGGTAAAATTACGAACCCAAGTAAAACTCCGGGTAAAATTACGAACCCAACTAAAACTCCGGGCAAAAATACTAACCCAACTAAAAAGTCCTGGTAAAAAATACGAACCCAACTAAAACTCCGGATAAAAATACGAACCCAACTAAAACTCCGGGTAAAAATACGAACCCAACTAAAACTCCGGGTAAAAAATACGAACCCAACTAAAACTCCGGGTAAAAATACGAACCCAACTAAAACTTCGGGTAAAAATACGAACCCAACTAAAACTCCGGGTAAAAAATACGAACCCAACTAAAACTCCGGGTAAAAAATACGAACCCAACTAAAACTCCGGGCAAAAATACTAACCCAACTAAAAAGTCCAGGTAAAAAATATGAACCCAACTAAAACTCCGGGTAAAAATACGAACCCAACTAAAACTCCGGGTAAAAATACGAACCCAACTAAAACTCCGGGTAAAAAATACGAACCCAACTAAAACTCCAGGTAAAAAATACGAACCCAACTAAAAAGTCCGGTAAAAAATATGAACCCAACTAAAACTCCGGGTAAAATTACCAACACAACTAAAACTCCGGGTAAAAATACGAACCCAACTAAAACTCCGGGTAAAATTACGAACCCAACTAAAACTCCGGGCAAAAATACTAACCCAACTAAAAAGTCCGGGTAAAAAATATGAACCCAACTAAAACTCCGGGTAAAAATACGAACCCAACTAAAACTCCGGGTAAAAATACGAACCCAACTAAAACTCCGGGTAAAAAATACGAACCCAATTAAAACTCCAGGTAAAAAATACGAACCCAACTAAAACTCCGGGTAAAATTACGAACCCAACTAAATCTCCGGGTAAAAAATACGAACCCAACTAAAAAGTCCGGGTAAAATTACGAACCCAAGTAAAACTCCGGGTAAAATTACGAACCCAACTAAAACTCCGGGTAAAATTACGAACCCAACTAAAACTCCGGGTAAAAATACGAACCCAACTAAAAAGTCCGGGTAAAATTACGAACCCAACTAAAAGTCCGGGTAAAAAATACGAACCCAACTAAAAAGTCCGGGTAAAGTTACGAACCCAACTAAAACTCCGGGTAAAATTACGAACCCAACTAAAACTCCGGGTAAAATTACGAACCCAACTAAAACTCCGGGTAAAAATACGAACCCAACTAAAAAGTCCGAGTAAAATTACGAACCCAACTAAAAAGTCCGGGTAAAATTACGAACCCAACTAAAAAGTCCGGGTAAAGTTACGAACCCAACTAAAACTCCGGGTAAAATTACGAACTCAACTAAAACTCCGGGTAAAATTACGAACCCAACTAAAACTCCGGGTAAAATTACGAACCCAACTAAAAGTCCGGGTAAAAAATACGAACCCAACTAAAAAGTCCGGGTAAAATTACGAACCCAACTAAAACTCCGGGTAAAATTACGAACCCAACTAAAACTCCGGGTAAAATTACGAACCCAAGTAAAACTCCGGGTAAAATTACGAACCCAAGTAAAACTCCGGGTAAAATTACGAACCCAACTAAAACTCCGGGCAAAAATACTAACCCAACTAAAAAGTCCTGGTAAAAAATACGAACCCAACTAAAACTCCGGGTAAAAATACGAACCCAACTAAAACTCCGGGTAAAAATACGAACCCAACTAAAACTCCGGGTAAAAAATACGAACCCAACTAAAGCTCCGGGTAAAAATACGAACCCAACTAAAACTTCGGGTAAAAATACGAACCCAACTAAAACTCCGGGTAAAAAATACGAACCCAACTAAAACTCCGGGTAAAAAATACGAACCCAACTAAAACTCCGGGCAAAAATACTAACCCAACTAAAAAGTCCAGGTAAAAAATATGAACCCAACTAAAACTCCGGGTAAAAATACGAACCCAACTAAAACTCCGGGTAAAAATACGAACCCAACTAAAACTCCGGGTAAAAAATACGAACCCAACTAAAACTCCAGGTAAAAAATACGAACCCAACTAAAAAGTCCGGTAAAAAATATGAACCCAACTAAAACTCCGGGTAAAATTACCAACACAACTAAAACTCCGGGTAAAAATACGAACCCAACTAAAACTCCGGGTAAAATTACGAACCCAACTAAAACTCCGGGCAAAAATACTAACCCAACTAAAAAGTCGGGTAAAAAATGTGAACCCAACTAAAACTCCGGGTAAAAATACGAACCCAACTAAAACTCCGGGTAAAAATACGAACCCAACTAAAACTCCGGGTAAAAAATTACGAACCCAATTAAAACTCCAGGTAAAAAATACGAACCCAACTAAAACTCCGGGTAAAATTACGAACCCAACTAAATCTCCGGGTAAAAAATACGAACCCAACTAAAAAGTCCGGGTAAAATTACGAACCCAAGTAAAACTCCGGGTAAAATTACGAACCCAACTAAAACTCCGGGTAAAATTACGAACCCAACAAAAACTCCGGGTAAAAATACGAACCCAACTAAAAAGTCCGGGTAAAATTACGAACCCAACTAAAAGTCCGGGTAAAAAATACGAACCCAACTAAAAAGTCCGGGTAAAATTACGAACCCAAGTGAAACTCCGGGTAAAATTACGAACCCAAGTAAAACTCCGGGTAAAATTACGAACCCAACTAAAACTCCGGGCAAAAATACTAACCCAACTAAAAAGTCCGGGTAAAAAATACGAACCCAACTAAAACTCCTGGTAAAATTACGAACTCAACTAAAACTCCGGGAAAAATTACGAACCCAACTAAAACTCCGGGTAAAATTACGAACCCAACTAAAAGTCCGGGTAAAAAATACGAACCCAACTAAAAAGTCCGGGTAACATTACGAACCCAACTAAAACTCCGGGTAAAATTACGAACCCAAGTAAAACTCCGGGTAAAATTACGAACCCAACTAAAACTCCGGGTAAAATTACGAACCCAAATAAAAAGTCCGGGTAAAATTACGAACCCAACTAAAACTCCGGGTAAAATTACGAACTCAACTAAAACTCCGGGTAAAATTACGAACCCAACTAAAACTCCGGGTAAAATTACGAACCCAACTAAAAGTCCGGGTAAAAAATACGAACCCAACTAAAAAGTCCGGGTAAAATTACGAACCCAACTAAAAATCCGGGTAAAAAATACGAACCCAACTAAATAGTCCGGGTAAAATTACGAACCCAAGTTAAACTCCGGGTAAAATTACGAACCCAACTAAAACTCCGGGTAAAATTACGAACCCAACTAAACAGTCCGGATAAAATTACGAACCCAAATAAAAAGTCCGGGTAAAATTACGAACCCAACTAAAACTCCGGGTAAAATTACGAACTCAACTAAAACTCCGGGTAAAATTACGAACCCAACTAAAACTCCGGGTAAAATTACGAACGCAACTAAAAATCCGGGTAATAAATACGAACCCAACTAAAAAGTCCGGAAAAAATTACGAACCCAACTAAAACTCCGGGTAAAATTACGAACCCAACTAAAACTCGGGGTAAAATTACGAACCCAACTAAAACTCCGGGTAAAATTACGAACCCAACTAAAAAGTCCGGGTAAAATTACGAACCCAAATAAAACTCCGGGTAAAAAATACGAACCAAACAAAAAAGTCCGCGTAACATTTAGAACCCAACTAAAACTCCGGGTAAAAAAATACGAACCCAACTAAAACTCCGGGCAAAAATACTAACCCAACTAAAAAGTCCGGATAAAAAATACGAACCCAACTAAAAAGTGCGGGTAAAATTACGAACCCAACTAAAACTCCGGGTAAAATTATGAACCCAACTAAAAGTCCGGGTAAAAAATTCGAACCCAACTAAAAAGTCCGGGTAAAATTACGAACCCAAGTAAAACTCCGGGTAAAATTACGAACCCAACTAAAAAGTCCGGGTAAAATTACGAACCCAACTAAAAAGTCCGGGTAAAATTACGAACCCAACTAAAAAGTCCGGGTAAAATTACGAACCCAACTAAAACTCCGGGTAAAATTACGAACTCAACTAAAACTCCGGGTAAAATTACGAACCCAACTAAAACTCCGGGTAAAATTACGAACCCAACTAAAAGTCCGGGTAAAAAATACGATCCCAACTAAAAAGTCCGGGTAAAATTACGAACCCAACTAAAACTCCGGGTAAAATTACGAACCCAACTAAAACTCCGGGTAAAATTACGAACCCAAGTAAAACTCCGGGTAAAATTACGAACCCAAGTAAAACTCCGGGTAAAATTACGAACCCAACTAAAACTCCGGGCAAAAATACTAACCCAACTAAAAAGTCCGGGTAAAAAATACGAACCCAACTAAAACTCCGGGTAAAAATACGAACCCAACTAAAACTCCGGGTAAAAATACGAACCCAACTAAAACTCCGGGTAAAAAATACGAACCCAACTAAAACTCCGGGTAAAAATACGAACCCAACTAAAACTTCGGGTAAAAATACGAACCCAACTAAAACTCCGGGTAAAAAATACGAACCCAACTAAAACTCCGGGTAAAAAATACGAACCCAACTAGAACTCCGGGCAAAAATACTAACCCAACTAAAAAGTCCAGGTAAAAAATATGAACCCAACTAAATCTCCGGGTAAAAATACGAACCCAACTAAAACTCCGAGTAAAAATACGAACCCAACTAAAACTCCGGGTAAAAAATACGAACCCAACTAAAACTCCAGGTAAAAAATACGAACCCAACTAAAAAGTCCGGTAAAAAATATGAACCCAACTAAAACTCCGGGTAAAATTACCATCACAACTAAAACTCCGGGTAAAAATACGAACCCAACTAAAACTCCGGGTAAAATTACGAACCCAACTAGAACTCCGGGCAAAAATGCTAACCCAACTAAAAAGTCCGGGTAAAAAATATGAACCCAACTAAAACTCCGGGTAAAAATACGAACCCAACTAAAACTCCGGTTAAAAATACGAACCCAACTAAAACTCCGGGTAAAAAATACGAACCCAATTAAAACTCCAGGTAAAAAATACGAACCCAACTAAAACTCCGGGTAAAATTACGAACCCAACTAAAACTCCGGGTAAAAAATACGAACCCAACTAAAAAGTCCGGGTAAAATTACGAACCCAAGTAAAACTCCGGGTAAAATTACGAACCCAACTAAAACTCCGGGTAAAATTACGAACCCAACTAAAAGTCCGGGTAAAAAATACGAACCCAACTAAAAAGTCCGGGTAAAATTACGAACCCAACTAAAAGTCCGGGTAAAAAATACGAACCCAACTAAAAAGTCCGGGTAAAATTACGAACCCAAGTGAAACTCCGGGTAAAATTACGAACCCAACTAAAACTCCGGGTAAAATTACGAACCCAACTAAAAGTCCGGGTAAAAAATACGAACCCAACTAAAAAGTCCGGGTAAAATTACGAACCCAACTAAAAGTCCGGGTAAAAAATACGAACCCAACTAAAAAGTCCGGGTAAAATTACGAACCCAAGTGAAACACCGGGTAAAATTACGAACCCAACTAAAACTCCGGGTAAAATTACGAACCCAACTAAAAGTCCGGGTAAAAAATACGAACCCAACTAAAAAGTCCGGGTAAAATTACGAACCCAACTAAAAGTCCGGGTAAAACATACGAACCCAACTAAAAAGTCCGGGTAAAATTACGAACCCAAGTAAAACTCCGGGTAAAATTACGAACCCAACTAAAACTCCGGGTAAAATTACGAACCCAACTAAACAGTCCGGGTAAAATTACGAACCCAAATAAAAAGTCCGGGTAAAATTACGAACCCAACTAAAACTCCGGGTAAAATTACGAACTCAACTAAAACTCCGGGTAAAATTACGAACCCAACTAAAACTCCGGGTAAAATTACGAACCCAACTAAAAGTCCGGGTAAAATTACCAACACAACTAAAACTCCGGGTAAAAATACGAACCCAACTAAAACTCCGGGTAAAATTACGAACCCAACTAAAAAGTCCGGGTAAAATTACGAACCCAACTAAAACTACGGGTAAAAAATACGAACCAAACAAAAAAGTCCGGGTAACATTTAGAACCCAACTAAAACTCCGGGTAAAAAATACGAACCCAACTAAAACTCCGGGTAAAAAATACGAACCCAACTAGAACTCCGGGCAAAAATACTAACCCAACTAAAAAGTCCAGGTAAAAAATATGAACCCAACTAAAACTCCGGGTAAAAATACGAACCCAACTAAAACTCCGAGTAAAAATACGAACCCAACTAAAACTCCGGGTAAAAAATACGAACCCAACTAAAACTCCAGGTAAAAAATACGAACCCAACTAAAAAGTCCGGTAAAAAATATGAACCCAACTAAAACTCCGGATAAAATTACCATCACAACTAAAACTCCGGGTAAAAATACGAACCCAACTAAAACTCCGGGTAAAATTACGAACCCAACTAGAACTCCGGGCAAAAATGCTAACCCAACTAAAAAGTCCGGGTAAAAAATATGAACCCAACTAAAACTCCGGGTAAAAATACGAACCCAACTAAAACTCCGGGTAAAAATACGAACCCAACTAAAACTCCGGGTAAAAAATACGAACCCAATTAAAACTCCAGGTAAAAAATACGAACCCAACTAAAACTCCGGGTAAAATTACGAACCCAACTAAAACTCCGGGTAAAAAATACGAACCCAACTAAAAAGTCCGGGTAAAATTACGAACCCAAGTAAAACTCCGGGTAAAATTACGAACCCAACTAAAACTCCGGGTAAAATTACGAACCCAACTAAAAGTCCGGGTAAAAAATACGAACCCAACTAAAAAGTCCGGGTAAAATTACGAACCCAACTAAAAGTCCGGGTAAAAAATACGAACCCAACTAAAAAGTCCGGGTAAAATTACGAACCCAAGTGAAACTCCGGGTAAAATTACGAACCCAACTAAAACTCCGGGTAAAATTACGAACCCAACTAAAAGTCCGGGTAAAAAATACGAACCCAACTAAAAAGTCCGGGTTAAATTACGAACCCAACTAAAAGTCCGGGTAAAAAATACGAACCCAACTAAAAAGTCCGGGTAAAATTACGAACCCAAGTGAAACACCGGGTAAAATTACGAACCCAACTAAAACTCCCGGTAAAATTACGAACCCAACTAAAAGTCCGGGTAAAAAATACGAACCCAACTAAAAAGTCCGGGTAAAATTACGAACCCAAGTAAAACTCCGGGTAAAATTACGAACCCAACTAAAACTCCGGGTAAAATTACGAACCCAACTAAACAGTCCGGGTAAAATTACGAACCCAAATAAAAAGTCCGGGTAAAATTACGAACCCAACTAAAACTCCGGGTAAAATTACGAACCCAACTAAAACTCCGGGTAAAATTACGAACCCAACTAAAAGTCCGGGTAAAATTACCAACACAACTAAAACTCCGGGTAAAAATACGAACCCAACTAAAACTCCGGGTAAAATTACGAACCCAACTAAAAAGTCCGGGTAAAATTACGAACCCAACTAAAACTACGGGTAAAAAATACGAACCAAACAAAAAAGTCCGGGTAACATTTAGAACCCAACTAAAACTCCGGGTAAAAAAATACGAACCCAACTAAAACTCCGGGCAAAAATACTAACCCAACTAAAAAGTCCGGGTAAAAAATGCGAACCCAACTAAAACTCCGGGTAAAAATACGAACCCAACTAAAACTCCGGGTAAAAATACGAACCCAACTAAAACTCCGGGTAAAAAATACGGACCCAACTAAAACTCCGGGTAAAAATACGAACCCAACTAAAACTCCGGGTAAAAATACGAACCGAACTAAAACTCCGGGCAAAAATACTAACCCAACTAAAAAGTCCGGGTAAAAAATACGAACCCAACTAAAGCTCCGGGTAAAAATACGAACCCAACTAAAACTCCGGGTAAAAATACGAACCCAACTAAAACTCCGCGTAAAAAATACGAACCCAACTAAAACTCCGGGTAAAAAATACGAACCCAACTAAAAAGTCCGGTAAAAAATATGAACCCAACTAAAACTCCGGGTAAAATTACCAACACAACTAAAACTCCGGGTAAAAATACGAACCCAACTAAAACTCCGGGTAAAAAATACGAACCCAACTAAAATTCCGGGTAAAAAATACGAACCCAACTAAAACTCCGGGTAAAATTACGAACCCAACTAAAAGTCCGGGTAAAAAATACGAACCCAACTAAAAAGTCCGGGTAAAATTACGAACCCAACTAAAACTCCGGGTAAAATTACGAACCCAACTAAAACTCCGGGTAAAATTACGAACCCAACTAAAACTCCGGGTAAAATTACGAACCCAACTAAAACTCCGGGTAAAATTACGAACCCAACTAAAACTCCGGGTAAAATTACGAACCCAACTAAAAAGTGCGGGTAAAATTACGAACCCAACTAAAACTCCGGGTAAAATTATGAACCCAACTAAAAGTCCGGGTAAAAAATTCGAACCCAACTAAAAAGTCCGGGTAAAATTACGAACCCAAGTAAAACTCCGGGTAAAATTACGAACCCAACTAAAAAGTCCGGGTAAAATTACGAACCCAACTAAAAAGTCCGGGTAAAATTACGAACCCAACTAAAAAGTCCGGGTAAAATTACGAACCCAACTAAAACTCCGGGTAAAATTACGAACTCAACTAAAACTCCGGGTAAAATTACGAACCCAACTAAAACTCCGGGTAAAATTACGAACCCAACTAAAAGTCCGGGTAAAAAATACGAACCCAACTAAAAAGTCCGGGTAAAATTACGAACCCAACTAAAACTCCGGGTAAAATTACGAACCCAACTAAAACTCCGGGTAAAATTACGAACCCAAGTAAAACTCCGGGTAAAATTACGAACCCAAGTAAAACTCCGGGTAAAATTACGAACCCAACTAAAACTCCGGGCAAAAATACTAACCCAACTAAAAAGTCCGGGTAAAAAATACGAACCCAACTAAAACTCCGGGTAAAAATACGAACCCAACTAAAACGCCGGGTAAAAATACGAACCCAACTAAAACTCCGGGTAAAAAATACGAACCCAACTAAAAGTCCGGGTAAAAATACGAACCCAACTAAAACTTCGGGTAAAAATACGAACCCAACTAAAACTCCGGGTAAAAAATACGAACCCAACTAAAACTCCGGGTAAAAAATACGAACCCAACTAAAACTCCGGGCAAAAATACTAACCCAACTAAAAAGTCCAGGTAAAAAATATGAACCCAACTAAAACTCCGGGTAAAAATACGAACCCAACTAAAACTCCGGGTAAAAATACGAACCCAACTAAAACTCCGGGTAAAAAATACGAACCCAACTAAAACTCCAGGTAAAAAATACGAACCCAACTAAAAAGTCCGGTAAAAAATATGAACCCAACTAAAACTCCGGGTAAAATTACCAACACAACTAAAACTCCGGGTAAAAATACGAACCCAACTAAAACTCCGGGTAAAATTACGAACCCAACTAAAACTCCGGGCAAAAATGCTAACCCAACTAAAAAGTCCGGGTAAAAAATATGAACCCAACTAAAACTCCGGGTAAAAATACGAACCCAAGTAAAACTCCGGGTAAAAATACGAACCCAACTAAAACTCCGGGTAAAAAATACGAACCCAATTAAAACTCCAGGTAAAAAATACGAACCCAACTAAAACTCCGGGTAAAATTACGAACCCAACTAAAACTCCGGGTAAAAAATACGAACCCAACTAAAAAGTCCGGGTAAAATTACGAACCCAAGTAAAACTCCGGGTAAAATTACGAACCCAACTAAAACTCCGGGTAAAATTACGAACCCAACTAAAAGTCCGGGTAAAAAATACGAACCCAACTAAAAAGTCCGGGTAAAATTACGAACCCAACTAAAAGTCCGGGTAAAAAATACGAACCCAACTAAAAAGTCCGGGTAAAATTACGAACCCAAGTGAAACTCCGGGTAAAATTACGAACCCAACTAAAACTCCGGGTAAAATTACGAACCCAACTAAAAGTCCGGGTAAAAAATACGAACCCAACTAAAAAGTCCGGGAAAAATTACGAACCCAACTAAAAGTCCGGGTAAAAAATACGAACCCAACTAAAAAGTCCGGGTAAAATTACGATCCCAAGTGAAACACCGGGTAAAATTACGAACCCAACTAAAACTCCGGGTAAAATTACGAACCCAACTAAAAGTCCGGGTAAAAAATACGAACCCAACTAAAAAGTCCGGGTAAAATTACGAACCCAACTAAAAGTCCGGGTAAAAAATACGAACCCAACTAAAAAGTCCGGGTAAAATTACGAACCCAAGTAAAACTCCGGGTAAAATTACGAACCCAACTAAAACTCCGGGTAAAATTACGAACCCAACTAAACAGTCCGGGTAAAATTACGAACCCAAATAAAAAGTCCGGGTAAAATTACGAACCCAACTAAAACTCCGGGTAAAATTACGAACTCAACTAAAACTCCGGGTAAAATTACGAACCCAACTAAAACTCCGGGTAAAATTACGAACCCAACTAAAAGTCCGGGTAAAATTACCAACACAACTAAAACTCCGGGTAAAAATACGAACCCAACTAAAACTCCGGGTAAAATTACGAACCCAACTAAAAAGTCCGGGTAAAATTACGAACACAACTAAAACTACGGGTAAAAAATACGAACCAAACAAAAAAGTCCGGGTAACATTTAGAACCCAACTAAAACTCCGGGTAAAAAAATACGAACCCAATTAAAACTCCGGGCAAAAATACTAACCCAACTAAAAAGTCCGGGTAAAAAATACGAACCCAACTAAAACTCCGGGTAAAAATACGAACCCAACTAAAACTCCGGGTAAAAATACGAACCCAACTAAAACTCCGGGTAAAAAATACGGACCCAACTAAAACTCCGGGTAAAAATACGAACCCAACTAAAACTCCGGGTAAAAATACGAACCGAACTAAAACTCCGGGCAAAAATACTAACCCAACTAAAAAGTCCGGGTAAAAAATACGAACCCAACTAAAACTCCGGGTAAAAATACGAACCCAACTAAAACTCCGGGTAAAAATACGAACCCAACTAAAACTCCGCGTAAAAAATACGAACCCAACTAAAACTCCGGGTAAAAAATACGAACCCAACTAAAAAGTCCGGTAAAAAATATGAACCCAACTAAAACTCCGGGTAAAATTACCAACACAACTAAAACTCCGGGTAAAAATACGAACCCAACTAAAACTCCGGGTAAAAAATACGAACCCAACTAAAACTCCGGGTAAAAAATACGAACCCAACTAAAACTCCGGGTAAAATTACGAACCCAACTAAAAGTCCGGGTAAAAAATACGAACCCAACTAAAGAGTCCGGGTAAAATTACGAACCCAACTAAAACTCCGGGTAAAATTACGAACCCAACTAAAAGTCCGGGTAAAAAATATGAACCCAACTAAAAAGTCCGGGTAAAAAATACGAACCCAACTAAAAAGGCCGGGTAAAATTACGAACCCAAGTAAAACTCCGGGTAAAATTACGAACCCAACTAAAAATCCGGGTAAAATTACGAACCCAACTAAAACTCCGGGTAAAATTACGAACCCAACTAAAACTCCGGGTAAAATTACGAACCCAACTAAAAAGTGCGGGTAGAATTACGAACCCAACTAAAACTCCGGGTAAAATTACGAACTCAACTAAAACTCCGGGTAAAATTACGAACCCAACTAAAACTCCGGGTAAAATTACGAACCCAACTAATAGTCCGGGTAAAAAATACGAACCCATCTAAAAAGTCCGGGTAAAATTACGAACCCAACTAAAACTCCGGGTAAAATTACGAACCCAACTAAAACTCCGGGTCAAATTACGAACCCAAGTAAAACTCCGGGTAAAATTACGAACCCAACTAAAAGTCCGGGTAAAAAATACGAACCCAACTAAAAAGTCCGGGTAAAATTACGAACCCAACTAAAAGTCCGGGTAAAAAATACGAACCCAACTAAAAAGTCCGGGTAAAATTACGAACCCAAGTGAAACTCCGGGTAAAATTACGAACCCAACTAAAACTCCGGGTAAAATTACGAACCCAACTAAAAGTCCGGGTAAAAAATACGAACCCAACTAAAAAGTCCGGGTAAAATTACGAACCCAACTAAAAGTCCGGGTAAAAAATACGAACCCAACTAAAAAGTCCGGGTAAAATTACGAACCCAAGTGAAACACCGGGTAAAATTACGAACCCAACTAAAACTCCGGGTAAAATTACGAACCCAACTAAAAGTCCGGGTAAAAAATACGAACCCAACTAAAAAGTCCGGGTAAAATTACGAACCCAACTAAAAGTCCGGGTAAAAAATACGAACCCAACTAAAAAGTCCGGGTAAAATTACGAACCCAAGTAAAACTCCGGGTAAAATTACGAACCCAACTAAAACTCCGGGTAAAATTACGAACCCAACTAAACAGTCCGGGTAAAATTACGAACCCAAATAAAAAGTCCGGGTAAAATTACGAACCCAACTAAAACTCCGGGTAAAATTACGAACTCAACTAAAACTCCGGGTAAAATTACGAACCCAACTAAAACTCCGGGTAAAATTACGAACCCAACTAAAAGTCCGGGTAAAATTACCAACACAACTAAAACTCCGGGTAAAAATACGAACCCAACTAAAACTCCGGGTAAAATTACGAACCCAACTAAAAAGTCCGGGTAAAATTACGAACCCAACTAAAACTACGGGTAAAAAATACGAACCAAACAAAAAAGTCCGGGTAACATTTAGAACCCAACTAAAACTCCGGGTAAAAAAATACGAACCCAACTAAAACTCCGGCCAAAAATACTAACCCAACTAAAAAGTCCGGGTAAAAAATACGAACCCAACTAAAACTCCGGGTAAAAATACGAACCCAACTAAAACTCCGGGTAAAAATACGAACCCAAC
>CAXIES010000147.1:0-71713 GCA_964023965.1 Melinopterus prodromus
GACGTTTCATAGAAGTGGTATCAACCTAACATTTCCTATACAGAAATATAACCATTTTTAATGTCGTTTAAATACGTATTTCTCAAAAAGCAACACAAAAAACGTTGATGTCACTCCAGCCAAAAACTACATAGCGCGACTCGCTCACATGCGACGGCGACGCTCCGCCATCGGTGACGCACCGCATCACCGCTCGTTGCGCTATTCCGTACTTTCGGCACTTGTGAGATAAATAACTATTATTCTGATGACAGTAGGTAGTGTCAAATGTTGATGCTTTGACAATACCTACTATTGATACTATTGACTATCAAAATATCTGTCAAATCCTGGCTAACTAGTTTAATTTTAATGCAGACACGATTAATCTAAATCAAATAAATTCTCGTGCAGCTAAACTATTAATTTTATATTTTGTATGATAAAGTCATGTGCCTGGCCACATCAGATTTTTACTTTATCATACGCAGTATGTAAAGTGTTGTAATCATGCCGAAAAAAAAAATTGAGATTTTAGCGGAAATAGGTCTTTATGCCCTGAACATTTTTGACCAAGGTAGAAAAAAATCTGATGTGGCCAGGCACATAACTTTATCATACAATATATAAAATTAATAGTTTACCTGCATGAGAATCTATTCTATTGAGATAAATCGTAGCTATTGTCAAAGCATCAGCATTTGACACTACCTACACTACGTCATTAGAATAATAGTTATTTATGTCACAAATGACGAGCGGTGATGCGGCGCGTCACCGAAGGCGGAGTGTCGCCGTCGCATGTGAGCGAGTCGCGCTATCTAGTTTTTGGCAGCAGCGACATCAACGTTTATTGTGTTGCTTTTTAAGAAATACGTATTTTAAAAAAATAAGTAAATGATAAGTAAGGTGGTAATGGCGGTGGTAGAATACGAAATTATAGTATTTCTTACATTTCGTGATAATGAAACATATTGGCTTGCATGTACATAAACATGAGTCACTAGCAATTTGCTATTGGAAATACTATCACGGCGTCTGCTACCACTGCCATTATCACAAATGAAAACGCACCTTAAAAAGGTAATTCAAATTCTGACAGATTTATATTTGTTCATGACACATCCCTACCAACATACTAAAATAACTACAAACTACAAAATAACTACACTCATCGCTATACTTTATTTATAATATTCTCAATTTATCGTTTTTATAATTAGATATAAAGACGGGTTGATATTTCTTATCAACAAAGAATCAAATTGGTGATCTTATTTTATTTGAAATTTGTTATTTATAATTTGCCGCACTACAGCGGCAACCTCTGATAAGATCAGCTGTTTTCGAATGTGACAACACAAAAAAATATTTGTCAAAATCCTGGCTACTATGTAATTTCATATCAATGCAGATGCGACCGATCTCGATCAAATAGAATTTGCTCTTGAAGCTAAACTATTACTTTTACCAAAAAATGTCATAGGCATAAATTATTCAAAATTTCCTCTACTTTAATTTATTAATTAACTATTTTGTCGAAATTACAGAAATGGCGGCTCATTTGCAAAATCCTTCAAAAAGGCTTAGAATAAACTACCAGTTCCTTTGGACCCTTTTCAACGAAAAGCTTTTCAGCTCTAAGTTTGGTAACAAAACTTCTAAATATGAACTTTCGTTCCGATACCTTTAGTAGTTTCTCCGGAATCGTCGCCACAAAAATCGTTTACACACAGACATACATACACACACACACACACACACACACACACACACACACACACAGACATTTTTTGGACCTTGGTCAAAAATGTTCAGGGGACCCAAAAAGACATATTTCCGCTAAAATCTCAATTTTTTTTTTCGGCATGATTACAATACTTTAGCATACTGCGTATGATAAAGTAAAAATCTGATGTGGCCAGGCACATGACTTTATCATACAAAATATAAAATTAATAGTATAGCTGCATGAGAATCTATTTAATTCAGATAAATCGTGTCTACATTAAAATTAAATTAGTTAGCCAGGATTTGACAGATATTTTGATAGTCAATACTATCAATAGTAGGAATTGTTAAAGCATCAACATTTGACACTACCTACTGTCACCAGAATAATAGTTATTTATCTCACAAGTGCCGAAAGTACGGAATAGCGCGACGAGCGGTGATGCGGCGCGTCACCGATGACGGAGCGTCGCCGTCGCATATGAGCGAGTCGCGCTATGTAGTTTTTGGCAGGAGTGACATCAACGTTTGTTTTGTTGCTTTTAGAGAAAATGGTTATATTTCTGGATAGGAAATGTTAGGTGATACCACTTCTACAAAACGTCAAGTTTAAAAAGCTAATTCAAATTCTGACAGATTTATATTCGTTCATGACGCTGTAGATGTCACATCTGTACCAACATACTAAAACGTAACTATACTCATCGCTATACTTTATTTACAATTTTCTCAATTTATCGTTTTTACAATTAGATAACTACGGGTTGATATTTCTTATCAACAAACAATCAAATTGGCGATCTTATTTTATTTGAATTTTGTATTTTCTACTTTGCCGCACTAGAGCGGCGACGTTCCATAGCGGTTCTCCAACCTCTGATGAAATCAGCTGTTTTCGAGTGTGACAGCCATAGACATTTCTGTGGTGACAGCACAAAAAAATATTTGTCAAATCCAGGCTACTTTGAAGTTTCGTATCAATGCAGATGCGACCGATCTCGATCAAATCGAATTTGCTCTTAAGGCTAAACTGTTAATTTTACCAAAAAATATCATAGGCATAAATTATTCAAAATTTCCTCTACTTTAATTTATTATTTAACTATTTTGACGAAATTGCAGAAATAGCAGCTCTTTTGCAAAATCCTTGAAAAATGCTTAGAGGAAACTGCCAGTTCCTTTAGACCCTTTTGAACCAAAAGCTTTTCAGCTCTAAGTTTAGTCATAAAACTTCTAAATATGAACTTTCGTCTCGATACCTTTAGTAGTTTCTCCGGAATCGTCGCCACAAAAATCGAGTACACACATACGCACACACACACACACACACACACAGACATTTTTTTGTACCTTGGTCAAAAATGTTCAGGGGACCCAAAAAGACCTATTTCCGCTGAAATCTCAATTTTTTTTTCCGGCATGATTACAATACTTTACCATACTACGTATGATAAAGTAAAAATGTCTGCGTGTGTGTGTGTATGTAGGTCTGTGTGTAAACGAGTTTTGTGGCGACGATTCCGGAGAAACTACTAAAGGTATCGGAACGAAAGTTGATATTTAGAAGTTCTGTTACCGAACTTAGAGCTGAAAAGCTTTTGGTTGAAAAGGGTCCAAAGGAACTGGTAGTTTATTCTAAGCCTTTTTGAAGGATTTTGCAAATGAGCCGCCATTTCTGTAATTTTGACAAAATAGTTAATTAATAAATTAAAGTAGAGGAAATTTTGAATAATTTATGCCTATGACATTTTTTTGGTAAAATTAATAGTTTAGCTTCAAGAGCAAATTCTATTTGATCGAGATCGGTCGCATCTGCATTGATATGAAATTACATAGTAGCCAGGATTTTGACAAATATTTTTTTGTGTTGTCACATTCGAAAACAGCTGATCTCACCAGAGGTTGGAGAACCACTATGGAACGTTGCCGCTGTAGTGCGGCAAATTATAAAATACAAATTTCAAATGAAATAAGATCACCAATTTGATTGTTTGTTGATAAGAAATATCAACCCGTCTTTATACCTAATTCTAAAAACGATAAATTGAGAAAATTGTAAATAAAGTATAGCGATGAGTGTAGTTTTATTTTAGTATTTTGGTACGAATGTGACAGTGTCATGAACAAATATAAATCTGTCAGAATTTGAATTAGCTTTTTAAGCTTGACGTTTCGTCAAAGTGGTACCAACCTAACATTTCCTATACAGAAATATAACAATTTTTTATTTTTTTAATCACATATTTCTCAAAAAGCAACACAATAAACGTTGATGTCAGTCCTGCCAAAAACTAGATAGCGCGACTCGCTCACGTGCGACGGCGACGCTCCGTCTTCGGTGACACGCCGCATCACCGTTCGTCGCACTATTCCGTACTTTGGGCACTTGTGACATAAATAACTATTATTCTAATGACGTAGTATAGGTAGTGTCAAATGCTGATGCTTTGACAATACCTACGATTTATCTCAATAAAATAGATTCTCATGCAGCTAAACTATTAATTTTATATATTGTATGATAAAGTCATGTGCCTGGCCACATCAGATTTTTTGTACCTGGGTCAAAAATGTTCAGGGGACCCAAAAAGACCTATTTCCGCTAAAAACTCAATTTTTTTTGCATGATTACAATACTTTATTATACTGCGTATGATAAAGTAAAAAGGCTATTAGATGCAATAAGTTTGTATAATTTGTTGTGTTTAATGCAATATCTTGAAATGAGATTTTCATTTCATGTAATCGAAAACTTTTATGTTTATTAATATAAAATAAAGGTTATATTTAATAAAAACACAATTACATTACAATGTAGGAATTATATTAATTATTTACACATTAAGCTTGTAATTAGAAACATAAATCATTATAAACCAATTCAAAGCATTCCAACAAGGTTTCGCAAATAATAAATTTCCTATATACGAGTATGCAGCGTAAACGGACAATTTTTTGCTCTTAGCGGCCGACCAGAATAACAAAAAACTTGTACATGGATGTATCATCGACACACTGCTGAAATACTGATACGAACTTACTTAGTTCCAAGACTGTACGTATATTCAGGTATGTGGCGCGTTGTATGTGCACATTGTAGCCCTCCAAAAACATAACCTCACGAGGCGCAACTGCTCCTCGATATAACATGTCTATTAAAGAAAACGATTAACTTGACGTAGTTTTCATTAACGGATTAACGATTAACGACGTTAACTTTTCGATTAACGATATCCACTTTTTTTGATCCCACATATTATGTATCTACAGTATCTACAACATTGTTATTATTTGCAGGATGTAATAACTGCGTACGTGAGGAACAAATCTTGGACCCAACTCCTAACTACTTTAGAACACAACAGAACAAATGAAGATTTGGGCATACAGGATTACATAATACAGGAGTCCTCGTTGGAACAAGTCTACTTAACAATAGCGAAATAATAAAAATAGTTGGACTGTATGTCAGTAAGTCCGACTGAGTTCTGAGTTCGTGAATTTTCGGGTATATAATAGGAATTGTTTTGTGACATTAGTTTTTAAGTTTTATAGTAAGATATGCATACGATTTTGTAAGTATGAATTTCTAAAGTACTTTTAACTCAATTAGTTGCACTAACGACATGCAGGCTAGGGTGGAACAGTTGACGGCTTCTGGAAGGCAACATATGTGCGAATGCATTCGTCGCTTTCTGGAGATGGTGGCGCCGGGCGGAGAGCCTGCGAAACAAAACAAAACTTTAATGTATATTTAAAGAACGATAATGTTCTTATTTTGTTTTACAGAACACTGGCTTACGTCTGTTTCAATATTGCTTCAGAAGTTTATAAATATCGATTTGATCAGTAGTTACAGCCATGGGCGTATCCAGGGGGAGGGGGGGTCAAGGGGGGGCAGCTGCCTCCCCCCTTGCGTTTTTTAGTACTTGTTTTGTTTAAATATTACATAGTACTCTTTCCCTTATGGACACGGGTGGTTCCCTTATGGACACGGGTGGTTACATTTATTTGGAAATCAACGATCCCCTCCAAATCGTTTCCAAATACAAAAAACGGGACACATTTTTTTTTCCAAATTTCGAGTGGTGCCTATTGAGGCCTCCAATTTACATGGGAAAAAGACATCTCTTGGTATTTTTCGAATAATTGTTCGGGGTTTGGGAAAACTTATGGTAAACTTATAGGACTTGTAGAGGCCTTTCCAAGGAAGAACTTGACCTAATATTCATATAAATTTGACGCCCCCAGCCCACCCCCACGGTGGTGAAACTACCCAAATAAAAGAATTACATTAGTCAGAAAATTGACCGTTCTAATCAGTGCATTCATTTTTTCTCTCTTATGAATCATCGTTCATTACTATAAGTCTAGTGGAATGTTTATAAACATTTGTCAGTTGTATCCTTTTGTTTAAACAAATTCTATTTGTTTAAACAATTCGTTTTTCTCAAAAATCCGTCTGAATTGCGTTTTATGTGTTCGAAATGGCAGTTTATGATCTTAGAGTGACATTTTCATTAAAAAAATGTCTTCCTATTGGTTAATAAATGAATTATAATTCATTCTCAACTTTTTTTATTATGATAGAAAAGTCAGTTTTTTGTGAAATTAACTTATAAATTTTATGTATATCTAGCCTATATTATCTAATAAACCTACATGTTTAAACAAATGTCATTTCTTTAAAGAATTTTTTTTTAAATTTGCCTAAAATTATTATTTTTAGATCGGCCTGGCTAACTGTTGTTATTCTCAAGTGACATCATTTCTATTTTGGGATGATTTCCACTGTTTAAATAATAAAATAATATTCGTTTTCAATATTTCATACAAGGTACAGGGAACAGTTTCCAGACAGCAAAAAATCAACATTATCTTGCTGCACACGGTGGTAGGAATTAAGCATAAGAAATGGACAAAGATTAATAAAATTTTTGTTTTTGGGAAAATTATAATTTTAAAAAGAAATGTAACTCCCCAATTTCCCGAAAAAGGATTTCAAATCATTCAATTTTTTCGAATAAATGATATTGCAATCTAATATTTCATTATTTAAACAATGGAAATCATCCCAAAATATAAATGATGTCACTTCGGAATATCAGTTAGCCAGATCGATCTAAAAAATGAATTTTAGCTGTGGGTTTATTAGATAATATAGATAATAGGGGTATTATATATCTCGAACATGAAATTTATAAGATAATTTCACAAATAGCTGACTTCCACTGTAATTAGAAAAAAAGTTGAAAATAAATAATTGATTGTTTAAACAATAGGAAGATATATATCTCGAACATGAAATTTATAAGATAATTTCACAAATAGCTGACTTCCACTGTAATTAGAAAAAAGTTGAAAATAAATTATTGATTGTTTAAACAATAGGAAGATATTTTTAAATGAATAGTCACTCTAAGGTAATAATTTGCCGTCGAGAAAACGAAATATTTAAAAAATTTAATTTCTTTAAACAAATGTAAATTAACTGACAAATGTTTATAAACATTCCACTAGAATTATAGTAATAATTTCTATGAGAAAAAAGAGACTGAAATGATTAGAAGGATCAATTATCTGAAGAATGTAATTTTTCCTTTCAGGGCACTAAATTCTTCCTTGGAAAGTATGTACTCTACAAATCATTAAGTAATCTTAAGTTTTCAAAAGGGAGAGAGTACAATTTACTCCCGGATCAAAGACTAGACATATAAGACAGGCCACTCAAAAAAGGAACTACGTTTCGAGAGAGAGATAGAGGGCTAAACAAGATTTAAACGAGTTATTTTCATTTAATTAAAAATAAAATGAAAATAACTCGTTCAAACTTCCCGCCCGAAAGCTAAACGAAATTAATGGCACAACAGTTCAAGGTCCCTGAGCGGCAGATCATAAAGATCAAAGGATTTGCGAGGAGTGGCCAGTCTTATATGTCTAGTCTTTGCCCGGATATCTGTCGGCATTCAGTGAATCATTCCGAATGAATTCTTAGAAGAGTTGAGAGTCACTTTGGATACTGCTATGATCTCAGTAAATATGGAAGAATATTGTGTGGATGTGTGTACAGGGCTCCACCCGGATATATCAGTGTTTTTTTAGATAGCGTGTCTGGTTTACTTTAAATTATGTGTAAGGGGAATGGTTGTGTGATCTGGGGTATGTGGTGACTTTAACATGCCTTTTGGGCACGATTGTCACATGAGTGGATGTGTCATTAGTAGATGAGTAAATGTGAATGTGTATGATGATTAAACAAATTCGAATGTCCAGTATGATGCGTATATCAATGTGGTGCGCTGGGCTGGACAACAGATGATTTTGAGGTAATATTTGAAAGACCGTAGCCAGTCGGTGAGGTACATCCACTTCTCAAAAGTGTTTTTGAGGTTGGATTTACTCAAGGATCGGTCCTGGGGTGTCTGTTCTTTGGTAATTTATATCAATATGTGGACGACACAACCCTCAAAAACAAACACGAACGCTCTCTGACCGTGCAATACTAGCGAGCAGGGCTATTCAGCCGATACACTTATCGTGCAAAAGGAATGGTCCTGGATGAACGCAAAACAGTATTGGTGCAGTTTACGGTTCAGCGAGTTCAGCAAGCCAGTCAATTTTGGTAGATACTGTCAGAGGCTCTATGGCATTGACCGAGTTGGTCAAGTTTCAAGTCTTGTAGAGCAACCTCAAATGAGACAGTCGCATGTACGCACGACTCTGGATAAACTGTCATTGTACTGAATATATGTATAAATCTATATTGTGGAGATCCACGTTCTGCGTACATTTTACCAAAGGGGCCATCCCCTTTGACAAACGATGATATTGTTTAGAATGCAGAACAAGTTTACCACGTTTAAATGCGGTGAATCTGTTGACCCTGCCATGTTTATATATTGATGGCATCATATACAAATATATGTAAATGTGACTAACTCTTTTTGAGTTGAGTTAAGAGTGCTTTGGGATTGGAGGTATCGTTTTTGTTTACAATGTTCATCTTTTTATTTTAGTTCTGCCATACATAGCAACACACAAAACAATATATTGTTGCTTATATGGTGAGAACCAGGAATTGTATAGGTCGCAAATTGGTTGATACGTTAGCAAACCTACAATACTTGACACAATAAAATACTTATAGTAGATTTTGTTTATTTTTTACTTCATAAATATAGCACACATAACTGACGGTACTGCGCCGCAGTACGATTTTATCATTCCATCTTCGTTTCGTCGGCGTCGAAATTCATTCTATCTTCATCGGTCTACCGATGATCGGTCTACAATCTACCGTCAGTGGCCGGCTTAAGAGTGCTTTGGGATTGGAGTTAGCGTTTTTGTTTACAATGTTCATCTTTTTATTTTAGTTCTGCCATACATAGCAACACAAAACAATATATATATATATATATATATATATATATATATATATATATATATATATATATATATATATATATATATATATATATATATATATGTAAAAAGTTTTCGGTCATCTCGTGTAGAAAATATCGTGAAAATCTAAAGTTAAATATATATATATATATATATATATATATACAGGGTCGTGCAACTCAGCTCCCGTCTTCTGTAGCTCACTTACTCATTAAGCTAAGAGTTTGATATTTTGCAGGCTTACCCTGTACTTCAAGGTACAATTCAAGAAATTATTTTTTATGATACAGGTGTTCCAAAAATGTGTAACGCCATGGTAATATATTTTTTTAAATTGCATGCTATACATTTTTCTACACATTTGGAAGCCTTCTATGGTTGCCTACATATCACCAAAATTTTATAGAAATCGGTTGAGTGAAAGCAGCGGAAAAAAATAAAAACAAAAAAGAAATTATTTAGCATCGTAGGCTTTAAAAATCAATAAAAGCCACAAAATGCACTTCGTTAATAAAATTTTGCGACGTGCTTATTAAGTAAGATGTAATAGTCTCGTTAACCAAGTGACATTGATCTAAATTATACAGGGTGACCAAAATCGAGTGTCAAACTTCAAAGCGCGCTATTGTTCTTATTTTAATTGGAACCCATAATTTTTTTTTAGGTGAAACGATGCGGAATTAAAGAATAAATATTGTTTCTGAATACAACCCCATCACAATTCCCAATATTTTAAAAGTTATTCGCCAAAAACTCATTTTTCAACGTTTCCAACGGCAATTTTAGGTAATAAATATCGTACGTGGCGTTGAAAAACAATTTATTACATAAAATATAACGCAGAGAGGTATTTTAGATTTTACTGTACTTAATTAAGTAGTTATTCAATTGCTAAATTTACTGCAAAATTTACCTATAGCCACATTTCCGTTATAGGTAAATTATGCAGTAAATTTAGCATTTGAATAACTACTTAATTAAGTACACTCAAATCTAAAATACGTCTATTATTTTTTATGAAATAAATTGTTTTTCAAAGCCACGTACGATATTTATTATCTAAAATTGCCGTTGGAAACGTTGAAAAATGAGTTTTTGGCGAATAAGTTTTAAAATATTGGAAATTGTTATGGGGTTGCATTTAGAAACAATGTTTATTTTTTAATTCTGCATCATTTCACATAAAAAAATGTATGGGCTCCAATTTAAAATAAGAACAATAACACGCTTTGAAGTTTGACAAGTTTGACACTCGATTTTGGTCACCCTGTATAATTTCGATCAATGTCACTTGGTTAACGAGACTATTACATCTAACTTAATAAGCACGTCGCAAAATTTTATTAACGAGGTGCATTTTTTAGTTTTTATTGATTTTTAAAGCCTACGATGCAAAATCGATTTTTTTTGTTTTTATTTTTTTCCGCTGCGGTCACTCAACCGATTTCAATAAAATTTTGGTGTTATGTAGGCAACCATAAAAGGCTTCCAAATGTGTAGAAAAATGTATAGCATGCAATTTAAAAAAATATATTACCATGGCGTTGCACATTTTTGGAACACCCTGTATAATAAAATATAATTTCTTGAATTGTACCTTGAAGTACAGGGTAAGCTTGCAAAATGTCAAACTCTTAGCTTAATGAGTAAGTGAGCTACAGAAGACGGGAGCTTAGTTGCAGGACCCTGTATATATATACAAGGAGAAAGGAGTTTTTTCGGGCAATTCCGTCATACGAAGGAGCAACCGTAGACACGTGTTTCGGACTATTAGTCCTCATCAGTACGGTATAGCCAAGGAGTAAGATGGACACTCAATGGAAAAAACACTCAAATGGAGACCATAAGGGGGGTGCCCAATGTCGCCAATTGGTGCTTCAGTCACAACATCTTCAGGATTCGAAGACTAGATGTGACGTCGCGCCGGAGGTGACGGACACCCCAGGCCCACCATAGCCCATGGAGGTATATATGGAAAACAGGTTTATCCTTGAATATCATCCATCCTTTCTCCATTCCTCCATTTCTCCATTCATCATTCCTTTCTCCTTGAATATCTTACCGTCGATAAACCTGTTTTCCATATATATATATATATATATATATATATATATATATATATATATATATATATATTGAAAAATGCACAACTTTCGTTAAAAAATTGTTTATTTATTGGGGTTAGAGGCTCACTTTAGAATGTTTACACGTTCACATTAAAATAAACATTAAAACAACATATTAAAAACGTATTGATCTGACGTTTCGATGCGAACCGCACCTTGGTCGAAACGAACGTGTAAACATTCTAAAGTGAGCCTCTAACCCCAATAAATAAACAATTTTTTAACGAAAGTTGTGCATTTTTCAATATATCGACAAGGCTAAATTTCTAATTGATAAATAATATATATATATATATATATATATATATATATATAAGTTATGATATAATTATTTAGTATGTGTTGGTATAGTTACGTTGGAAGTATTGTATATTTGTCACAAGTAAATATAAATATATGTCATTCTACTATCGTTATTATTACTAGCTTACATCAGAAGTGGGATAGAACAGCGCAAATTTGGCTTCAAATACGTAAATTGCATTATTTGGTATGGAACAGAGACCGGTTAAAAAAAATCGGAACTGATACGGAATTAACAAGGGCATCGAGGGTAGACTGGTAGACACCAGAAATCCAAACAGAGTTAATGATGTTGGTACGGCATCTGGAACCGACGAGAATAAGAAGTAGAAATGAAGGGAACACCAAAACGATGGTTAAACGTCCAAGAATTGAAGAAACTAAAAAAAAATTAAAAAATTCAGAAAAATGCTTCAACTGTGGAAGAACTGGGCACATGAGGAATCGATTCGATTCGTTATTTTCCAGCCATCGGGTCAGGAGGAGAAGGAACAGCAACAATATCCGGGGAAGCAACATCTTGAACAACAGCAACATCCAGCAGCAGTTCAGGAAACATTGTCACATGTGACTTTTGTAAACGCATAGGGCATGCAAAATCGTCATGCTGGAAAAACATGGCAAGCCGAAGATAACATTCTCAAATGTTCTTATTTGTCGAATTATGCCTATCGCAACAGTCTCATGTGAGAGCAACTAAACTTTTTCTATTTAGTTGATTCCGGTGCTGATCTATCATCAATACACGAGCACATAGTTTATAAAGTAAATGGAAAGTTGGTACCGCATACTTTTTCTCTATCTGGTCTAGCCAACGAAAACATTCCGACATTGGAAAGATGGTGCTAACTTATAAGTCTACAGGAGATTAAAATGGAGATAGAATTTTGTGTTGTTCCTAACGGCACGATTCTCGGGGTTGTTACCTTAATTTGGTGAGAAACAATAAATCGCCGTGCATTGGAAGTTGTTCGGGGCAATCATGGTATTGATATTTGAATGTTACACCATTGTTACACCATTGGTGCGTATGGTTCAAAATGTTAAGATGTCAGGATTGGACGAGCGACAACAACAGAGTTAGAAAAAATATACGAAAAACTCGTAATGCTTCTCCTGACGTGATAACCACAGGGCGTCTGAACATAAATCTTTAGGCCCAAATCCCAGTTGCTTTTCGACCACGACGACTATCGTATGCAGAGCGTGTACAACTTAAGAAAACTAAACAAAAATTGTTACAAGAAGGCATCATTCGTGAGAGTTAATCTCCTTAGCGTCCGATCGTGCCAGTAAAAGACAACCGTTCTTTAAGGCTTTGCGTGGACTATCGCAAAATTAATATCCTTTACCTTGTATTAACGACCAACTGGACGCATTGACAGTCACTATTTACCTACTTCACTACTCTGGACATGAAAGCTGGTTTCCATCAAATTTCAGTTGTTGAAGAATCGAAGAAGTACACCGCATTTGTGATAAGGCAATGCATAAGCTTAGACAGGAATTTTACAGGTAGCAAAAGTTACGAGAACTCTATTCAACATGACGAGAAGCGTAACTGATAAAAAAGAATCAACTTGGACATCAGTTTTACCGCATATACAAACGGTATTAAATGAAACTCGAAATACAAGTCCAGGGTGTACATCAAATATGATAATGTTTGGAATGAGAGATCGGTTACCGCACGAACGGGGTCTACTGAAAGTTGTACAGCAGCCTTAGTTAGATGCAAACAATCGGTAGCCCGAGGTAGACAATCTCAACAAGTGCGATTTGATCTCAAACGATTGGCAGCTAAACGATTCGAAGTGGGTGATAAAGTTGCTGTAGCCAATACTCAAGTATCTGGAGGAAAGGTAAAACAAAACCTCTCTACGATGGGGCGTATGACGTTGTTTCAATCCTAGACAATGATAGATATGTGTTGAAAAATACACACAAACGCTTAAAAGTCACCAAAACAGCTGCACATGAGCAGTCGCGAAGATGGCCTGAAGCATGACAGACCTGAAGGTATTTAAATTGAACCTTCAATGGTTGGCTATTTATTTGAAACCTTAATTACTTTAACTATTATTTTGGACCTTAACTGGTTGAACTGCTTGGTTAAACCTTGAATAGTTAGCTAGTTACTTTGAACCTTCAATGGTTGAACTGTTATTATGAACCTTAAATGGTTGAATTCTTATTCTGAACCTTAAATGGTTGAACTACTATTATGAACCTTAAATGGTTGAATTGTTATTCCGAACCTTAAATGGTTTAACTGCTATTATGAACCTTAAATGGTTGAATTGTTATTCCGAACCTTAAATGGTTGAACTACTATTATGAACCTTAAATGGTTGAATTGTTATTCCGAACCTTAAATGGTTGAACTGTTATTCTGAACCTTAAATGGTTGAACTGTTATTCTGAACCTTAAATGGTTGAACAGTTATACTGGACCTTAAATGGTTGGCTGGTTATTCCGAACCTTAAATGGTTGAACTGCTATTATGAACCTTAAATGGTTGAATTGTTATTCCGAACCTTAAATGGTTGAAGTGCTATTATGAACCTTAAATGGTTGAGTTGTTATTCTGAACCTTAAATGGTTGAACTACTATTATGAACCTTAAATGGTTGAACTGTTATTCTGAACCTTAAATGGTTGAACAGTTATACTGGACCTTAAATGGTTGGCTGGTTATTCCGAACCTTAAATGGTTGAATTGCTATTATGAACCTTAAATGGTTGAATTCTTATTCTGAACCTTAAATGGTTGAACTACTATTATGAACCTTAAATGGTTGAATTGTTGTTCCGAACCTTAAATGGTTGAACTGTTATTCTGAACCTGAAATGATTGAACAGTTATACTGAACCTTAAATGGTTGTCTGGTTATTCCGAACCTTAAATGGTTGAACTGCTATTATGAACCTTAAATGGTTGAATTGTTATTCTGAACCTTAAATGGTCGAACGACTATTATGAAGCTTAAATGGTGTTTTTTTATGTATCTTTAATGTATGGCGACCTGATTTTGTGAATTATTAGCGTGTTAATGTGTATTTTTTGAGGATTTTGTTTGTAACTTTTCGTTGTTGCTGGATGTTTTTGTTGCTGCGATTTCCGGTTGGAAGGGTGGGTCCGGTGACCGTTTCCCGCCAGTATCAGCTGTACGCTCGCACTGGCAAATTATGTGTAACATGCCGTCACCTGTGTTAATTGTAGTTATGTTTTGAGACTATTATTTGGTAATTTATTAGGTTATGTGCATGGTTGAGGTATTAGTTAATATATTTGTATCTTTGTTTTATATAGTCCCTGAGGATGCCAAAATTATTGGCGAAATGTTGGACGTAATTAAAAAGTCAAACAAACAACAAGTTTAATTGACCCCTGCTAACCCAAGATTTAATTAACAATACGTGTTAAATGGTTGAATTGTTATACTGGACTTTAAATGGTTGGCTGGTTATTCCGAACTTTAAATGGTTGATCTGCAATTATGAACCTTAAATGGTTGAATTGTTATTCTGAACCTTAAATTGTTGAACTACCATTATGAACCTTAAATGGTTGAATTGTTACTCTGAACCTTAAATGGTTGAACCGCTATTCTGCACCTTAAATAATTGAACCTGTTTTCTCAACCTTAAATGGTGGACTATTGTACTAATCTGTATTGTAATAGTTGCACTGCTATTTTGAACGTTAAATAGTTGCTTTTATTTAGAACTCTTAATAGTTACTATTTATTTTACCAGTCACTAACGTTTAATAATAAAAATATATATATATTTATATTTGGAAGCCTGGTTACTAATATTATAGCCTGAGAAGAGGTGAAGTTTTCTGTGCGAGGGCGCACATTTGCAGGATGGCCGTGTTATGATATAATTATTTAGTATGTGTTGGTATAGTTACTAGGGTGGGTCATTTTATTTTTTTTTTACTTTTGCAAGGGGCCTAGCGATAAAATGGTGCTAAATGGCGCTGAAATAACATGTGTGAAATATTATTACATTCTAATAAGTCTAACTGCCTCCGGATTATCAATAAAAATTAGAAAATTTTCGGTTTTGATATATGTTCCAGATTGAAAATATAGTACACAGTATCAACTTGTTATTATGCTTTTGATTAAATTTTAATCAAAACGTTGTCTATTTACGACACGCAACCGATAAAAGTTGAGTTTTCTCTATGTATGGTGTGACACTGAGGCGTTAATAGCGCGTCGAGACACGTGTCGCATCGTGCGGCTGCCATACCGTTTTATATATTTTTTTTTTTGGGATGTTGCCATGTGCGCAAAGCCAGTGGCTTGTCTGTGCGGCAGTCGGGGAGACGGAGTATTTGAAAAATCCCCTGCCTAACCTGGGCTTGAACCCTGGACTTCTGAGTGGAAGGCATACGCCTTATCCACTCGGCCACCTCCGCTCAAATATAATATAGTGGTTGTGTTGCGCGTTTTGACTTCTGGGCATGGATCGTACTCGTTCCAAGTGGAAATGTCCATTGTTTGGTGATTCAAGTGATATAAAAGACAACATGTTGCCAAACTACGAAGATGTAATGAAGTTCTATGAATGGATCCGCCACAAAATCAAACGTGATAAAGAAACTAAGAAAGAACCCACCTATAAGGAAATAGAAGATATTGTGGTGCCAAGAATAGAAGAAATATGGACAAAAACATCAATTCCTACTGTGGAACATAAACGAGTGAAAGCAATGTTGAAGGCATATCATCTAAAATGCAAAAACTTCTAAAATCTCAAAGAACATAATCTCCGACTGTTCCAACTTCCTACTGTAAACTTCAATGCATCATCTTACATCGATCTTATTGACTGGCAGCAGGAGAATATCACTGCACCACCAATATTGAAATTCATACCTGACGAAGACATTCAAGTATTTGTAGCGCAAAAAGGGGAAGAAGAACTGCCTTTACTACGCCTGCCGTGTCACACACAAGCAGTTGAAAGGCCAGTTAAGACTGTAACGGAAGCTTCTGCAAAACTGTGCAAAAAATCAGAGAGAGAAGGCTTCATTAAAGTCCAGATCGAGTCTAGAAGAGCCATGCCGAAATTCGATAGTAAAAAGGATTTTTGCGGTAGATAAATCTATTATTATTGTTTTTTTTATAAACATATAATACTCAATAAAATTATAAACCCCTAACCACAACAAGTATTTTAGAACCTAAATACGTATTTCAGCAACTATGTTGCCATCTTCAGTAGAACCTAAAAAGAGAGTTAGCACTTCATAGTATCTGTACTGGATATTGTCCAAGCAAATCACTAGTGGAAGTCCACCAGTGGTCCACCCTAGTGATTTGCTTGGACAATATCCAGTAAAGATACTATGAAGTGCTAATCTCTCTTTTTCTCTTTTTAGGTTCTACTGAAGATGGCAACATAGTTGCTGAAATACGTATTTAGGTTCTAAAATACTTGTTGTGGTTAGGGGTTTATAATTTTATTATTCAGTTCGCCACCAGTCTCCAAAATATTGTCATATAATACTCTACATATCGTTTTGTGTTATACACACATTTTTTAAAACTTTTTTCGCCGTGCGGTAACGGCCTATCTAAAATACGTTGTTTTTGCAAATTTTACAATTTTCAAAGTCAATCCGGAGGCAGAAGATAGAATCCAAATATAATCAAATTCAATATACTATCTAATGGCACCATTCGGCACCCTTTTCTTCCTGTGCCCGCTATAAATTAGATAGTTTTCTTTTTTACCATACAATCGTGGCCCACCCTAATAGTTACGTTGGAAGTATTGTATATTTGTCACAAGTAAATATAAATATATGTCATTCTACTATCGTTATTATTACTAGCTTACATATATATATATATATAGACCCAGGAATTGTATAGGTCGCAAATTGGTTGATACGTTGGCAGACCTACAATATTTGACACAATAAAATACTTATAGTAGATTTTGTTTATTTTTTCAATCATTTTTAATCATTTGGCAACACGAATGAAAAAATAAAGCAGCGCGTGTTTTCATTCTCTTTTCCTAAAACATTTATTTTAAAAGTGCTATCAATAAATATACTTCATACAAATAATAGTATTGTAAAATCAACCTAATGAAAAAAAAATTCGTTTGCTGTTCGTTTCTTCAGTTTGCTGCTGTTTGCCGACGTCGTTGGTAAAGTGGGGTAATATCTATTAATATGATCTGTTACCTTTGGGGTACCTATATATAAGAAATATATAGGGCCTTAGTACCTATTTCGGTCCTGATAGTTCCAAACACAAGATCGCGGTCATAGAATCTGGCAGACAAAGATCAAAGGTGCCGCCGAGAGTTCCCGTTCTTCTTATCAGATTCTGAGGTTCGGTTAGTCAGTAGGAACACGGTCCACTACGGTCTGCTCACTTCGTATCTCAAATTAGTTCATTTCTGCGCATGACGTCACTGCGAGAAGGATTTTGACACGGACACCTAGGCAACCAAATACATCCTCGAGCTTTTGAATTTTGTAGGTGATTTAGGTTAACAAGTTGACAACCATGCCAACGTTTTAATTGTGAAAAGGTTTGAACGTCACAACAACATATTCGCTACCATGGCAACGATCGCAACTTCTCACAATGTCGTCACTTGTAGATGCGCGTGAGCAGACCGTGTTGGACAGTGAGTAGGAATGTATCGGTCGGCCGTATTTGATGGAAAGGAACGAACCCAGAGTCGAACCGACTTGGCACGAGTCCGTAAATTATGATGAGTAATTTATTGCTTTCTGCGGCTCTATGAAAGACATTTTCGCTTTTATTGACGAATTCAGAAATTTGATATCGGGTCCCGCAAATCCCGCACAGATAATCCTGCAACGTTGTTCCCGCGAAATCCCTGCGGGATCCCGCAATTGCGTGATCCAGCATTTGCGGGATTGGATTCCCTATATCAAAGACTAAAAATTTACATAATCTTGTCGCCAAAGTCCAGAATCTGAACAAAAATTGTATTATTTGGGTTGTAGCCTTATTAGTCCGGGCGTCAGAGGGTTTTAGGTACAACTGGCTCGGACTATTCATTTTTTTTATCTTGTGTTTAACCAAATTAAAGTCTGTTTTTATCATTTCGATTATGGAATGGCAAGCTCTACCACACTTGTTTAAACCCTCTAACGCCTGGACTATGAAGAGACCTAAGAATATAAGCTCATGGTCACATGAGTGGTTCGGGTTCGCGGAGACACCGGTTAAACAAAAACATTGGCGCTGAAAACTCAAAACATTTTTAGTGATAAATTTCATAATATACTTACTGAAAAAGAGAATGAAGGTCCACCAGTTTATTCTGATCTGAAACCTTCATTTTAAGTTTTTTATCCATTTCTGGATCAGTAGGTACGCGCGGTAAAAAGTTCTGTGGGCAGGCGCGTAGAAATTAGGGTTGTGCGGTGCAAACGCATAAAATAACACACTGACATTACAAACTGTAAAGAAATTTTTGATGGGAAATTTTATGATATTTAATTTGATTAAACAAACAATTTAGTTATATTTGCAGAATTTCATGTTGACTGATCGTAGAAGGAAATTCTGGGTAACAAAATCGGTGTTTCGAGGCAGTTCCTCAATTCACTGATTTTACACCTCTGGACTATATTCACTAAAACCGCAGAACAACCAGAGACAAAACTCCCAGAAAACTACAGGCGAGGTCGCATAGCATTCTCAAATCATAGTCACTTTTCCACAAATCGACATCGTTCGTACGCCATTTTGAGGCGTGGTTAACACTCGTGTTTTCGATTCTGTGGAGGCACACCACTTAAAGTGATAATGTTTTGTGACGTCAATACCATCGAATGGGATTCAATGTCAGAAAAACAAGTCCCATACTTCACAGGTGCCGACACGTAGTTACGGCTTTTTCACACGGGACACGGCGCCGGTACGGTTTTGTCCGTGTACGGTTCGAAGTGTATGAGATTAAATCGAGCCTTTCACACGCACCGTGCCGTGCCGTTTGAAATCCGTGCTGTGTGAAAAGGTACACAACGACCGTACACGGACAAAACCGTACCGGCGCCGTGTCCCGTGTAAAAAGGCCATTACGCACCTGGTTAATATGTACTTATAATACTTGTAATACTTATAATATGTAGTTCCGTATTTTTCTCTAGTAAATCACTCATAAAGTGCAAAATTTGGTTTAACGACAAAAGCTGCATAATGTGCTTAAATACTATTTTCATTATGGTACAATAATATGATGTCACTTTGTATGTTCTCTGGCCATCTAGAAGATAGGAAACAGACGTCTGGGGAAGCACATTTCTAAGAACATTTAGGGATAACCAAAGGGTACTAAAATATACTGGTTGTCTGGTAACTTTAGACCCATGCTTTCGACCCTTCCTCCATGCTTTCGACCAATAAGAGGAAATTAACGCGGGAATACGTCACTTGATTATCCGTTCAAATTTATATGAATTATAAGATATAAGAAAACAATGTAAATAAAATTATTATTATCTCTTATACTCTCCCGTAAAACGGCGAATTCCATATCTGGAGATAACCTAGGAAACAATAGCTTTATAGACTAATCAATTACCAAGTTCATTATTTCGCTTCTTCCAGTAAATGATAGTGAAACGACAATGAATTATAATAAATTCCGACTTACCTAGGGAGAGACGACAGTCACCGCATTAAACACGGCAACCACATTTTTCCGTGACTCTCTGACCAATGAGAGCGTTTGAACGATTTGCGCGATGGTTGTTACCAACTTCACGTCAAACAGGAGCACGTCTCAGATTTATGTATGCGAGCGTGAGATATTTTCATAGTAATAATGGATCAAAATACACCACGGGCGGGAACGTGAAATTTGTGGGTTAATTTGTAAATATTTTATTTATTTATTTATTTCAGTTTCATGGACCGATAACAGGAAAAAATCCCAAAACATCAGGTCACAAATACATTATTTTTTTCAACTAAACAACAACACCATCAGCACAGCAAAAGCCAATGGTCGCGCGCAGAGATTAAGAAAGCAAACACTTAAATTCTAAAATATACAAAAATAAAGAACAAAAGAACAAAAATAAAGAACAAAAAGCAAAAAATAATCAGTATGAATATAGCTCAGCTCTGTAAATGGGAACACTTGCATCAATGCATAGACGATACAAACAAGATCTGATTAATGCGATCGACCGGTAAAAAATGTCGACATCAGCGTTATTACATGACGTCGATAAACGCAATACCGGCGAATTCATCATAAAATTAGTTCGGGCGGTTGGAACGCAGAACAACTCGCGGCGGCGAAGATGGCGAGTGCAACCGTTTAGCCCAAAACTTCGCACGAGAGAAGGCGAATCATATAGCCCGCGCAACAACTTGGCAACAAACACTATCCCACCACACAATCTTCGGTTCTCCAAGCTGAGCAGCCCAAAACGGCGACACGAAACTGTGTAATTTGTTACCGCATGGCCAAATCTGTAGTTCAGATGCCTAACAAAACGCTTTTGCACAGTCTCGATACGATCCACATACGTCGCATACTGGGGACACCACACTGTTGAGCAGTAAGACAGGTGACTACAAACAAATGCAAAATATAAGGTTTTTAAAGTTTGAGGATCGGTGAAGCCATGTGAAGTCCTCAATACAAATCCCAGCACGCGAAACGCCCTCCCCGCGACAAGATCAACATGTTCATTAAACATCATTTTCCTGTCCAGCATCACACCCAAGTCCTTAATGCTGGAAACTCGCCCAATCAAGTTATTATCAATTTCGTAATCATGAGTTATTAGGGATTTATTTCGCGAAAATGAGATTACGTGACACTTGTTATAATTGACAAATAACTGATTGACCCTGCAAAACAAACTAAAACTGTCCAGATCGCGCTGCAAATTAATGCAGTCAATGGCGGAGCGAACAGGAAAATATATCTTCATATCATCCGCGTACAGGAGGCACTCCGCATACTGGAAACACTGCACAACATCATTAATATATAACAGGAACAAAAGTGGTCCCAAATGACTTCCCTGTGGTACACCCTAGGTAACAGGAATTACACCCGAAGTGAATCCCGCAACGTTCACCTTCTGCGTCCTATCTTTTAAGTACGAGTCAACCCATCTCAACAACCCTCCGCCAATCCCAGAACCGCCCAGCTTCGAAACCAACCGATCGTGATTCACCTTATCGAAGGCCTTCGAAAAGTCGGTGTAAACAGCGTCCACCTGCACCCCACGGTCCATCGAGTTCAGCACAAAGTCAGTGTATTCCAGAAGGTTTGTCTCAACTGATCGTCCAGAAAAAAAGCCGTGTTGACGAATCGTGATAACATTCTTAACGTTGAAAAAAATGAACTCATAAACAAGCTTTTCAAAGATTTTCCCGAATTGACACAGGATTGAAATCGGTCTATAATTAATTACTGAGGTCCTGTCACCGCTCTTGAAGACCGGAACAATGTTTGCGACTTTCCAAACGGCAGGAAACACTCCAGATGCCAACGATTTGTTACAAATTAATGTTAAAGGAACCGCCAGGACCTCAGCGCAATTCTTTGCTAGAGAAGGTGGTATGCCATCAGGCCCAGGTCCCTTGCTTACGTCGACAGACCGCAGTGCACACAAGACTTCCGACTCGCTCAGTGTTACCGACAGCAGCTCCACCCCGCGACGCGACACGCCATCACACCCGCCATCCGCGACCGTTGTCCGCGGTTCATAAACAGAGCCGAAGTAGTCCGCAAACAGGTTGCAAATGTTCTCGCCACCGTTCACAGACCGGTCATTAAAGGACATAGAAGAAGGCATAGCGTAATCAGAGTTGCGCTTGCTCCTTACAAATCTCCAGAACTTTTTAGGTTCTAACACAACAGCATTCTCAGTTTTTCTGAGATACACATTATAATCTAATAAAATTAAACATTTGGAGCGACGGCGCAATAAGCTGAAGGTGACCTAGTCCAATCTATTGTTATACGTTTTCCATTTTTTATGTAGTAAATTCTTTTCCTTCACCGCACGGATGGTTCCCAAAGAGAACCAAATTGGAAACTTGCGCTTTCTAAAATGTTTAAACGGTACGTTATTCCGAATGGACCCCCGCAAGCAATCATAAAATATACAAACCGACTCGTCAACAGATTTATCAGCCATTACAGTGGGCCAATCAATACAATTAAGATCAGCATCAATGCCTGTAAAATTAGCTCGATGAAAATTAAAACTATGCGATGGTACGTTAATACAAAGGTCCTTAACTACAGCACAAGATAAGTGGAACTCTAATGTAACGTGAGCAACATCTTCCGGAACGAGCGGTGCAGACGATAAACCAAATGATCGGAAAGAGTGGGCGTTATGCAATATTAAATCTAATATGTTGCCTGAAGCATTACAACAATAGTTCAACTGGCCAAGGCCGCACAGTGATAAGCAGTCCACGAATTCCACCGCTCCACGGGAAACACCCCCCGATGGGGTGCAAAATAGATCGCCATCGCCCCTGTCCCACGATATTTCGGGAAGATTGAAATCTCCGCAAATTACAAACTGATCGCTGGGATGATTCTCCATAACAGAAGTGAGGTTATTCAAGAAAATCTCAAGTGCGTTTGAATCTCTAGGTGGAATGTACACACAGCACACATGCAATTTACGGAAGCGGCACAAAACAGTCACCCACACTGCCTCCTCAGAGGTTGACCAGGCTGGTTGAGCGCTACTAGAAATCATCAGCCACCGCCACCAATACACCGCCACCGCGCACATTATCACCGTTTCCCCCGCGATCTCTTCGAAAAACACAATAGTTGCTCGGAAAAAAAACTCGCTCGAATTCATACCCGCCACGTCTCAGTCAAACAAATTACGTCCAAATTAGAATTCAAAACACTGTTGTAAATGATATCTGACTTCCCGCGAATGCTGCGCACGTTCTGATAATAAAAGCTCAAGGCAGCCATAACGAATGAAAAAAAAATTATTACGTTCTTAGTATTAAGTGTCTACTGAAGCCTATCAAGAACTGCTTCGGAAGAAACAAACGGAAGAAAGTATACGTGTCCTATATGTACGGACAAGTCATGTTAGTTCAAGCGTTTTGTATCGTACAACGTACGCTGTGACATCCGAAAAACGCTGGCAACGTTCCGGAGGTGATAGCGCACGAAACATATATTATATGAGTATTTTCGTATTTATTTCTGCTCTCGGACGCAGTTGGGTTGTGCATGATACGCGAGATACAAAAGTTTTTGGTTCAAATCCAGGCCGTGGCTGAATTTTTTTTTATTTCAAACTTACATTTCGCTTGTTTTTATCGTTTGTTATTTATTTTGAATGGCATAGGCAGCTTTATGTCAACTATTCTAGTGTACGCACATTGCAAATATTATTTGTAATAAAACTAAATAAATTATTTTCGGTGCTATTATATCAATAAATTCTATAAATTCCAAACACAACAAGTTCAATTAAAATAGCTTAAGACTCAACAGTACATTTTTAACAATTAACATAATATCCGAATTACAAGCACACAAGACACATGCTCTGAGCCTTTCAGTTCAACAAAACAAAAACAACTGTGAAGCAGCAAACCAAACTAACAAAATCATGGCAGGCGGGTCACCACCACGAACAGCAAGCTTGTACTACGTGCCGTTAAAAACCTTGATTAATTAAAAATGAATATACAGGGTCCTGCAACTAAGCTCCCGTCTACTGTAGCTCACTTACTCGTTAAGCTAAGAGTTTGACATTTTGCAGGCTTACCCTGTACTTCAAGGTACAATTCAAGAAATTATTTTTTATTATACAGGGTGTTCCAAAAATGTGCAACGCCATGGTAATATATTTTTTTAAATTGCATGCTATACATTTTTCTACACATTTGGAAGCGTTTTATGGTTGCCTACATATCACCAAAATTTTATTGAAATCGGTTGAGTGACCGCAGCGGAAAAAAATAAAAACCAAAAAAAAATTGATTTTGCATCGTAGGCTTTAAAAATCAATAAAAACCACAAAATGCACCTCGTTAATAAAAGTTTGCGACGTGCTTATTAAGTTAGATGTGATAGTCTCGTTAACCAAGCGGCATTGTTCCAAATTATACAGGGTGACCAAAATCGAGTGTCAAACTTGTCAAACTTCAAAGCGTGTTATTGTTCTTATTTTAAATTGGAACCCATAAATTTTTTTATGCGAAATGATGCAGAATTAAAAAATAAACATTGTTTCTAAATACAACCCCATCACAATTCCCAATATTTTAAAAGTTATTCGCCAAAAACTCATTTTTCAACGTTTCCAACGGCAATTTTAGATAATAAATATCGTACGTGACGTTGAAAAACAATTTATTTCATAAAAAATAATAGATCTATTTTAGATTTGAGTGTACTTAATTAAGTAGTTATTCAAATGCTAAATTTACTGCATAATTTACCTATAGCGGTAAGGACGGAAATGTGGCTATAGGTAAATTTTGCAGTAAATTTAGCAATTGAATAACTACTTAATTAAGTACAGTAAAATCTAAAATACCTCTCTGCGTTATATTTTATGTAATAAATTGTTTTTCAACGCCACGTACGATATTTATTACCTAAAATTGCCGTTGGAAACGTTGAAAAATGAGTTTTTGGCGAATAACTTTTAAAATATTGGGAATTGTGATGGGGTTCTATTCAGAAGCAATATTTGTTCTTTAATTCCGCATCGTTTCACCTAAAAAAAAATATGGGTTCCAATTTAAAATAAGAACAATAGCGCGCTTTGAAGTTTGACAAGTTTGACACTCGATTTTGGTCACCCTGTATGATTTGGATCAATGTCACTTGGTTAACGAGACTATCACATCTAACTTAATAAGCACGTCGCAAAATTTTATTAACGAGGTGCATTTTGTGGTTTTTATTGATTTTTAAAGCCTACGATGCAAAATCAATTTTTTTTGGTTTTTATTTTTTTCCGCTGCGGTCACTCAACCGATTTCAATAAAATTTTGGTGATATGTAGGCAACCATAAAACGCTTCCAAATGTGTAGAAAAATGTATAGCATGCAATTTAAAAAAATATATTACCATGGCGTTGCACATTTTTGGAACACCCTGTATAATAAAAAATAATTTCTTGAATTGTACCTTGAAGTACAGGGTAAGCCTGCAAAATGTCAAACTCTTAGCTTAATGAGTAAGTGAGCTACAGAAGACGGGAGCTTAGTTGCAGGACCCTGTATATTACTGAGTTGACCCGTATCAGACTTGAAATTCAAACTATTATCTTTATTAACTTGAATGTAAAACATTTCAAGGAAAAGTCTAGCCTTATTTTTGCTTTCAACCGCAATCACGTCAGTGTTGCTCCAATCCATATGTATCCAATCCATACTGTGCTTTCAGAGTAAAGGTTTTTCTGTGGTTTTCCTTTACTCCACGGCGAATGCTGAGAGCCAAACAACTTAAGACGTGCCACAGACGCGGGCCATAATAATGATAATTCGGGCCTGCCGATGCGCCCGTAGTGGCGAAAGCTGTTGGGGGATGTTAAGGCGTGGATTATTATTATTATTATTATTATTATCCACTTGTTACGCTGGATTTTGTTTGTTCTATTTTTGTTGATAAATTACAGTAATTTCAGTTGTTTGTTTGCTGCTGGCGCCATCTGTTGAGTTGCGTTCGAACTCATCGGTGTTAGGCATCTATGTTGCCGACCTTGCCTGTACCAAATTAAGTTATTTTCTCAGATTTAGCCAGGGTTTTGCGTTTTGATTTTGTGATAACCTTGTTAGGGGTAATGTTCTGTACATTTAGACGGCTCAATTGTGGGAGTTGGTTTGGTTTTTGCGCTAATTGTTTGTACCGCGTAATGGCGATTTTCTGTTCATTTATGATGAGCCAGACGCCGGTAGGTTGGCCTATTGGGTAATCCAACGTGCTGCATCGTTTGGTTATATCCGTTTTTACTTTTGTGGCCTCCCGGAGTAGCTGGAGAGATGTACGCCCTTTTCATTTTTTTATGTCGCACTCCGTGTTGTGTGCAGACGCCCTGGTTGGATTTAATGTGAGATTTTACGTTTAATGGCGATCCAGCATTAGTTCAAGTGTTCCTGGTTGATTTCGTTAAATTTCGTAGTATAATTAATTAGTGGCGTCATTTTGGGTTAGTTCCGACCTGGCCAATAGAGCGCCAAGTGGCGCTGGGACCGCGTTCTAGAGCCATGAATCCTACCCCTCCTCTCTCGCGACAGTACATTTTTGACCGCTTAGAGAACCTGTTGCTGCTCTACGATTGGTCCGTCGTTCTGGTCTTTTCCTTCTGTCTAGTTTGAGATTCGGGGGATATCGCTCGATTTGGGAGCGAACCGATCTTCGAACGTCGCCGCTGTTGCGTTTATTTGAAGGAAGGGTCCATTTGAAGGTTGTATTTGGTGTTTGGAATCAACCTCGCGCATGTAATGCGGATTTTGTTGAATGACGGAAACGTTTGCGGTCAGAAAATTTGGTATTACGAGCCCTGACCACCTTGGGTATGTACTGTTTGGATTTATCGGACATTTGCTTATGGAATTGGTTATTTTAGGCTGCTAGGTTAAGGTAGAGGACACCTAGTTGAGGTACCGGTCTGTGTACAAGTCCTGATTGGCTTTTGGAACGGGAATTGGTAGTCGTGGGACCTTTGGCACGGAGTATTGATGTCCAAAGGCGGGCTGTGTTGCCGGCGACTTGAGATCACCGTCCAGCGAGGACCGTCGAGAAGAACAACGGGTCTTTAGGAGCTCTAATTGTTGAACCAGGTTAGCGTATCCGTCTCTGACTCCGTTTGAACCTTTTTTCGGAGCGAGACACTTTATTTTGCGTCGGGACGTCGGCTGGTAGCTTTGTCGTTGAACGTCACCGACTCTGGTTCGTCCGAGAGTTGCGTAGACCGAGGCCTAACCTCACAATTTATTTATCGGAAGGTTTTCTAACCGCACTTTCCGAATTGACGATACCGTTGAACGTCACCGAGTCTGGTTCGTCAGAGAGTTGCGTAGACCGAGGCCTAACCTCACAATTTAGTTAACGGAAGGTTTTCTAACCGTACTTTCCGAGTTGACGACAGCGTTGAATCTTGTACGTCCGAGAGTTACGTAGACTGGGGCATAACCTCGAATTTTATTGAACGGATACAATCCTAACCTCACATTCCGACTGGCCGTTGTTTATTTACCGGTGCTTGAAGGTTCGGAGTGTCGTAAAGCTGCGTAACTCAGTCGGAGTTCAACGTTGTCAACTTGTGTCACTGTTCTTCGCCTTCAGCGATTATTTTTGATTAAACGTTTTTTTTATTTCAATTAATTTTGGCAACTATATCAATTATCTTTGTAATCATTGATCAACGCTTGGGTTTTATTAAATTTATAGATTTATTTGGGGTGTTTTTCCCCACTCTATCTGCGATCTCGAACAATTTGGCCATTTTGTTTACAGGTACGCGGTTTTGGTTTATTTAATTTTATTTCCTGCAATTTAGGAAATAGTACAGTGGCGTTGAGATCTGACTTGATCGAAGTGGTAGATGTCAGATTTATAATTAAGATTTTGACCTTCGTTGATGATAGCATATTTTTTTTATTTAAACGTTTGGGTGAATTAGGTCACCTATGTATGTACACCGTTGGGGACAAATAAACTGAGTGTACATTCCATCGTTGTTTCTCTGCCTGTGTTGATTTTATTTCAGCTCGCTTTTGCAGCCAATCGTATTCGTTCGCAGGGGTTTTGACTGCATGGCGCCCGTTGTGACACCTTGTGGTTATTCCGTTGACCCACGCCCTCTACTTGGGTTAGCTGACGCACCCCGGACATACGATAAGCAGCAGGTAGGAGTTCCTCGAGTGGTTTTCCCCGTTGGATATTTTTTTGAATGAAATCAAGGTGTTACATTGGCGCCCAACGTGGGGCCACGCTTCATTAATTAGCGCTAATTAGTCCTCACTCATTAGTGGTTGTTGGTCTTGATTCTTTTTTGTTTAGGTTTTGTTTTTTTTCTTCCCCGTTTCAGTTCGTTAGTACCTCCCTCTCTTCTGTCGTGTTCCTTCCGGGAATATTCTCGATTTTAGTTAACCATGGCCGCTCCAACGATGGTATTGCATCATCTGAAGAAGGACGAATTGGAGTATGAGCTCCGCTTCCGAGGAATAGATCCGTCCACTATGAATGTCAGCGATATGCGTGCGAGTCTGCGATCACTCACCCACCTTGAGAAAGCGCAGAGGTCTGTTCGGTATCCCGCATTTTTATTCGTAGCTGAAACCCACCTGGCAGAAATTCAGGCTAAGTACACCGAGCTCAATGTTCTGGCAAAGAGTTTTGATGCCGATCGTTCTAGTAATGCATATAAACGATGTTGCTCCCGTCTGGTGCATTTGTTGGGACGAGTAGATGCTATTCCAACCGAGGATCAAACCGAGGAGATTTCGCAGCAGCGTGGTGTGTGGATGGCCAGGGTATCCGCTCTTTTGTCTCACCTGCAGAAGAAACCCCGTCTTTCGAGTATGGGAAACTTGCTGACTACGAGTATTATTGGGGACAACAATGAGTTCCGAACGGTAGAGGATGCGGAGAGCGAGTCTGGGAGCACGGAGGATGAGGGCCCCGAACTTGAGCTGCTTGATCGGACTGTGCAGACGACGGTATCTAGACCCGGTGAACGCTTGGTCCCAGTTTATAAATGGAATATTCGATTTTCGGGGGAGCCTCGTTCAATGTCGGTGATGGATTTCCTGGAACGAGTGACGGAATTGAGCACGGCGCGAGGTTGTACGGAGGAGGAGCTGTTTAGATCCTCGTTAGATCTCTTCCATGGGAAGGCTCTATTATGGTATCGAGCTGCGATTAAGAAGTGTAGGACCTGGAAGGATTTGTCGGGACTACTGATGAAGCATTACTTGCCTCCGGATTATCGCAGCCGGTTGTTTCAGGAGTTGATGGGTAGGACCCAAGGGTTGAACGAACCCATTGTCGAGTATTTGTCCTGCATGCAGGCCCTGTTTGATCGCTATGGACAGCTATCGTCGGAAGTACGCTTGGATATAGTGCGGAGGAATTTAGCGCCGTTTTATACGATGCAGCTGCCACCGGTGTATGACATGGAACATTTGGAGGCGGAGTGTCTTCGATTGGAGGTGAAGAAGTACCGGGCTGACCATTATCAGGCCCCACCTCGGAGGGGACTCAATTGCGTTGAGCCTGAATTGGCGTGTTTGTCGACCAGTTTGGAGGCCGCTGCCGTGTCATCAGTTCCTGGTAGGGTGTCTGGAGACAGCCGACAGATTGTATGTTATCGATGCCGGAAGGAGGGTCATATGGCCAGAGCTTGCCCGCAGAAGCCTGAAGAGAACCGTAAGAGGTGGTGTTACCGCTGTAGGCGTCTGGACGTGACGATACGAACTTGCCCTGATTGCTCTCCGAGTTCGGAAAACCCCGAACGGAGGAACTGAGAGGTCGACAGTTTTCCTCCTATTCCCCGACCACCGATGATGCCCACCGTATACTTCTGGATTATATTATATCCCATGCATCCGGAGACTCGAGACCCTATTTGAATGTATCTGTTCTTGGTTTGAACATGTTGGGACTGCTTGACTCGGGAGCTACGGTTACCCTCGTTGGGGGTCCCGGTTATCAGGCATTATTGTCCTTGGGACTTTCGTTGGATTCTTCCACCCGCAAGAGTTGTTCTATGGCCAATGGTTCTGTGTGTTCGTCCCTGGGTTCAATTGCGACTCCCTTTACTCTTATGAGTAAGACGTGCATCCTCCAGGTGTTGGTGGTTCCCGATCTTCCGCATCGTCTGATTTTGGGGATGGATTTTTGGCGGGCTATGGGTATTATCCCCGATCTTCGGAATGACGTGTGGCGGTTTAGTGGCGACTTCGCGGAGTGTGGTGAGATACAGGTGCGCGACGAATTACTGCCGGAACAGCGACTGGCGTTGGATGCGTTGATCAATCGTTATCTTCCTGCTGTTGCTGGAACTCTGGGTGCTGTCACTTCTGTGGAGCATGAGATTGTGACCGACTCACCTCCCATTAAGTTGAGATATTATCCTGTTTCCCCGGTTAAGCAACGAATCATCGATGAGGAGCTGAACGAGTTGCTGAAGCAGGGAGTGGTGGAGCCGTCTAAGAGTGCGTGGTCTGCGCCGATACTCCTAGTTCCTAAGAAGGATGGTAGTTATAGATTCTGCGTGGACTACCGACGACTGAATAAGGTGACGAAGAGGGACGCTTATCCTCTCCCATATATTTCGGCAATCCTGGATCGATTACGAGATGCGAAATATTTGAGTTCGCTTGACATCAAATCTGCTTATTGGCAGGTGCCTGTTGCGGAATCATCGCGGGAGTACACTGCCTTTACCATTCCTGGGCGAGGTTTGTTCCAGTTTAGAAGGATGCCGATGGGACTTACGAACGCTCCTGCGACTTGGCAGCGACTGATAGATAGAATCCTGGGTGCTGATTTGGAGCCGTATGTGTTGGTCTATCTTGACGACATAGTGATTATTTCCCCCGATTTTGACACACATATTTCAGTTTTGGAGAAGGTTTTGCGACGACTGAGCGAGGCAGGCTTAACGGTCAGTAAGGAGAAGTGCAAGTTCTGCAGACCTCAGTTGAAGTACCTTGGCTATATAGTCGATAGGGACGGTCTAAGAGTTGATCCGGAGAAGGTGGAGGCCATTCTGAATATTCCGGTACCACAGAATGTGGCGGAGATCCGTCGTTTTGCCGGAATGGCTAGCTGGTATCGCCGTTTCGTCCCTGACTGCATCGGTTTTGGCCCCTGTAACCCATCTCACGAGAAAGGGCGTAAAGTTTTTATGGACTCCGGAGTGCGAGAGGGCCTTCCTTTCCATTAAGCAGCATCTCGTTTCTGCCCCTATTTTGACCTGTCCTGATTTTCAGCAGCCGTTTGTCTTGCAGACTGATGCTTCAGCATTTGGGCTTGGTGCCGTTCTCTCTCAACAGCTTGATGGTGAGGAGCGGGTGATTGCTTTCTTGTCCCGATCTCTGACGCGCCAGGAGAGAAATTACTCGACGACGGAGCGTGAGTGCCTTGGAGTTATTTGGGTTGTGGAGAAACTGCGCCATTATTTGGAAGGAACCCAGTTCACCATAATTACTGATCACGCCTCATTAGTATGGTTGAATCGGTTGAAGGATCCGACGGGAAGATTGGTGCGATGGGCCCTACGACTGCAGCCTTTCGACTTCGAGATAGTTCACCGAAAGGGTCGTGAGCTGGTGGTGCCTGATTGTTTGTCTCGTTCTGTACCTGTTTTGGTGAGTTCAGTGGCGGTGTCCGACCCCATTCCGGATTTCTCCTCGACGATGGATCCTTGGTACGTCGGGATGATTTCTAGAATAGAAAACAACTTGCATAAATTTCCCCAGTGGCGAGTGGAGTCTGGCCACATTTATAAATACGTGAAGTCGACGCGATTTGGACTTCAGGGTGATGGTGAGGACTGGAAGTTGGTCGTCCCTGGAGACTGTAGGGGTGCCCTACTGGGTCGGTATCACGATGACCCTCGAGCTGGACATGTGGGAGGCTATAAGGTTTACTGGCGACTGCGGGAGAGGTATATTTGGCCTAAGATGCACGTGGACGTGGCGAGATATGTGCGACGGTGCAACGTTTGTGCAGCACAGAAACCTGAACAGCGTGCTCCTGCGGGGTTGATGGGTACCCGACCGGAGGTCACTCGACCATGGCAGACTATTAGTTTGGACTTTGTGGGACCGTTGCCTCGGTCATCAAGAGGAAATACTTCGATGCTGGTAGTGAGTGACTATTTCAGCAAGTACGTTCTGCTGTTTGCCCTTCGTTCGGCCACGGCGAAGAGCCTCGCGAGGTTGATAGAAGAGAATGTATTTCTGGTCCATGGTGCTCCCCAGTATATTATCTGTGACAACGGAGTGCAGATGAAGAGCCGAGAATTTAGGGCCTTGTGTGAGTCATATGGCGTCACTCTTTCTTTTACCCCTTTGTATTACCCCCGAGCTGATCCCGTGGAGAGAGTCAATCGTGTGGTAAAGACTATGCTAGGCAGCTATATACAGGAAAACCAGCGTAAGTGGGATGATTACCTTGCCCCTATCGGGTGTGCAATGCGTGCTGCCAGGAGCGAGACCACCGGTTACTCTCCATATTATGTAAACTTTGGTAGGCATTATGTCGGCAGTGGCAAGACCTTTACCGATATTATTGAAGACGATGCACCCCCAGATGTCCCGACGCGTGTAAAAGGCTTCCAGCAACTTTACGAACGGGTTCGGAAAAAGATTTTATCTGCTCAAGAACGAGGCCGAAAGGTTTACAATTTACGTCGAAGGCCAGTGCAGTACGTCCAGGGTCAGCAGGTATGGCGACGAAATAAAATTCTGTCCGACGCCGCAAATTACATCAATGCTAGGCTCGCCGCAAAGTTTATTGGTCCGTATCGGGTGAAGAAGAGGATTGGCTCGTGGACGTATGAGTTGGAGGACGTCGATGGTAAGGCCAAAGGAGTTTGGCATGTGCAGGATCTTAAGCCAGCCTATGGGGCCCGGATGGACGTCGATGAGAGGTAGCCCCTCAGTGCCCTGTGGTTAGGGGCGTAAGAATTCTGCCACCGTGAGCCTGCGTCCGGTAGAAGCCCGGTAAAGGGACGCGGTATATTCCTCCACCATCGTCTTCCTGGATTGGAGACTGGAATGGAACTATCCTCAACGCGCGGAAGTTCCCGAACTTGTATTGTTCATGTATTGGTTGTGTTAACGAAGGTTTCTATACCTCGGTGGTCGGTTGGATTGCCGTCACCGTTGGTTTTTGGGATATAGTTTATGCCGGTATCACCACCCTAGTGGTTTTGTGTTCCCTAGGGTTTAGTCAAGTTTAACGTAGGTCTTTTTGTTGGTTGGTGATACGCTTTTTGTTTAAGGCCCGTGGTCTTTGTTTTTGTTTTGAGGGACGGGAGTTACCGTGTCTTGTGTCTGGGTTGAGCATCGGTCGGTGGTGAGTTCCTGTTTCTCTTCCCCTCCCTTTGGCTGTCGGTTACAGCGCTGTCGACAAGTGCACGAGGCTCTGCATCGCTCGGTGCAGAGCGCAACTCTTGTCCCTTCGATCTTTTCTATGTTTTCCCTGTGTATGTTTTTTCCCTCTCACCACTGGACTGTTGCTCGAGTCGCACGCGGGCGCGGGGACGCTCGGAACTCTATATTTGTGGGATTGTTTGAGTTGTTTCTTCGTTGTCGTCGAGATTGCACTTACCACGTGTCAGCACCCGGATACCGATATTCTTTGACAGTTGCGCCGAGGCATGGATATCTCTCGTCTTATACCTGAAGAACTTCGGTACCCCTATGGTTTTCGCTTGAGACTTAGTGTCCCTGAAAGAGAATTAGGACCTTAGATGGAATATTATGTTTGAAGCACTTTTACGAAAATTTTTGGATTGTCGCTCCTGGTTCAATCTCAGTTGTCGCTGTGGGTCTCGGGCTTGTTTGGGGAAAGCACGTCAGGGAGTTGCTTATAGTTTCGTCCTTGCTTCAGTGGATCGGTAATCGGAAAACTCGGAGGTTTTCCTCTGTGAAAGAAGAGGGGGAGTGTTACGCTGGATTTTGTTTGTTCTATTTTTGTTGATAAATTACAGTAATTTCAGTTGTTTGTTTGCTGCTGGCGCGATCTGTTGAGTTGCGTTCGAACTCATCGGTGTTAGGCATCTCTATGTTGCCGACCTTGCCTGTACCAAATTAAGTTATTTTCTCAGATTTAGCCAGGGTTTTGCGTTTTGATTTTGTGATAACCTTGTTAGGGGTAATGTTCTGTACATTTAGACGGCTCAATTGTGGGAGTTGGTTTGGTTTTTGCGCTAATTGTTTGTACCGCGTAATGGCGATTTTCTGTTCATTTATGATGAGCCAGACGCCGGTAGGTTGGCCTATTGGGTAATCCAACGTGCTGCATCGTTTGGTTATATCCGTTTTTTACTTTTGTGGCCTCCCGGAGTAGCTGGAGAGATGTACGCCCTTTTCATTTTTTTATGTCGCACTTCGTGTTGTGTGCAGACGCCCTGGTTGGATTTAATGTGAGATTTTACGTTTAATGGCGATCCAGCATTAGTTCAAGTGTTCCTGGTTAATTTCGTTAAATTTCGTAGTATAATTAATTAGTGGCGTCATTTTGGGTTAGTTCCGACCTGGCCAATAGAGCGCCAAGTGGCGCTGGGACCGTGTTCTAGAGCCATGAATCCTACCCCTCCTCTCTCGCGACAGTACATTTTTGACCGCTTAGAGAACCTGTTGCTGCTCTACGATTGCTCCGTCGTTCTGGTCTTTTCCTTCTGTCTAGTTTGAGATTCGGGGGATATCGCTCGATTTGGGAGCGAACCGATCTTCGAACGTCGCCGCTGTTGCGTTTATTTGAAGGAAGGGTCCATTTGAAGGTTGTATTTGGTGTTTGGAATCAACCTCGCGCATGTAATGCAGATTTTGTTGAATGACGGAAACGTTTGCGGTCAGAAAATTTGGTATTACGAGCCCTGACCACCTTGGGTATGTACTGTTTGGATTTATCGGACATTTGCTTATGGAATTGGTTATTTTAGGCTGCTAGGTTAAGGTAGAGGACACCTAGTTGAGGTACCGGTCTGTGTACAAGTCCTGATTGGCTTTTGGAACGGGAATTGGTAGTCGTGGGACCTTTGGCACGGAGTATTGATGTCCAAAGGCGGGCTGTGTTGCCGGCGACTTGAGATCACCGTCCAGCGAGGACCGTCGAGAAGAACAACGGGTCTTTAGGAGCTCTAATTGTTGAACCAGGTTAGCGTATCCGTCTCTGACTCCGTTTGAACCTTTTTTCGGAGCGAGACACTTTGTTTTGCGTCGGGACGTCGGCTGGTAGCTTTGTCGTTGAACGTCACCGACTCTGGTTCGTCCGAGAGTTGCGTAGACCGAGGCCTAACCTCACAATTTATTTATCGGAAGGTTTTCTAACCGCACTTTCCGAATTGACGATACCGTTGAACGTCACCGAGTCTGGTTCGTCAGAGAGTTGCGTAGACCGAGGCCTAACCTCACAATTTAGTTAACGGAAGGTTTTCTAACCGTACTTTCCGAGTTGACGACAGCGTTGAATCTTGTACGTCCGAGAGTTACGTAGACTGGGGCATAACCTCGAATTTTATTGAACGGATACAATCCTAACCTCACATTCCGACTGGCCGTTGTTTATTTACCGGTGCTTGAAGGTTCGGAGTGTCGTAAAGCTGCGTAACTCAGTCGGAGTTCAACGTTGTCAACTTGTGTCACTGTTCTTCGCCTTCAGCGATTATTTTTGATTAAACGTTTTTTTTATTTCAATTAATTTTGGCAACTATATCAATTATCTTTGTAATCATTGATCAACGCTTGGGTTTTATTAAATTTATAGATTTATTTGGGGTGTTTTTCCCCACTCTATCTGCGATCTCGAACAATTTGGCCATTTTGTTTACAGGTACGCGGTTTTGGTTTATTTAATTTTATTTCCTGCAATTTAGGAAATAGTACAGTGGCGTTGAGATCTGACTTGATCGAAGTGGTAGATGTCAGATTTATAATTAAGATTTTGACCTTCGTTGATGATAGCATATTTTTTTTATTTAAACGTTTGGGTGAATTAGGTCACCTATGTATGTACACCGTTGGGGACAAATAAACTGAGTGTACATTCCATCGTTGTTTCTCTGCCTGTGTTGATTTTATTTCAGCTCGCTTTTGCAGCCAAGCGTATTCGTTCGCAGGGGTTTTGACTGCATGGCGCCCGTTGTGACACCTTGTGGTTATTCCGTTGACCCACGCCCTCTACTTGGGTTAGCTGACGCACCCCGGACATACGATAAGCAGCAGGTAGGAGTTCCTCGAGTGGTTTTCCCCGTTGGATATTTTTTTGAATGAAATCAAGGTGTTACACACTATCCACGGAATGTTGCGCCACAGCACAATTCCTTCTACGCAATATAGTGTCACTCTTATGTAAAGCCAATCGTGATTTCAGCCATTGAGTAGTTTGACCATAATACTTCAGGGAGCACCCACCACACGGTATGCAATAAATGACATTCGACTACAACAGATGGGGGGTTTTATCTTTAATGTTTGAAAAACACCTATTAATAGTCCTCACAACATTGCTAACCGCAATACGAAATTCATCATTCCTAAACAGTTGTACCAACCTGGCGGATAATCCATCAATTTGACTCAGCTTTCTATACTTGATCTCAACAACTCTAGCACCATCATCTGTCGCATAGTCATGGCGTGGGCTATTGTAAATTAATTTGTGCACCAGGGTTTTTGGATAACCATTGTTAGTAAACATTACACTTAGGTGTAATAGTATATTGTGTACCAAGCCGAGAAATGGTTCTTTTCCGGGCGAGAGAAGAGTCCGGAAAATCACTTTCTGGGCGTGGTGCACACATAATTTTTTATCCTACACAACAATATCGTAATAAAATCACCCGTTTCTAAAGATTAATCTCTGACATATTGGCTTTTGACAAATAAGCTACAAATAACCGAATCGAAACTGTGTTTTGATTGGACAGAGATAGTGCATTTTCCGGGCTAGCCCCGAAAAGTGTTCATTACAGGCCGGGCTGGGGCAGGCTAGCAAATAGCATCTTTCGTGTCTCCATAGAGACGCGAAAACGACATTTTCGCATCGTGTAGGATAAAAAACTCTATTCCTCATGGCCAAGAGAGTATGAATTTTTTGACGCATTGGGTGACTTGAATAAAAATTAATGTATCTATCGGACGCCGAGGGCTTCCTGTACAAATCCAACCTTAGTATATTGTCAGTAGGGTCACGTATTACTTTAGTATCCAAAAGTGGGACACCAAAGTGGAGGAAGAGGTTGACTTTGGTGAATTTGAGTTGCAATAAATGTTATTATTATTGAAATAAAGTATTTTTGTTACATATAATTTAAGACTTCGAAGTCGAATTACAGATGATGTAATTTGTGGGCCCTAGCCCCTATTTTATTTAGGTAGAGGGGACCGATAAGTACATACCTATTCCATTTCAATTTTAGATTATGCTTATTTTATCTCCAAAACCAGTCTATTCCGTGCTTTCAAAAACTACTAGTTCTACATGAAAAATGAAACACTGTAAATATATCAATCTACATACATATTACACTAAATTGTTATTTAATTACTGTAATATAACGTTAAAGTTTGTATATTGTATTCATTATTTAAATGAGTTGTTTTCGAGTCCAGATTGATATTCAAATAATCTACAAGTGCCTTTAAAGATATCATTAAAATTTAAATGAAAATTATCTCATATTTTAATTATGATTAGTTTCAATTACTATCTTCCCTGTTGATATTTTATATTTATAAACTTATTGAAATGATCAATGTCTAAATATAGTACTTATAGTATTAGCTACATGTTGATTTTATCAAATAATTACACATTTCTGAACGCAACTTCAACATACAATTTTCAAAATTTTGTGTCTTTTTTTCATATTATTCGAAAATACTATTCATCCTATTCTAAAAAAAAGTATGTCACAAAGACAGAAGAAATGTTTCCTCCAGCGGAAATTGTATTAAATCACTTAATTAAGTATTATTTTAAAACACAATTTTTTTTCTGAAGAATATCCGGGTGATTTTCGAGCCTCCTCTCGCTTATTAGTGGAGATAGAGGCTATGTTTAAATTTGGCAAACTTTCCTATTTTTGTGCTAATCAATTATCTCAAAAGAAATTTAAACTATCATTTTTCATTTTGAAGATACCCACAAAAAACTGAAATGATAAAATATCGTTTTTAATTATTTATTCAAAACCAAATGTAGCTAGAGACATTTGAAACAAAAACATTCTACAGGTACTTTTTAACAAGAAATGCAGTGTCATTTATAATTTGAAATAACGCCAAAGATGGCGGCGTAACCATGGTCAACTTTTTACCGCCAGTTGTACGCGTACCACCGGTTGAGAACCCCTGGTACAGAGGATAGATATAGCTATTCTATGATTTACTTTGAGAAAATCATGCCTATTTTTAGGAACAAAAGGCTTGATCTAGAGCTCTAAACCTAGAGTACTCTAGACCCTAGAGTTCTAGACATATCTTTTGTTTTGGTGTATAAAGTCAACAATAAACAATGTTCAATATGAACTCTTTATCTGCATTTCTTTTGTTTGTGCCATTATCCGACTAAAAATTTATTATCTATTAGCCATTGTGCTGCTTATAAAAAAGGAAAAACAATGCTATCTGCACTATTGTTTGTTTACTTGTTAGTTTACTCGATATTAATTGATTATGCATTCTGTATGTAATGTGATATGTTTATTGTTTATAAGCAAACATGTTTATAAAATAAACTATCAATGGTTATTGTGTATTTACGATACCGAAAGTGTTATTGTTTTGTACGTGGTCTTTCAATGTCTTACTAGTATGGTGACCCAATAAACCTGATGGTCTGACATTGAAATTCGGTATATATACAGGGTCCTGCAACTAAGCTCCCGTCTTCTGTAGCTCACTTACTCATTAAGCTTAGAGTTTGACATTTTGCAGGCTTACCCTGTACTTCAAGGTACAATTCAAGAAATTATTTTTTATTATACAGGCTGTTCCAAAAATGTGCAACGCCATGGTAATATATTTTTTAAATTGCATGCTATACATTTTTCTAGACATTTGGAAGCCTTTTATGGTTGCCTACATATCACCAAAATTTTATTGAAATCGGTTGAGTGACCGCAGCGGAAAAAAATAAAAACAAAAAGAAATTGATTTTGCATCGTAGGCTTTAAAAATCAATAAAAACCACAAAATGCTCCTCGTTAATAAAATTTTGCGACGTGCTTATTAAGTTAGATGTAATAGTCTCGTTAACCAAGTGACATTGATACAGGGTGACCAAAATAGAGTGTCAAACTTGTCAAACTTCAAAGCGCGCTATTGTTCTTATTTTAAATTGGAACCAATATTTTTTTTTAGGTGAAACGATGCGGAATTAAAGAATAAATATAGTTTTTGAATACAACCCCATCACAATTCCCAATATTTTAAAAGTTATTCGCCAAAAACTCATTTTTCAACGTTTCCAACGGCAATTTTAGGTAATAAATATCGTACGTGGCGTTGAAAAACAATTTATTTCATAAAAAATAATACACGTATTTTAGATTTGAGTGTACTTAATTAAGTAGTTAATCAAATGCTAAATTTACTGCATAATTTACCTATAGCGGTAAGGACGGAAATGTGGCTATAGGTAAATTTTGCAGTAAATTTAGCAATTGAATAACTACTTAATTAAGTACAGTAAAATCTAAAATACCTCTCTGCGTTATATTTTATGTAATAAATTGTTTTTCAACGCCACGTACGATATTTATTACCTAAAATTGCCGTTGGAAACGTTGAAAAATGAGTTTTTGGCGAATAACTTTTAAAATATTGGGAATTGTGATGGGGTTGTATTCAAAAACTATATTTATTCTTTAATTCCGCATCGTTTCACCTAAAAAAAAATATTGGTTCCAATTTAAAATAAGAACAATAGCGCGCTTTGAAGTTTGACAAGTTTGACACTCTATTTTGGTCACCCTGTATCAATGTCACTTGGTTAACGAGACTATTACATCTAACTTAATAAGCACGTCGCAAAATTTTATTAACGAGGAGCATTTTGTGGTTTTTATTGATTTTTAAAGCCTACGATGCAAAATCAATTTCTTTTTGTTTTTATTTTTTTCCGCTGCGGTCACTCAACCGATTTCAATAAAATTTTGGTGATATGTAGGCAACCATAAAAGGCTTCCAAATGTCTAGAAAAATGTATAGCATGCAATTTAAAAAATATATTACCATGGCGTTGCACATTTTTGGAACAGCCTGTATAATAAAAAATAATTTCTTGAATTGTACCTTGAAGTACAGGGTAAGCCTGCAAAATGTCAAACTCTAAGCTTAATGAGTAAGTGAGCTACAGAAGACGGGAGCTTAGTTGCAGGACCCTGTATATATACCGAATTTCAATGTCAGACCATCAGGTTTATTGGGTCACCATACTAGTAAGACATTGAAAGACCACGTACAAAACAATAACACTTTCGGTATCGTAAATACACAATAACCATTGATAGTTTATTTTATAAACATGTTTGCTTATAAACAATAAACATATCACATTACATACAGAATGCATAATCAATTAATATCGAGTAAACTAACAAGTAAACAAACAATAGTGCAGATAGCATTGTTTTCCTTTTTTATAAGCAGCACAATGGCTAATAGATAATAAATTTTTAGTCGGATAATGGCACAAACAAAAGAAATGCAGATAAAGAGTTCATATTGAACATTGTTTATTGTTGACTTTATACACCAAAACAAAAGATATGTCTAGAACTCTAGGGTCTAGAGTACTCTAGGTTTAGAGCTCTAGATCAAGCCTTTTGTTCCTAAAAATAGGCATGATTTTCTCAAAGTAAATCATAGAATAGCTATATCTATCCTCTGTACCAGGGGTTCTCAACCGGTGGTACGCGTACAACTGGCGGTAAAAAGTTGACCATGGTTACGCCGCCATCTTTGGCGTTATTTCAAATTATAAATGACACTGCATTTCTTGTTAAAAAGTACCTGTAGAATGTTTTTGTTTCAAATGTCTCTAGCTACATTTGGTTTTGAATAAATAATTAAAAACGATATTTTATCATTTCAGTTTTTTGTGGGTATCTTCAAAATGAAAAATGATAGTTTAAATTTCTTTTGAGATAATTGATTAGCACAAAAATAGGAAAGTTTGCCAAATTTAAACATAGCCTCTATCTCCACTAATAAGCGAGAGGAGGCTCGAAAATCACCCGGATATTCTTCAGAAAAAAAATTGTGTTTTAAAATAATACTTAATTAAGTGATTTAATACAATTTCCGCTGGAGGAAACATTTCTTCTGTCTTTGTGACATACTTTTTTTTAGAATAGGATGAATAGTATTTTCGAATAATATGAAAAAAAGACACAAAATTTTGAAAATTGTATGTTGAAGTTGCGTTCAGAAATGTGTAATTATTTGATAAAATCAAAGGCTGCTGCCGATGTTTTGTGTGAACCTCTTGCCAGTTTACTAAACACCTCTGTAATGAGTGGATGCTTTCCATCGGCACTAAAGATTTCTAAAATAATACCAATCTTCAAAAAGGGGGATCCACAAGCAATTGAAAATTATCGGCCAATAACAATTAATAGTATTTTTTCAAAAATTATTGAATCGGTAGTTAATAGGCGGTTGTTGGAGTTTCTAGGAAATTTCAACATCTTGGTTGATAATCAGCATGGATTTAGGCAAAATAGATCAACTGAGAGTGCGACCGTTCAATTTCTGCAACATGTGAACTCTTATTTAAATGCTGGCATGTATGTGGTTGGTTTATTTTTTGACCTGTCTCGCGCTTTTGACAGCTTGGAGCCGCGCTTTGTTATGGGGAAGTTGCACGACTTGGGAGTACGCGACCCGCTCTTGGCATGGTTGCATTCATTCTTGACGGATAGGCGTATAAAGGTCATGATGCGCGGATCCGAATCTAATACCGCAAATGTAGATGTTGGTGTCCCACAGGGGTCTGTTCTGGCACCCGTTTTATTTCTCTTGTTTGTGAATGACCTTCCCTTGTGCATGTCCGATGTGCGCGTTATTATGTATGCCGACGACACTTCAGTAGTTGTATCCGCCAAGACCCCGGAGCTACTTGAAGCCAAAATAGTAAAAACAATTGAGTCTTTTGTCGAATGGTGCCGCAAAAACAGGTTGGTGGTGAATGTTAGTAAGACGGTGTGCGTGCAGTTTTCACAGCGAAGATTTGTAGATCTGAATGTTGGGGGTGATGTGTCTGTATGTAAGAGTGTTAAGTTTCTGGGTACGCTGCTGGACCAGGGCTTGGGTTTTGGAGACCAGGTGGCTGATGTGTGTGCCAGACTCAATCGTGCATTTTTTGCATTATTGAGACTAAAATCATCTATGACGACGGCCGGTCTATTAAGCGCATATCACGCGTTGGCATGTTCAATTATGTCGTATGGCGTAACGTGTTGGGGTCGTGCGGTCGACTGGAAGCGGGTCTTTTTGATACAGAAACGAATGGTCCGTTTAATTTATAATCTGTCCCCGCGTGAATCGTGTAGGAATACTTTTGTATCGCGGGGCCTATTGACGTTTCCGAGCATCTATATATACAGAGCAGTAATATATGTTAAGAGTAACCCGAGCCAGTTTCCAGTACAGGATCACCAGTACAACACAAGGCGTACGGGCTTGCTGGCGTTGTTGCCTCATTCAACCTCTCTTTTTGAAAAATCACCTCAGTATTCATTTGTTAAGATGTTTAATGCCTTGCCGAGGGTCACCAGGGGCATCACAGGTGTTAACAAGTTCAAGTAGCGGTCAGGGAGCTATTGGTAAAAGGGGCTTACTATTCCTACCAAGAATATCTTGACAGCGCGCCAAGCTATTGATTGTGATCGTTCCTATATTTGTTATTTTTGCATATTTGTGTTTGATTATTGTGACTTGCCGCATCTACTTAATGTAGCTACAGTGGACTAATAAACTATCTATCTATCTATCTATCTATCATATTATCTCTGAAGATGGAATCAAACCAGATAGCCTAGTAAAACTAGCGCTGTTCAAAATTTTCCAGTTCCTACAAATCGAAAACAATTACAATCGTTTCTCGGTTTGGCATCTTATTACAGACGATTCATTAAAAATTTCTCAGATATAGCTCGACCCTTACATAATCTTCTTAAAAAGGATGTAACTTTTGATTTTAGTCCATTGTGCCAAGAATCTTTTATTGAACTAAAGAAAAACTGACAACATCCCCTATTTTACGGTATCCTGATTTTACTAAGGAATTTATTCTCACAACGGACGCTAGTCAATACGCGCTAGGTGCAATTCTTTCACAGTTATCTTCGGACGGAAAAACAGATTTACCAATTTCTTACGCAAGTCCATTCCTAAATAAAGCCGAAATGTCTTATGCAACCATAGAAAGAGAATTACTGTCAATAGTCAATGCTGTCTCTATTTACAGGCCCTATATCTACGACAGGCATATAAAAATCTACTGCGATCACAGGCCCTTAGTGTACCCTTTCTCAATTTCTAACCCTTCTTCCCGATTGATGAAATTCAAACTTAAATTAGAAGAATACGACTACGAAATAATATACAAGCCAGAGAAACAAAACACAAATGCAGACTGCCTATCACGTATACAAAAAATTAATATGCTGTCAAATTCTGAGAATTATGCGGATTATCTTAAATTTATAGAAAAGAATATAGTAGTAAACGAAAACGTTATTGACGTAAATGGAAGTGAAAATTATACAAACTTGAACGTAGTATATTTTACTGATGCGGCGTTTCAAACACCTGTAGATTATATAAACAAACTCGCGGATTTACAAACTCAGCATATTGCCACAGGTGGTATCGCGTTTATTTCAACACCACAAGAACAATATTATACATATATATATATATATATATATATATATATATATATATATATATATATATATATATATATATATATATATATATTTAACTTTAGATTTTCACGATCATTATGTATATGTAAAAAGTTTTCGGTCATCTCGTGTAGAAAATAAACTTTATTTGCAACGTTTCGACAGACTCACATCTGCCATTATCCAGCGTTTAAAACTAACTACAAAACTTTAAACTATGTCAAACAAACTAGTGTCACATGCATTCGCCTTCTATTCCTCTATGACGGTTGCCATAGTCGCACGAGCGCGACTGCGTGTCATGGGTCCAGTCATGGTAACTGATGAAGCAGCCCTGCCACTGCCCGTCGAATTCACCAACCGTGTATCTTCACGGTGCCTCAGTGTTCTATGACATATAGGGTCGTAACGTACTTCCTCTAGCAGCGGCTTCCAAACACACGATAAATTTAGCGCGTCATCACGCTTATTTAAGTTGTTCGGCCTTTTTGCAATTTCTATTGCCTCACGTACCACCCGAACCGCTTGTATATTGTCTTTCGAAATTATCTTTGCACTGTCAAAATTAATCTCATGCCCAGTTTCAATTCTATGAGCCGCCAAAGAATTTGCTACCAATTTATGCCTCACAGCCAATTTATGCTCTTCTATCCGCGCACTCACACGTCGGTTCGTCTGGCCGACATACGATTTATTGCACTCTCCGCAGCTAATTTCGTATACACCCTGATTTTCCAAATTGATAATATCCTTGGGTCGAGGTAGAAACGAACCTATACACGTCGCTGTTGTGAAGATCGTTTGAATACCATGTCTTCTCAACTCTCTGGAGATCCTGTCAGTGGTGCCTTTGATATAAGGTAAGCGAACCCGTCGTGTTAACTGGTCATCACTCTGTTTGTCGGTATGTTCTTGGGATCTTAAGGCGCTATTAATGGAATTGTTGCTGTATCCATTCCTCTTCAGAACTCGAACTAGTGTCTGTTGCTCCTCTGCGGCGTGGTCAGCATCAGTCAGCCGTCTGGATCTAATTGCTAGTGTACGCAACACCGCATTAAGTTGTTGTGGATGGTGATGAGATAGTGCATTCAGGTATCTATTTGTATGGGTAGGTTTTCTGTATACCGTATATCCAAAAGTACCGTCACCTTTCTTCAAAACAAGTACATCTAGGAATGGTAGCTTGCCTTCGTGTTCCAGTTCCATTGTGAACTGAATGTTTCGATGACGCCCATTGAGATAATTCAAAAACATGTTTAGATTATCTCTGCCATGAGACCAAATCGCAAAAATATCATCAACGTATATATATATATATATATATATATATATATATATATATATATATATATATATATATATATATATATATATATATATATATATATATATATGTATACGTGTTAAGTTGTCACCTCCGGGATATAGAGCAGGCCACCTTGGCTCCGGGTGTTCCAGATAATATATTATTGATCTGATTGCATATTTTTAATGAGGGGAACTTTCGCTACGCGAGCATCAAAAGAGGGGAAACGATTTTTGATTTTCTAGTAGGTCATATATAAGGTATACAAACGGTACGAAGTGACCTCCGCAATTTATATATGAACGGAAACTGATGTGTCGCTGATAACTCCAGCGGTGTTGCCAAACCTACGGAGGTCACAACAGGCTATTATTATATAGCATGTATATGATAGGCCGTAAACTCGCTTCTCACAAAATAAACACTCCCTTTTAGTAATAGTATTAAAAATCATTTATTAAGTATTTAGCACTAATATGAATAATATATATTACCGAGGATGATTAAGCATTACACGGCAATATTCATGGGACTTGGTTATAGTTTCTAACAAAACATAATTGGTTTTATGAGAACTTTTCTAAGGGTATTAAAATGTTTTTAACTCGGTTAACTAGTTCTAAGTGTAATATGGTTATCGTGCAACAACTACTTACCCTATTTATATGTTTTGTTGCGATGTAAGTCAAAATACCCAACTAGTTATTATTTTATTTTTTGATGATTTTTTTTTATTTATATATTTTACGTCGGCCTTCGCAACGTAGGTCAATGTACAACGCTGAGGTCAGACTACAAATACAATGTTATGTGTACAAGTCCAATTTAAATTTATTAAGTAGTTTTTGAGTTATATCGATACTAAACTAATAATTTTATACTTATTTGTTTCCCCATTTAGGGATTTTTGACAAAAAATAGAAAAGGAACTGCCACCGCCGCGCCGTCAACCTTCATGCGTGGTCAGCGCTTTATTGTTAACCTATTCTTTACAAGCTCTCTATTGCCTTTTAAAATGGTACAAAGTCCGTTGTTGTGCTTTGTTTAAATAGTGCATTGACGCTAAAACCATGGAATAAATTGATTGGAATAAATAGAAATTGTTACTGAAAAAAATTCTCGGGCACGCCAAGTTTTATTTACCAAATACATACACATTTTTATAACCCCCCCCCCCTATTTACTGTGGTATGGTCTATTGAGTTTGACCAGAGTTGGGCATTTGGTAATCGCGTGATTGAGTAACAAGTGATGATAAAATTATTTTAATTAGTTAAATTAATCATCACTCGTTGTGATCAGTTACGATTGGTCACTCATCAGAATGAGTGATGATTTCTTTACTCACCACTCATAACTGCCGTACACGAGTGAATATTCATCACTTACTACTCGCGATTAACGTATAATGGGTGATGACTGTTCAATAGAAATTACACTGTTTTAAAACATAATAGAAACTCGATATACTTTCACACTGATGAAAATAAAGTAGAGGCGCGGATACAATTTTTATACAACCCCACAAAATCTAAATCTTTAAACCAAAACTTACCTTTCTATAGATATGTGTTATAAAAATTTGTTCGACATTTATGTTGATTTGGAGTTCTGGCTTGATTTATTCTGAATTAAAATTACTAAGAACAATTACAGCCGCATCTATTTTTTCAGGTTAATTAGAAGTAATTGCACTGTTGTTCTCACCAGACATTATACCGTGAAAGTGAAAAATTAAAAAATCAACTTCTTTGATTTCGAAATTTTGAAGTGTAAAGAAAGACAGGCATAACTGATTTCGCAGTTGAATAATCTCCCTAATTACAGTATAGAATGCTTTCGTCAGTTTCGTTTTTAATTATATCAAAAATTTTATGACACGTTAGATTCGTACACATTCAACGTATATCCCAAATCACATTTAAAGGTACATTGGTGTAACATTTTCAAAAATTAATGATTTCTCATCGCGTATTTAGATTGCACAACATTTAAAGAATACACATGTTAAATAACGTCACAAAGAAATTCGAAAAATTAACTATTAACCAATGGTACGTCATTTTAAAGAGGTGAAATGTGGGTACACTATAGAAAATAATTTGTGACTAATATTGAAAGATGTACGTATCGGAGATGGTTAAAAAAGTTTCCGATAATCGTGATATAATCGGCTTCGATGAGCCGTTCGACTTTTGGCTATAGAATCGTTAGTTTTTCGAATTATTTTCTGACAGTTTTACAGTCAATGTGTTCTTTTAATGTTGTGCAATCAGAATAAGCAATAAAATAATAAGTCATTTTTGAAAATGGATCACCAGAATGTACCCTTAATAAGTGGATCACCATAGAATGGGATAGAATTCAAAACAATTATTATTAATGCATTTAGATTCATTTAGGACATGAGTTCAATTCACTTTAGTTAAAGCAAAAATATAAATCGTTTATTAAGGTAAATATTTATTGTCTTTAAAAATGCATATTTATCATAAGATAAAGCTGGATAAATTAAAACAAAGTATACACACATTACATTTACCGTAATGTGGGTTTACTTTGCTAATACATTGTATTTTCTTTTTCATATTTTTAAAACAATATCATGCAGTCGCTACCGGCAGTCAAAATAGAAACACTTGTTTCTACGATAAATTAGTGATAAGTGATTCTTAGATTTATGATTGACGAGTAATAAGTGACGAGTGATTTCATTAGTCATGAGTGTTACTCATCTCGGGTTAGTTGAGTGATGCCCAACTCTGAATTTGACGCAAAATTATCGATCGGTCTGTGTGTACGATAACAATACAATTGTTTATTTTAGCACTGGTGTGTGCTAGTACTTTTTGTGCAGAACGATGCATAGAATTCAAAAAATTCATTCAATACAGGGTCTCCCATTAAAAAAAAAATATCTTTCTTAGGAAAACCTGTTTGCGATATTTTGTTGCAGATTATGACCAACCGGCACACAATTTGGATATGGCAGAGCAATAAAATTAAGAACCGGTATTGATATATACAATCTTTCTTAGAAATAAATCAAAAAGTGTAAAGTTTACAGTATGTTATGTTATTTTTCATTGTCGTAAAATTTTGCCAGGAATATAGGTTGTTCCATTTAACAAAACATAAGTTTACGTTGGTACCATGTTATGGAACAGCCTGTATACACGCTAATAGTTTTACAATGTGCTCCTCGGCTTTGTGTATATATGAGTGAAATCAGTTTTAAAATATCTTCATTAACTGAGGCAGAATCTTCCAAAATGGCACTGTTGAGACACCCTGTATATATTCAGAATTTGTTGTGTAGGTTTTGAAGTATTTCGCCCTAAGAAAAATGGGAGTCGAACATACATCTTTCCGCGACTGTAGCTTGTTACCTCAATTAATATCTACAATGATGATAAACTAAATAAACTAAACTAGGTGATGTACTATTCAGGCCTACCACTACAGTTTACTGTGACAATAGGGTATTTATTGGAGATTATAAAAAACAATAAATAAGCTAAAAACCCAGGTACCCGGGGAAACTTTGGCTACTGTTACACATTTTTGTATGATACATAACTGCGAACAGTAAACATTTTCATGTCGATGTCTTTTCATGTCTCAAATTTAAAAAAAAATGTATGTAATATTTAGTCGTATTAACTAAAAATTCCCGCATCATCTTTTTAATATCTCTACTTGAGTACTTGATTCAATAAGAGTTGTGGTGAACACAAGAAAAGGTATGTGGAATTTACTGATGTAATAGCACCGCAAATAATTTATTTAGTTTTATTTCAAATAATATTTGCAATGTCCGTACACTAGAATAGTTGACATAAAGCAGCCTATGCCATTCAAAATAAATAACAAACGATAAAAACAAGCGGGATGTAATTATGAAATAACAAAATTCAGCCATGGCCGGGATTTGAACCAAAAACCTTTGTATCTCGCATACCATGCACAACCCAACTGCGTCCGAGAGCAGAAATAAATATGAAAATACTCATATAATATATGTTTCTTGCGCTATCACCTCCACAACGTTGCCAGCGTTTTTCGGATGTCACAGCGTACGTTGTACGATACCAAACACGGGGTCATATATGCGGAGGTGACTTCGTAGCGGCCGTATCTAGTATGGGCGACACTAGCGCTCGTGATCTACGCTTGAACTAACATGACTTGTCCGTACATATATAATGGACGTTATCGGCTCCGACGCAAATTTTGGATTTGAGCACCCTGAGCCACCTAGACCACATTTCCGTTGAAAACAAGGCGATACGTTGTCACCTCCGATTTTGGAGCCATCAACGTTATATATGAGGTGACAACGTACACTCTGTCATACGCGTTGGAGCCCACACCGTAGCAACCATATATATATATATATATATATATTAAAACACACAACTTTTTTCAAAATTGTTTATTTCACTTGGGTATAGAGGCTTGTATAATAAAACTGTTTTACACGTTCACTTAATCTTACGACGAGACGAACATATTAAAAACTGACGTTTCGACGCTATTTGCGTCTTGGTCACAGATATACTGAAATGTTAAAACGAAAAACAAACGCATCGAATACAACCACAAAATCGAGAGAGAACGAATGGAAACTTGCTAGACATGTCGCAGGTGGAAATTTTAAACTGGTTTACAATATTTTTGAATCCTTTTTTGGTTTAATTTAGATATTTACGTATTCTCTAGAATTAATTTATAACATTTTGACAAATTAATATCTGATCTATCATTAACTGCTTTTCTATTTTTTAATATTTCGATTGATTCCAACACACATCTTGCTTTTAAGTTCTTTTCTTTCTGTATCACTTTCACATCCTTAAAATTAAACTGGTGTCCTGTTTCTTCTTGGTGTTTCTTAAGGGCTGTGACGTTTTTTGCGTATTTGTGTCCCTTCAACCTTTCTTCAACTAATTGTTCTGTTTGTCCTATATACACTTTGTCACACTCGTTACATGAAATCTGGTATACACAATGAGATTGTTTTAGTAGAGGTGTTGTGGCTTTCAGTCTTGTGTAAATTTTCGCGAGGTTATTTGTGTTTTTGTGGGCAATCTTGATATTAAATGGTCTCATAATGTGACCTATTTTTTCCGACAATTTTTTGACGTATGGTATTGGAATGTATTTACTTGTGTCTGGTTCAGGAATTGTAGCGGGTTGTATCCTTGATGACAATCTATTATCACTGTTAATTGCTTTCTGTCTCGTTATTATTTTGCTAATTAAATTTTTGGGGTAGTTGTTTTTTTGTAGAATGCTTTCTGTTTTTTGTATAGCTTCCCTAAGATATTCTGGACTTGTGAGTTTAATAGCTCTATCAGCCAGACCTTTAATTACGCTTATCTTGTATGTTCGTGGCTGTACTGAATTGTAATTTAAATACCTGTGGGATGATGTTGCTTTTGTGTACCACTTTGTATATATCTTGTTGTTTTTGTGTATCAGTGTTGTATCTAGAAAGTTTATTGTATTGTTGTTATGCATCTCCATTGTGAATTGAATCCTGTTGTTAAAGCTATTAAACTCGTTCAATACTTCGGTTTCTTTCTGTTTTGGTACAGCCAGTATACAGTCATCTACATATCGTTTAAAGAATGGTATATCAATTGATATTGATGAAAGTATGGTTGTTTCTAGTTCTTCCATCACAATTTGTGCGACAACACTCGATACTGGAGAGCCCATAGCACAGCCGTATATCTGTTTGTAGAAATTGTCTTTGAACTGAAAATATGTGTGCGTGAGTGTGATTTCTACTGCTTCCAGAAATTCATTTTTTGGTAGGAATGCCCATTCTTCCAGTTGGTGCCATCTTTTATTTATGACATCTTTTGCAAGTGATATCGGCACATTCGTATATAACGATGTTACATCTAACGAAATAAGGTTGTATGATTCATTTAATGAGATTTGATCTATAAATTCCTTAAAATTCCATGAATCTTTAATATAGTATTCGTTTTGTGCCGTTATTGATGTTAAATTGTTAGCTAGCTGTTTGGCCAATTTATAAAAAGGTGACTGGATACAGGATACTATTGGTCTAAGTGGGATGTTTGCTTTATGTAGTTTAGGTAATCCATATATTTTAGGTGGTTGAGCATTGTGTACTTTAAGTTGGGTTGCCAGTTCCTTTGATATTAGTTTTTTTGTTAACCATTTACTAATCATGTCATTATTCTTTTTTTGATAAATTTTGGTTGGATTATTTCTGAGTGTAGTGTAAGTGGTGTCATCCTGCAAAAGTGTGTTCATTTTTTTTTTGTTCGTACAATGCAGTGTCCATTATAACAGTTTTGTTGGTTTTGTCAGCTCTTAAAACACATATCTGCTTGTTGTCTTTCAAAAATATCTTTGTTCTATTTATATCTTTCACTAGTTGTCTATTTTGTATGTTTTGTTTAACGTTTTTTGTCTTAAAATTGTGAATAGTATTGCTTACCTTAGTGGCGATCTCACTTTTTTGGTCATTGTTTAGGTGTTGAATGCCACCTTCGATATTGGCTATTATATTAGTGGTGGGTAGCTTTTTTCTTTCGTATTCGATCGAAAAATTTGGACCGAGGCTTAATACATTCGTTATTTCTTCAGGCAGTTCAGTCTCTGTCAGATTCGTTATCCACTCTTTATTGTTAAAATATGTGGGAGTTCTTCCTTTGAATTTTTTGTGAGAATTTTTCAAGGTATTCCTGGATTAATGGTCGTTCAGGTATTTGTAGCAATTCATTTTCTTTAATAGTGATAGTACGTGTCAGTTGCTTTATCTTCTTTGTGACGTCCGTGAGAAGTAGCTGGATTGTTGATCGTTGGAATGTTTGTACAGACACATGCCCTGTTGAAGAAACTTATGAAGTGCAAGGAAAAATTGATGAAAATGAAAAATCAACGTATATTCCTGTTGCGATCAAAAACATTAGGACTAACACCAACTTTTCTTCAGTTCAACCACAGACACATCAAATTTGAACAGCATCAGCTTAAACAAAGATTTATAAACAACGTCCAAACATTCCAACGATCAACAATCCAGCTACTTCTCACGGACGTCACAAAGAAGATAAAGCAACTGACACGTACTATCACTATTAAAGAAAATGAATTGCTACAAATACCTGAACGACCATTAATCCAGGAATACCTTGAAAAATTCTCACAAAAAATTCAAAGGAAGAACAACGAAATCAAGGAAATACAAAGACTGAAAATAAACAGTCTTCAGAACAAACAACTAAGTACTCCCACATATTTTAACAATAAAGAGTGGATAACGAATCTGACAGAGACTGAACTGCCTGAAGAAATAACGAATGTATTAAGCCTCGGTCCAAATTTTTCGATCGAATACGAAAGAAAAAAGCTACCCACCACTAATATAATGGCCAATATCGAAGGTGGCATTCAACACCTAAACAATGACCAAAAAAGTGAGATCGCCACTAAGGTAAGCAATACTATTCACAATTTTAAGACAAAAAACGTTAAACAAAACATACAAAATAGACAACTAGTGAAAGATATAAATAGAACAAAGATATTTTTGAAAGACAACAAGCAGATATGTGTTTTAAGAGCTGACAAAACCAACAAAACTGTTATAATGGACACTGCATTGTACGAACAAAAAATGAACACACTTTTGCAGGATGACACCACTTACACTACACTCAGAAATAATCCAACCAAAATTTATCAAAAAAAGAATAATGACATGATTAGTAAATGGTTAACAAAAAAACTAATATCAAAGGAACTGGCAACCCAACTTAAAGTACACAATGCTCAACCACCTAAAATATATGGATTACCTAAACTACATAAAGCAAACATCCCACTGTAAGACCAATAGTATCCTGTATCCAGTCACCTTTTTATAAATTGGCCAAACAGCTAGCTAACAATTTAACATCAATAACGGCACAAAACGAATACTATATTAAAGATTCATGGAATTTTAAGGAATTTATAGATCAAATCTCATTAAATGAATCATACAACCTTATTTCGTTAGATGTAACATCGTTATATACGAATGTGCCGATATCACTTGCAAAAGATTTCATAAATAAAAGATGGCACCAACTGGAAGAATGGGCATTCCTACCAAAAAATGAATTTCTGGAAGCAGTAGAAATCACACTCACGCACACATATTTTCAGTTCAAAGACAATTTCTACAAACAGATATACGGCTGTGCTATGGGCTCTCCAGTATCGAGTGTTGTCGCACAAATTGTGATGGAAGAACTAGAAACAACCATACTTTCATCAATATCAATTGATATACCATTCTTTAAACGATATGTAGATGACTGTATACTGGCTGTACCAAAACAGAAAGAAACCGAAGTATTGAACGAGTTTAATAGCTTTAACAACAGGATTCAATTCACAATGGAGATGCATAACAACAATACAATAAACTTTCTAGATACAACACTGATACACAAAAACAACAAGATATATACAAAGTGGTACACAAAAGCAACATCATCCCACAGGTATTTAAATTACAATTCAGTACAGCCACGAACATACAAGATAAGCGTAATTAAAGGTCTGGCTGATAGAGCTATTAAACTCACAAGTCCAGAATATCTTAGGGAAGCTATACAAAAAACAGAAAGCATTCTACAAAAAAACAACTACCCCAAAAATTTAATTAGCAAAATAATAACGAGACAGAAAGCAATTAACAGTGATAATAGATTGTCATCAAGGATACAACCCGCTACAATTCCTGAACCAGACACAAGTAAATACATTCCAATACCATACGTCAAAAAATTGTCGGAAAAAATAGGTCACATTATGAGACCATTTAATATCAAGATTGCCCACAAAAACACAAATAACCTCGCGAAAATTTACACAAGACTGAAAGCCACAACACCTCTACTAAAACAATCTCATTGTGTATACCAGATTTCATGTAACGAGTGTGACAAAGTGTATATAGGACAAACAGAACAATTAGTTGAAGAAAGGTTGAAGGGACACAAATACGCAAAAAACGTCACAGCCCTTAAGAAACACCAAGAAGAAACAGGACACCAGTTTAATTTTAAGGATGTGAAAGTGATACAGAAAGAAAAGAACTTAAAAGCAAGATGTGTGTTGGAATCAATCGAAATATTAAAAAATAGAAAAGCAGTTAATGATAGATCAGATATTAATTTGTCAAAATGTTATAAATTAATTCTAGAGAATACGTAAATATCTAAATTAAACCAAAATAAGATTCAAAAATATTGTAAACCAGTTTAAAATTTCCACCTGCGACATGTCTAGCAAGTTTCCATTCGTTCTCTCTCGATTTTGTGGTTGTATTCGATGCGTTTGTTTTTCGTTTTAACATTTCAGTATATCTGTGACCAAGACGCAAATAGCGTCGAAACGTCAGTTTTTAATATGTTCGTCTCGTCGTAAGATTAAGTGAACGTGTAAAACAGTTTTATTATACAAGCCTCTATACCCAAGTGAAATAAACAATTTTGAAAAAAGTTGTGTGTTTTAATATATTGACAAGGCTAACTATTTTAATTAAATTATTACTATATATATATATATATTAATTAAAAACACAACAACTTTAATTCAAATTGTTTATTTTTTTTTGTTGGGCACTGTAGGCTTGTTCACATTCAACATATTAAAACTTATAACTAAAAGTCACAAATTAAAACACGCAAAAAACTATACCATCTTACGTTTCGACACTGTTTGTGTCTTGTTTGAGTCTATCTGTGATCAAGACACAAACAGTGTCGAAACGTAAGATGGTATAGTTTTTTGCGTGTTTTAATTTGTGACTTTTAGTTATAAGTTTTAATATGTTGAATGTGAACAAGCCTACAGTGCCCAACAAAAAAAAAAATAAACAATTTGAATTAAAGTTGTTGTGTTTTTAATTAATATAATCTACAAGGCTAATTTAAAGTGACACAAAGTATATATATATATATATATATATATATATATATATATATATATATATATATATATATATATATATATATATATATATATATATATATATATCTTGTTATAAAGGCCACAAGCGCTGACGAATCATTATATGAGAATGTATTTACTGTTCTGCTGGAATTACGAAATTTTTGTTTAAAAAACAAAATTACTGAATTAACGTTTCCAAGTAATGCTATAAAAATTCATAAATTCAAAGTCGAAACAATTCGGACAATGCTAAGATATGTATTTTCTAAACCATACAATATAAAAATAAATGTAATTCATAATAATGTCCAAGAAAATTTAACAGAGAAAGAAATTAACAAAATTTTAGTGGAAAATCATGAAAGCGTTATTGGTGGACACATAGGTTTTAAAAGATGCCTAAGGAAAATACAAGAAAGGTATAATTGGCCAAAAATGTATCACAATATTAAAAAGTTTATTCGGAAGTGTGAATCATGTCAAAAAACTAAATGTTCAATGAAAACTAGGGCGCCAATGTGTATCACTACTACGTCAAGTGTCCCATTCGAGAAAATATTTCTAGATATTGTTGGTCCACTAAACCAAACAGAAAATTTTAATAAATATTTACTAACTTGTCAAGAAGATTTAACCAAATTTTCAATTGCTATACCTATAGAACACCAAGAAGCTAATACAGTCGCAAAAGCATTAAGTACACAGATAATTTGTAAATATGGAATCCCAAAATATATTGTAACAGACCAAGGAACAAATTTTATGAGTAATATTTTTAAAGAAACATGTGAATTATTAAAAATAAAGCAAATCCAATGCACTAGCTATCACCCACAAAGTAACGGTAGTTTAGAACGTTCACATAGAACTCTTGTAGAATATTTGAGATATTTTATCAATAAAGACGTAACCCAATGGGATAATTTTGTAAATTTTGGAATGTTTACGTACAATGCCACCCCTCGTACTCGTACAGGGTACTCACCCTTCGAACTTTTATTTGGACACAAAGCAAATCTACCATCCACAGTCACCAAAAGTCCAGAAATGCTCTACAGCTTTGATGATTATTATAACGGACTTATGTCAAGATTACAACGTAGTCACGAAATTGCTAGAAATACTATAATTAAAAACAAGGAAAAATCGAAAATAGCGTACGATAAAACTGCATCTGAAATTAAATTCAACATAGGCGATAAAGTGTTACTTACAAACGAAACAAATCCAAAAGGAAAAACAAAGAAACTACTTCCATTATATACAGGTCCTCACGAAACTATTTCAGTAGGTTAACAATATGCTGGTATACAGGCGGGATGTAAATTTTAAATAAATCAAAAATTCAGTAGATTCAGATGTGAACTATACAATACGAGTAAATAGACGTTTAGTTAAAGTGCACGTAAATCGTTTAAAGCGATTTATAGAATGAAAAACTGTCCAGTCTTTATAATTATTTAAATGGTTTAGATTTTCCGATAGCACTCACGATGGATAATATCGACTCACTATATAATATTGTTAACGTTCACGTTTATCATTATAAAAATAGGTTAAATTTGGTAATACTAATTCTGTTCGTAGAGTCTCAAACTTTTAATGTAATGAAAATATATCTAGTGTTATCTCGCTCATCATATGTTATACCTACACATTTTTACCTCATATCTCCTCTCTATAATTGTATGTTGTGCAGTTCTTATGTATGTCTCATATGTTATTATAAAAAACGCCAAAGTGGACAAGCTGTCAAAAGTGAAAACTGTGAAAATGTAAAGTGCGAGGACATAACAAATGAAGAAAGAAGATTAAAAAAAAACATTTTTGACACATGTACAAGGTTATCTACGAATTTTTATGTACCATTCTGTGTATATTGTTCAACTATATTTCTATTTCCTTTTTTAATTACTGTATATATTTTTTACCGCTATGTATGTATTTTTGTAAATTGTAAAAGAGACATATAAAGTGTAAAATCTACATATCGAAAATTTAACCTCCGGTAAAATTTTCTCAATCAAAGGGGGGGGGGGGAGTGTTGACCCCCCAAATACTCATCTCTTAATGCTATATATTCATCTCATATACTTTTCGATATTAATTGATTATCCATTCTGTATGTAATGTGATATGTTTATTGTTTATAAGCAAACATGTTTATAAAACAAACTATCAATGGTTATTGTGTATTTACGATACCGAAAGTCATTGTTTTGTACGTGGTCTTTCAATGTCTTACTAGTATGGTGACCCAATAAACCTGATGGTCTGACATTGAAATTTGGTATATATAATACCGTCCCACAGTAGTAACACAAAGAGTAACACCAGCCAACAAGAAGATATTTCAACAGTTCCCGTTGAACCAGCCAAAACTGTACCAGAAGTATACCAATAGACAAGTTTAAGACATCACACGTTTTATTTCCAAATTCCAACCCCAACAATAGATAGAAGTTACTGTTATCAGTCCTTGGATGCACAACTTTTAATTTGCAATACTGACTCAAATGCGGGTGTTTTCGTATTAAAATGTATGAATAAAAATTATATTTAATTATCAGATCAATACATAAAGGGGCACAGAATAATGTTCCTGTACTTGTACTTGGACTGCGACATGTTGGTATTGTATACTAATAATAGCCCAGTAACATAAGGATTTAACTTAGGAAAACATCAAACCCACCTCATCAAAAAACATCTTGAAAAAACGTCTAAAGTACGTAAGCGTAACAACATATTTATGAACTCGGAGACCCGTGTCGCGTCCGTAGTATTTGAAAACATGAGTGAACGTCATATTATTTTACAATAAGAAATGCAATAGCATGCAGTTAAAACTTGACTATTTCCGAGATATTTCTTCAGAAGATCAAGAAGTGTTTTGCGGAAATGCACCAAAACTACTGTAACAATGTTCTCAACAAATCTACGCTAGTAACCGATACGACTTTTGGAAAGATCCCATCACATTATGACAATTATATCACATTTACAAACGGAATCAGGATCCGTGTCATTTTAAGTGGCATCATATTTTATGATAAAAAACAGTTAAATATGTACTCAATAGTTGGCCGCTTTCGATATATATTCTTCAGAAAAAAATTGTTCTTAAAAATAATACTTAATCAAGTCATTTAATACAATTTGCGCTGGAGGAAACATTTTTTCTGTCTTTGCGACATACTTTTTTTAGAATAGTATGAACAGTATTTTCGAATAATATGAAAACAGAAAAAAAAATTGAAAATTTTATGTGAAATTACGTTGAGAAATGTTTAATTATTTGATAGAATCAAGATGTAGCTAATGCTATAAGTACTATAATTAGACATTTATCATTTCAATGTTAATCAATATAAAATATCAACAGGAAGATAGTAATTGAAATTAATCATAATTAAAATATTAGATAATTTTGATTTAAATTTTAATGATACCTTTAAAGGCACTTGTAGATTATTTGAATGTCAACCTGGACTCGAAAACAACTCATTTAAATAATGAATACAATATAAAAACTAAAAATAACAATTTTGTGTAATACGTATGTAGATTGGTATATTTACAGTGTTTCATTTTTTATGTAGAACTATTAGTTTTTGAAAGCACGGAATAGACTGGTTTTGGAGAAAAAATAAGCATAATCTAAAATTGAAATTCAATAGTTATGTACTTATCGGTATATTGACTTATTCCAGTACAAAGAGAAAACCAAAACTTAAATGCTTAATGCAAATTTAAGCATGGTTTATCGTGATGGTTTTTAATTAGATTTATGATTTTATGTTAGCTTATAATCTTAAAACGTACCAACTCCTGGCATGTAGAGGATATCGTGTCTAAAAAGTTTATCAGTTTCCCAATAAATCATTTCCTCATACATTTGAATGTCATACTTCAGCACTTTCGGGACAACGTGTCCTACATCATCAAAAACTATGACTATTGTAATTCCTTCGTCTCCGATTTCTCTGTAGTACCGCATGATGTCGTCTCTGTTACGAAATCCCTTGATAGCTTCATTGTATAAGTGAAGTTTTAGTTGAACCTCTCTAATTAACTTGTCTGTGAATTCGGTCTTTGGAGCGAAGAATATTTTTGTGTAAAATATATATTTTGGGTAAAATTTTCTCAATCAAAGGGGGGGGGGGAGTGTTGACCCCCCAAATACTCATCTCTTAATGCTATATGTTCATCTCATATACTTTTCGATATTAATTGATTATCCATTCTGTATGTAATGTGATATGTTTATTGTTTATAAGCAAACATGTTTATAAAACAAACTATCAATGGTTATTGTGTATTTACGATACCGAAAGTCATTGTTTTGTACGTGGTCTTTCAATGTCTTACTAGTATGGTGACCCAATAAACCTGATGGTCTGACATTGAAATTTGGTATATATAATACCGTCTCACAGTAGTAACACAAAGAGTAACACCAGCCAACAAGAAGATATTTCAACAGTTCCCGTTGAACCAGCCAAAACTGTACCAGAAGTATACCAATAGACAAGTTTAAGACATCACACGTTTTATTTCCAAATTCCAACCCCAACAATAGATAGAAGTTACTGTTATCAGACCTTAGATGCACAACTTTTAATTTGCAATACTGACTCAAATGCGGGTGTTTTCGTATTAAAATGTATGAATAAAAATTATATTTAATTATCAGATCAATACATAAAGGGGCACAGAATAATGTTCCTGTACTTGTACTTGGACTGCGACATGTTGGTATTGTATACTAACATGTATACTGTTACATGTATACTAATAATAGCCCAGTAACATAAGGATTTAACTTAGGAAAACATCAAACCCACCTCATCAAAAAACATCTTGAAAAAACGTCTAAAGTACGTAAGCGTAACAACATATTTATGAACTCGGAGACCCGTGTCGCGTCCGTAGTATTTGAAAACATGAGTGAACGTCATATTATTTTACAATAAGAAATGCAATAGCATGCAGTTAAAACTTGACTATTTCCGAGATATTTCTTCAGAAGATCAAGAAGTGTTTTGCGGAAATACACCAAAACTACTGTAACATTGATCTCAACAAATCTACGCTAGTAACGATACTAGTTCTGCAAAGTTAGCCGTTTTCTATATACCTGGTGATTCAATTTCGAGCCTCACCATAGGGATCTCGCTTATTAGTAGAGATAGAGCCTATGTTTAAATTTGGCAAAGTTTCGTATTTTTGTGCTAATCAATTATCTGAAAAGAAATTTAAGCTATCATTTTTCATTTTGATGATATCCACAAAAAGCTGAAATGTTAAGATATCGTTTTTAATTTTTTATTCAAAACCAAATGTAGCTAGACATTTGAAACAAAATCATTCTACAGGTACCTTTTAACAAGTAATGCAGTGTCATTTTTTAATTTGAAATAACATCAAAGATGGCGGCGTAACCATGGCCAACTTTTGTTTTTCTTATGGGTGCCATGTAGAATTTTGGCATTTTCCAATAGTCGTGTTTTTTCTCATTTCCACAATGTAGAACATGTTCTTTTCTTTTTTAAAATATTGGTGTAATAATCAAAAAACTTTCAAGTACCCAACTGGAGCTTGGTTACAGACCACCGGAGTCGTTGCCAAGCAATGCCAACAAAATGCACTTGGATCAAGCGGCGCCCTCAGCGTTAGATTTGCAATTTAGCCAAATAAACCTTAATTGTGGTTGATTGTGGATGTAAAATACCGTTTACCAATATTTGCAAATGAATATGCGAGAAAAATTACATTATAAAATATGCTGAACTGCTTTATGCTTTTATTATATTATTTTAACATATACCTTTGTTTAAATTGGTATGGATACCTTTTGTTTTGTATTTGTTTTATTTTGTCGTCTTTGATTATGTATAACTATTTGTTCTTACTTAGGTTATAGATTATTTATTCATACAAATACCTTGACAAATACATTGCATATACCCGCAACTCATCTTGATAACATTTATTACCTTGCATTCGAAAAAAGTTAACTTGTTACATTAACATTAATTTTTTTGTCATTATTGTGTTACGCGGAGGCGCAATATTATTACGGCACTGATAATACCTACCTAATCATATTAATTAACGATTTAAACGCACAGATTATCGCTATGATTGTGCTCTGACCGACTAAGTCGCTCAGTCTGTCGTGCGCGGTCTCAGGTGTAGATCGTTTAATTTGCGTCTGCGATTCATACTTAAAATACGGCAGTAAAGACCCAACAAAAAGCAGGTGAGTTAGTCCACACGATCTATCTCATATTTTGTGTGACTAGGAAATTGAAAATATTGAATAATGACCGCGTTTGCGGCTATGTGCGTCTGCGGCTCGGCAAAATAGGGACCCCATACTAATACTATAATAGTATTATAAGAAGTAGAAAAAACCATAACTGATTTCATAGTAATCCAACTGATGTGAACCAAAAAGGAAACGTACTTATTTGATAGCATAAACAGTGGAAGAAGAATCCCCATAGACAATACTTTTTGACCGGGACATGTAATTTATTCCTATTTATTTTTATTTACACATAGTATTGACACACACACACAAAAAATGAGGGCGTGACCGTCGTCGGGCCTAAGCAGTGTAGTGTCAAAACTGACCTACTCCATACCCACGCCTCCTAGATTTAACCTTGTGCTTTGTAGTCAGTCCGTTCGACACATCGTATGATTATTATTAACCAATGAAAATGAAGAGAACAATAAGGTAAAGTTTTTAGTCTGCAGAAGTGGAACTCGGCGCTGCACATACGCACTAAATTCTAGGAATTAGTTTGTTGAATTTATTGACAGGCATTATGTTTCTTATTTAAAATTTTCTTCGAGCTCTATTTGCGGATCTTTTTGAATATCTTCTTGCCTTTTAATGTACAAACGAGTGTAAATCAAAGAATATGTCTTTTATGTACTTTTTACTTTTATTTACACGTAGTATTGACACACAACAATAAACGAGGGCGTGGCCGCCGTCTGGCCTAAGCGGTGTAGTGTCAAAACTGACCTACTCCATACCCACGCCTCCTAGATTAGATTTGACCTTGTACTTTGTCGTCAGTCTCCGTTCGACACATCATATGATTGGTATTAACCAATCAATATGAACAGAACAATAGGGTAAAGCTTTTAGCCTACTAAAGTAAAACTGGGTGCTGCACGTACGCACTAAATTCTGGGAATTTGTTGAATATACGTAACTGGCTATATGTTTCTTCTTTAAAACTTCCATCTAGCCGATTTGCGGGTCTCTTTGGATAAACTCTTGCCTTTTAATATGCCAACGAGTGCAAATCGAAGAATGTATCATTTATATACTTTTTACTTTATCATACTGCGTATGATAAAGTACTGTCATCGTGCCGAAAAAAAATAGATTTTAGCGGAAATAGGTCTTTTTGGGTCCTCTGATCATTTTTGACAAAGGGACAAAAAAAATATGTGTGTGTGTGTATGTGTCTGTGTGTGTGTGTGTGTGTATGTGTGTATGTGTGTACTCGATTTTTGTGGCGACGATTCCGCAGAAACTACTGAAGGTATCGGGAGGAAACTTCATATTTAGAAGTTCCATGACCAAACTTAGAGCCGAAAAGCTCTAAAGGGCCCAAATGAACTGGATGTTTATTCTAAGCCTTTTTCAAGGGTTTTGCAAATAAGCCGCCCTTTCTGTAATTTTGTCAAAATAGCTAAGTAATAAATTAAAGTAGAGGTAATTCTGAATAATTTTTGCCTATGACATTTTTTGGTAAAATTAATAGTTTAGCTGCAGGAGCAAATTCTATTTGATCGTGATCGGTTATACTGCATTAAAAGTAGTAACCAGGATATGTCAGATATTTTGATTATAGTGACAGGTAGTGTCAAACGCTAATGTTTTGACGATACCTACTGTCGATATAAGCTGCGTTCGGACCCAGTGTCAACGGAGTACTTACAATATCCGAACGCAGCTTTAATAGACATATCTGTCTAGTTCTACTAGTTTTTAATGTAGACATAGCCGACCTCGATCAAATAGAATCTTATGCACCTATACTATTAATTAATTAATTACTATTAATTGTATATATAATGTATGATAAAGTCATGTGCCTGGCCACATCAGATTTTTTACTTTTAATTACACATAGTACTGACACACAATAGTATTTTATAATAGGTACAAGTTTTATAAGACAAAAATAGGCGCACAAGTTGTTTTGGGCACGACGAGCGTAGCGAGGAGTGCAAGTCAGTGAATAATGAATACGTATCTGTTTTTCTGATCTTTCTTGTTTCTATTCGTTGATTTACATTATTTATATCCTGATCATTATTATTTACTACTAAGGACACTACGTTGCGCGCTCTAAATCTCGCCCTGCCTATGCCCCCCGAACGTTTCACAGAGTCATTCGGGGTTAGCACAGATTAACCAGGTGCGAAACTTCGTGTCGGCACGTTTAAACTGGATTGACTTATTTATCTGACCTTGAATCCCATTTGATGGTATTACTGTCATAAGACGTCATCACTTTACGTGGCGTTGTCCGCAGGGAATGGAGAATTAGTGGCGTACTAACCTCAAGAGTTGTCGGATATCGTGATACTATATGGTTCGATTTACGGAAAAGCTGTAAATTAAGGTGTCTTGTTTTTAATTTGATAGTAGTTATACTAGTATTTGATTATATTATGTTAGTGACTGAATGAAAAGTTCATAGCATTGGGCATCTCCTCCTAGTATTGAGCATATAATTAAACTCACCACGTGTGACTATCATTGGATTATGCTATGCGACCTCCATTACGAATGAAAAAAAATTAATCGGAACATGTATTTTCCTGCGAGTTTCGCATCTGGTTAATCACCTAAGTCACCCAAGTGTAGATCTGGCATAACAGTGACGAGCGCATCGAGGGCTGTCACGATGACGTCATTAATCGGGAGGATCTCAAGTTATCTTATCAGTGTTATCACTTATCACTGAGCGATAGCGAGCGGTAGTGCATTTAGTACTTAACTTTATTAGTGTTATATTAATTACATTATAGTATAATATAGGATTTAGTACAATATAGGATTTAGTACCCTAGCTACTCCGTACTCCGCTATTCCGTATGACTCCATATTACGTGCGCAGTAGTTCTATCCCCTTAACAGCTACCCTTACACCACCATCAACACATCCTCGCCCCCCCCCCCTGGTGTCAACGGAGTACTTACAATATCCGAACGCAGCTTTAATCGACATATCTGTCCTTACTTTAATGCAGACATAGCCGGTCTCGATCAAATAGAATCTCATGCAGCTAAACTATTAATTTTATATATACCTACTATGATAAAGTCATGTGCCTGGCCACATCAGATTTTTTTATTTTTTATTATCGTAGGTACCGGTTTCGTGTAATTGACATTGTCGGTCCAAGGCAGCAAACTTACCGATGCGATAAGTGACATGCGATACGTAATTTCTATAGAAACATATAGGGTGTTGTGTATCGCCGATCTATGTATCCATAAAAAACATATAGGCTGTCGCGTATCACTAGTCGCTTATCGCATCGGTGAGTTTTCTACCTAAATCTACACGAAAAATAATGATAGTATATATACAAGATCTTTATTCCAACAATATGGGTTAACATTTATTATATTATATTATATTGCATATATCATCTTCTTCGCATCTGTCGGAATGGGCTATCGACCATGGTCTTTCTGCCCTGCTGTCTTCCATTAGTGTCTGGTTATTTCAGCTTGCTTCATAGGGTCTTTATATGTTCATAAAGTGTTTCTTCGGGTGTTTTGTATTTTGGACGGGTATCATTGTCGCGGGAAAGGAATACGTTGTGGATTGATTCGGGGAATTTGGAGCAGGCCTTTATATGAAGTGGGATTATTCGTTCGTTGAAGGGGGTGATTTCTGTTTTTTCATATAATAGGATGTTGGAAGGATTCTGTAAAGGATTGTTTGGGTGTCGTATTCGGGTGATACATCGAAGAGACGTTCTTACTGCGACGTTTAGAGCCTCAATTGACGATTTATTTTGGTTGGTCAGTAGGAGAGATCCGTATTCTATCATGGGTCTGCATATGGCTTTGTAGATGTGACACGCTGTTTTCACATTAATACCTTTGTTCTTGTACGTCAATCCTCTGAAGTGAGTTTTTTTTGAAATTTAGTTTTGGATCTATTGTAATTCCAAGATATTTACATGTATTTGACGGTGAAATTATTTTGTTTTTTAGTGTTACTGTAGGGGAAGAATGTTTGATTTTATGGTAGGGGATAAGGAGTTGGGTTTTTGAGGGATTTGCTTTAATACGCCATAAATTGAACCAGGTCTCGGTATGGTCAAGTAGTTGTTGCTGGTTATTAACAGCAGTGGTAAGGTTAGAAGAGTGGGAAATTATGGTTGTATCATCAGCATATTGTATGATATAGGATGTGGGATTTATGTTAAGTGGATTGGATCGTAGTTATCGGCGCAAAATGCATTATACAATAACTGGGATAATGGGGAACCTTGTGGGACACCTTGTAACGGGATGAACGTAACGGATAGGGAGTTTTGAATTTTGGTTTGTAGGGAACGATTCTGAAGGAATTTATTTATTAGGTTTATGAGGGAATTGGGGACATTTAGTCGGGATAATTTGCATAGTAAACCGTTATGCCAAACAGAATCAAATGCCTTATTGATGTCCATAAAAACCACTGCCGACTTTTTCCTTGTAGGTGTATTGTCTGTAGGTTCGATGTTAGTACCGTGAGCGTGTGAATTGTGGATATTCCTTTACAAAAGCCAAACTGGTAAGGAGGGATTCTGTCTTCCAATCGACGATTTAGTATTGTCTCAAAGATCTTTCCTAATACTAGTAATAGTGTGATTGGGCGATAGTTGTTAGTGTCGTAGGGATCAGCAGTTTTCTTATGGATTCATGTAATAATACCTTTCTTCCAGCAGGATGGGAAGAGTTGTGTATCGATGCAATACTTATACATGTTTAATATGTGTCGGTGTACTGTTTGATCCAGTTGTCGAAGGACCCCTCGGGTGATGATGTCGTATCCGGGTGATGAATCTTTACCAGTTTTCAAAATCGATAGGTATTCATCCTGCTCTATCGGAGCTGCAGGTTTCATGGGATGCAGATAAGAATTCAGTGAACCAGGTGTTTACCTCTCGAAACTTATCTGCGTTGAAGTAGTCGTTTATGTCTGGCGAAAATACGCTTTTTAAATGTTTGGCATGTGCATTTGCGATATCTTCGTGATTAGTAGCGATATTGCTATTCTGGATCCGTAACTGGGTGCACGTATACTGTTTGTTTATATTTTGCCAGTTGTTTTATTTTCTGCCAATATTTTTTTCCGCTACTTTCATTTATTTCGTCGCAGGCCTGTAACCACGTTTTAGTTTTATACTGCAGTATTAGTGTATGTATGTGTTTATTAAGTTCGTTCAATTTTTCTTTAGTTCTCTATCGTCATTATGTTGGAATTCTCTATAAATGTGCCTTTTTACTTTATCATACGCAGTATGATGAAGTATTGTAATCGTGCCGAAAAAAAAATTGAGGTTTTAGCGGAAATAGGTCTTTATGGGTCCCCTGAACGTTTTTGACTAAGGTACAAAAAAAGTCTGTGTGTGTGCGTGCGTGCGTGCGTGCGTGCGTGCGTGCGTGCGTGCGTGCGTGCGTGCGTGCGTGCGTGCGTGCGTGCGTGCGTGCGTGCGTGCGTGCGTGCGTGCGTGCGTGCGTGCGTGCGTGCGTGCGTGCGTGCGTGCGGGCGTGCGTGCGTGCGTGCGTGCGTGCGTGCGTGCGTGCGTGCGTGCGTGCGTGCGTGCGTGCGTGCGTGCGTGCGTGCGTGCGTGCGTGCGTGCGTGCGTGCGTGCGTGCGTGCGTGCGTGCGTGCGTGCGTGCGTGCGTGCGTGCGTGCGTGCGTGCGTGCGTGCGTGCGTGCGTGCGTGCGTGCGTGCGTGCGTGCGTGGGTGTGTGTGTGTGTGTGTGTGTGTGTGTGTGTGTGTGTGTGTGTGTGTGTGTGTGTGTGTGTGTGTGTGTGTGTGTGTGTGTGTGTGTGTGTGTGTGTGTGTGTGTGTGTGTGTGTGTGTGTGTGTGTGTGTGTGTGTGTGTGTGTGTGTGTGTGTGTGTGTGTATTATTTTGTTGCATTTAATATTGTTTTTGTTAATAAAGGAACTATTTATTTATTTAATTATTTATCTGTCAAATTCTGGCTAACTACTTTTATTTTAATGCAGACACGACTGATATCAAATAGATTTTCATGCAGCTAAACTGTTAATTTTATATATTGTATGATAAAGTCATGTGCCTGGCCACATCAGATTTTTTCTTTGATGAGTCTAAGTATGAATGGTGGGAGCGGATATTTATAGTAGGACTTTTGGAAAGTAGGTTTTTTTTTAAATAGATTCGGAGAGGGTTTGATTAAACAATGAAATGGTGTCGGCTGATATATCATGGTTTCTGTCGATGAAATATAGGATGTTCTCATTCACCTTTTTGTAATGATAGTAATAAAATAGATATTGATTTATCTTGCAGTCAGGTATTAAAAGCTCTAGCCATGTGCAATGTGAGTTACAATTTACAATGGCATTTGACATACGTCGGCAAGTTAGCAAACAAGAAGTTTTTCTCGGGTGATGATGTCGTATCCGGGTGATGAATCTTTACCAGTTTTCAAAATCGATAGGTATTCATCCATCTCTATCGGAGCTGCAGGTTTCATGGGATGCAGATAAGAATTCAGTGAACCAGGTGTTTACCTCTCGAAACTTATCTGCGTTGAAGTAGTCGTTTATGTCTGGCGAAAATACGCTTTTTAAATGTTTGGCATGTGCATTTGCGATATCTTCGTGATTAGTAGCGATATTGCTATTCTGGATCCGTAACTGGGTGCACGTATACTGTTTGTTTATATTTTGCCAGTTGTTTTATTTTCTGCCAATATTTTTTTCCGCTACTTTCATTTATTTCGTCGCAGGCCTGTAACCACGTTTTAGTTTTATACTGCAGTATTAGTGTATGTATGTGTTTATTAAGTTCGTTCAATTTTTCTTTAGTTCTCTATCGTCATTATGTTGGAATTCTCTATAAATGTGCCTTTTTACTTTATCATACGCAGTATGATGAAGTATTGTAATCGTGCCGAAAAAAAAATTGAGGTTTTAGCGGAAATAGGTCTTTATGGGTCCCCTGAACGTTTTTGACTAAGGTACAAAAAAAGTCTGTGTGTGTGCGTGCGTGCGTGCGTGCTTGCGTGCGTGCGTGCGTCCGTGCGTGCGTGCGTGCGTGCGTCCGTGCGTGCGTGCGTGCGTGCGTGCGTGCGTGCGTGCGTGCGTGCGTGCGTGCGTGCGTGCGTGCGTGCGTGCGTGCGTGCGTGCGTGCGTGCGTGCGTGCGTGCGTGCGTGCGTGCGTGCGTGCGTGCGTGCGTGCGTGCGTGCGTGCGTGCGTGCGTGCGTGCGTGCGTGCGTGCGTGCGTGCGTGCGTGCGTGCGTGCGTGCGTGCGTGCGTGCGTGCGTGCGTGCGTGCGTGCGTGCGTGCGTGCGTGCGTGCGTGCGTGCGTGCGTGTGTGTGTGTGTGTGTGTGTGTGTGTGTGTGTGTGTGTGTGTGTGTGTGTGTGTGTGTGTGTGTGTGTGTGTGTGTGTGTGTGTGTGTGTATTATTTTGTTGCATTTAATATTGTTTTGCTAATAAAGGAACTATTTATTTATTTAATTATTTATCTGTCAAATTCCGGCTAACTACTTTTATTTTAATGCAGACACGACTGATATCAAATAGATTTTCATGCAGCTAAACTGTTAATTTTATATATTGTATGATAAAGTCATGTGCCTGGCCACATCAGATTTTTTCTTTGATGAGTCTAAGTATGAATGGTGTGAGCGGATATTTATAGTAGGACTTTTGGAAAGTAGGTTTTTTTTTAAATAGATTCGGAGAGGGTTTGATTAAACAATGAAATGGTGTCGGCTGATATATCATGGTTTCTGTCGATGAAATATAGGATGTTCTCATTCACCTTTTTGTAATGATAGTAATAAAATAGATATTGATTTATCTTGCAGTCAGGTATTAAAAGCTCTAGCCATGTGCAATGTGAGTTACAATTTACAATGGCATTTGACATACGTCGGCAAGTTAGCAAACAAGAAGTTTTTCTCGGGTGATGATGTCGTATCCGGGTGATGAATCTTTACCAGTTTTCAAAATCGATAGGTATTCATCCATCTCTATCGGAGCTGCAGGTTTCATGGGATGCAGATAAGAATTCAGTGAACCAGGTGTTTACCTCTCGAAACTTATCTGCGTTGAAGTAGTCGTTTATGTCTGGCGAAAATACGCTTTTTAAATGTTTGGCATGTGCATTTGCGATATCTTCGTGATTAGTAGCGATATTGCTATTCTGGATCCGTAACTGGGTGCACGTATACTGTTTGTTTATATTTTGCCAGTTGTTTTATTTTCTGCCAATATTTTTTTCCGCTACTTTCATTTATTTCGTCGCAAGCCTGTAACCACGTTTTAGTTTTATACTGCAGTATTAGTGTATGTATGTGTTTATTAAGTTCGTTCAATTTTTCTTTAGTTCTCTATCGTCATTATGTTGGAATTCTCTATAAATGTGCCTTTTTACTTTATCATACGCAGTATGATGAAGTATTGTAATCGTGCCGAAAAAAAATTGAGGTTTTAGCGGAAATAGGTCTTTATGGGTCCCCGAACGTTTTTGACTAAGGTACAAAAAAATGTCTGTGTGCGTGCGTGCGTGCGTGCGAGCGTGCGTGCGTGCGTGCGTGCGTGCGTGCGTGCGTGCGTGCGTGCGTGCGTGCGTGCGTGCGTGCGTGCGTGCGTGCGTGCGTGCGTGCGTGCGTGCGTGCGTGCGTGCGTGCGTGCGTGCGTGCGTGCGTGCGTGCGTGCGTGCGTGCGTGCGTGCGTGCGTGCGTGCGTGCGTGCGTGCGTGCGTGCGTGCGTGCGTGCGTGCGTGCGTGCGTGCGTGCGTGCGTGCGTGCGTGCGTGCGTGCGTGCGTGCGTGCGTGCGTGCGTGCGTGCTTGCGTGCGTGCGTGCGTGCGTGCGTGCGTGCGTGGGTGTGTGTGTGTGTGTGTGTGTGTGTGTGTGTGTGTGTGTGTGTGTGTGTGTGTGTGTGTGTGTGTGTGTGTGTGTGTGTGTGTGTGTGTGTGTGTGTGTGTGTGTGTGTGTGTGTGTGTGTGTGTGTGTGTGTGTGTGTATTATTTTGTTGCATTTAATATTGTTTTGCTAATAAAGGAACTATTTATTTATTTAATTATTTATCTGTCAAATTCTGGCTAACTACTTTTATTTTAATGCAGACACGACTGATATCAATCAAATAGATTTTCATGCAGCTAAACTGTTAATTTTATATATTGTATGATAAAGTCATGTGCCTGGCCACATCAGATTTTTTCTTTGATGAGTCTAAGTATGAATGGTGGTAGCGGATATTTATAGTAGGATTTTTGGAAAGTAGGATTTTTTTTCTAATAGATTCGGAGAGGGTTTGATTAAACAATGAAATGGTGTCGGCTGATATATCATGGTTTCTGTCGATGAAATATAGGATGTTCTCATTCACCTTTTTGTAATGATAGTAATAAAATAGATATTGATTTATCTTGCAGTCAGGTATTAAAAGCTCTAGCCATGTGCAATGTGAGTTACAATTTACAATGGCATTTGACATACGTCGGCAAGTTAGCAAACAAGAAGTTTTTGTTGGAATTAATGATAAGCGTGTTTATTTATTTTGTTATGCTTGGCATTGCTCATATCAATAGACCGTTAAATAAAGTGATATTGTCGTTGCTTATGTTTTTCTATTTGAGATTGTTGTAATCCACCTAATTAGTTTAAATTGTGTGTTGATAAAAGTAACATACATCTAGGTTTCCGTTTTGCCAACTTTATACATAAACAGCGTTACAATTAGAGCATTTTTGCCGTTGCTACTCACTTTTATTTGTTATTTACTGTATGCACCTATTTTTTGGGTAATAAATTCCTAGTATTATTATTAATATTATTTGACTGAATAGACTCCAGACTCATCCATAACTGATTTTGGGGTTTTGAAGTTTGAAGTAATATAATTTATAAATGGCATTATTGTATTATCTTTATGGCTAACTCCCCCCTGGCTGCGCTAG
>CAXIES010000147.1:71813-117204 GCA_964023965.1 Melinopterus prodromus
CACACACACACACACACACACACACACCCACACCCACACCCACACCCACACCCACACCCACACCCACACCCACACCCACACACACACACACACACACACACACACAGACACACAGACACACCCACACACGCACACACGCACACACGCACTCACGCACACACGCACACACGCACACACGCACACACGCACACCCGCACACGCGCACACCCGCGCACGTACTCGCGCACACCCGCGCACGTACTCGCGCACACCCGCACACGCGCACACGCACACACGCACACACGCATAAATTTTTTTTGTAGTTTGGTCAAAAATGTTCAGGGGACCCATAAAGACCTCTTTCCGCTAAAATATCAATTTTTACTTTATCATACGCAGTAAGATAAAGTATTGTAATCATGCCGAAAAAAAAAATTGAGATTTTAGCGGAAATAGGTCTTTTTGGGTCCCCTGAACATTTTTGTCCAAGGTACAAAAAAATGTCTGTGTGTGTGTGTGTGTGTGTGTGTGTGTGTGTGTGTATGTATGTCTGTGTGTAAACGATTTTTGTGGCGACGATTCCGGAGAAACTACTAAAGGTATCGGAACGAAAGTTCATATTTAGAAGTTTTGTTACCAAACTTAGAGCTGAAAAGCTTTTGGTTGAAACGGGTCCAATGGAACTAAGCCTTTTTGAAGGATTTTGCAAATGAGCCGCCATTTCTGTAATTTCGACAAAATAGTTAATTAATAAATTAAAGTAGAGGAAATTTTGAATAATTTATGCCTATGACATTTTGTGGTAAAATTAATAGTTTAGCTTCAAGAGCAAATTCTATTTGATCGAGATCGGTCGCATCTGCATTGATATGAAATTACATAGTAGCCAGGATTTTGACAAATACTTTTTTGTGTTGTCACATTCGAAAACAGCTGATCTCATCAGAGGTTGGAGAACCACTATGGAACGTTGCCGCTGTAGTGCGGCAAATTATAAAATACAAATTTCAAATAAAATAAGATCACCAATTTGATTGTTTGTTGATAAGAAATATCAACCCGTCTTTATATCTAATTCTAAAAACGATAAATTGCGAAAAGTATCAATAAAGTATAGCGATGAGTGTAGTTTTATTTTAGTATGTTGGTAGGGATGTGTCATGAACAAATATAAATCTGTCAGAATTTGAATTACCTTTTTAAGGTGCGTTTTCATTAGTGAAAATGGCAGTGGTAGCAGACGCCGTTGTAGTATTTCCAATAGAAAATTGCTAGTGACTCATGTTTATGTACATGCAAACTAATATGTGTCATTATCACGACCTGTTAGAAATACTATAATTTCGTATTCTACCACCGCCATTAGCTACCATTACCTACCAATCGGAACGCACCTTTAAACTTGACGTTTCGTCAAAGTGGTACCAACCAAGCATTTACTATACAGAAATCATTTATTTATTTTTTTTAAATACGTATTTGTTAAAAAGCAACACAATAAACGTTGATGTCGCTCCTGCCAAAAACTAGATAGCGCAACTCGCTCACATGCGACGGCGACACTCCGCCTTCGGTCACGCACACACACACACACACACACACACACACACACACACACACACACACACACACACACACACACACACACACACACACACACACACACACACACACACACACACACACACACACACACACACACACACACACACACCCACACCCACACCCACACCCACACCCACACCCACACCCACACCCACACCCACACACACACACACACACACACACAGACACACAGACACACCCACACACGCACACACGCACACACGCACTCACGCACACACGCACACACGCACACACGCACACACGCACACCCGCACACGCGCACACCCGCGCACGTACTCGCGCACACCCGCGCACGTACTCGCGCACACCCGCACACGCGCACACGCACACACGCACACACGCATAAATTTTTTTTGTAGTTTGGTCAAAAATGTTCAGGGGACCCATAAAGACCTCTTTCCGCTAAAATATCAATTTTTACTTTATCATACGCAGTAAGATAAAGTATTGTAATCATGCCGAAAAAAAAAATTGAGATTTTAGCGGAAATAGGTCTTTTTGGGTCCCCTGAACATTTTTGTCCAAGGTACAAAAAAATGTCTGTGTGTGTGTGTGTGTGTGTGTGTGTGTGTGTGTGTATGTATGTCTGTGTGTAAACGATTTTTGTGGCGACGATTCCGGAGAAACTACTAAAGGTATCGGAACGAAAGTTCATATTTAGAAGTTTTGTTACCAAACTTAGAGCTGAAAAGCTTTTGGTTGAAACGGGTCCAATGGAACTAAGCCTTTTTGAAGGATTTTGCAAATGAGCCGCCATTTCTGTAATTTCGACAAAATAGTTAATTAATAAATTAAAGTAGAGGAAATTTTGAATAATTTATGCCTATGACATTTTGTGGTAAAATTAATAGTTTAGCTTCAAGAGCAAATTCTATTTGATCGAGATCGGTCGCATCTGCATTGATATGAAATTACATAGTAGCCAGGATTTTGACAAATACTTTTTTGTGTTGTCACATTCGAAAACAGCTGATCTCATCAGAGGTTGGAGAACCACTATGGAACGTTGCCGCTGTAGTGCGGCAAATTATAAAATACAAATTTCAAATAAAATAAGATCACCAATTTGATTGTTTGTTGATAAGAAATATCAACCCGTCTTTATATCTAATTCTAAAAACGATAAATTGCGAAAAGTATCAATAAAGTATAGCGATGAGTGTAGTTTTATTTTAGTATGTTGGTAGGGATGTGTCATGAACAAATATAAATCTGTCAGAATTTGAATTACCTTTTTAAGGTGCGTTTTCATTAGTGAAAATGGCAGTGGTAGCAGACGCCGTTGTAGTATTTCCAATAGAAAATTGCTAGTGACTCATGTTTATGTACATGCAAACTAATATGTGTCATTATCACGACCTGTTAGAAATACTATAATTTCGTATTCTACCACCGCCATTAGCTACCATTACCTACCAATCGGAACGCACCTTTAAACTTGACGTTTCGTCAAAGTGGTACCAACCAAGCATTTACTATACAGAAATCATTTATTTATTTTTTTTAAATACGTATTTGTTAAAAAGCAACACAATAAACGTTGATGTCGCTCCTGCCAAAAACTAGATAGCGCAACTCGCTCACATGCGACGGCGACACTCCGCCTTCGGTCACGCGCCGCATCACCGCTCGTCGCGCTATTTCGTACTTTCGGCATTTGTGACATAAATAACTATTATTCTAATGCCGTAGTGTTGGTAGTGTCAAATGCTGATGCTTTGACAATACCTACGATTTATCTCAATACAATAGATTCTCGTGCAGCTAAACTATTAATTTTATATATTGTATGATAAAGTCATGTGCCTGGCCACATCAGATTTTTTATTTACTTTATCATACGCAGTATGTAAAGTATTGTAATCGTGCCGAAAAAAAATTGAGATTTTAGCGGAAATAGGTCTATTTGGGTCTCCTGAACATTTTTGACCAAGGTACAAAAAAATTTCTGTGTGTGTGTGTGTGTATGTGTGTGTGTGTGTATGTGTGTGTGTGTGTATGTGTGTGTGTACCCGTTTTTTGTGGAGACGGTTCCGGGGAAACTACTAAAGGTATCGGGACGAAAGTTCATATTTAGAAGTTTCATGACTAAACTTAGAGCTGAAAAGCTTTTGGTTCAAAAGGGTCCAAAGGAACGGGCTATTTACTAGTAATATTTTTCAACGATTTTGCAATTGGTCCGCTATTTCTGTAATTTCGCCAAAATAGTTAATTAATAAATTAAAGCAGAGGAAATTTTGAATAATTTATGCCAATGTTATTTTTTGGTAAAATTAATAGTTTTAGCTGCAAGAGCAAATTCGATTTGATCGAGATCGGTCGGATCTGCATTGATATGAACTACATAGTAGCCAGGATTTTGACAAATATTTTTTTATGCTGTCACTACAAAAATGTCTATTGCTGTCACACTCGAAAACAGCTGATTTCAGCAGAGGTTGGAGAACCGCTATGGAACGTTGCCGCTCTAGTGCAGCAAAGTACAAAATACAAAATTCAAATAAAATAAGATCACCAATTTGATTGTTTGTTGATAAGAAATATCAACCCGTTGTTATATCTAATTGTAAAAACAATAAATTGAGAAAATTGTAAATAAAGTATAGCGATGAGTGTAGTTATATTTTAGTATGTTGGTACGGATGTGACATCTATAGTGACATGAACGAATATAAATCTGTCAGAATTTGAATTAGCTTTTTAAACTTGACGTTTCGTAGAAGTGGTATCAACCTAACATTTCCTATACAGAAATATAACCATTTTTACCCTCAGCGTCGGTGATTGGCCTAAGTTGCGGAACTAGACCGACGTAAAATAAACAAGTAAAAAAAAAAATAACCAATTTTGATTTTTTTAAAATACGTATTTCTCAAAAAGCAATACAAAAAACGTTGATGTCACTCCTGCCGAAAACTACATTGCGCGACTCGCTCACATGCGACGGCGACGCTCCGCCATTGGTGACGCGCCGCATCAGCGCTCGTCGCGCTATTCCGTACTTTCGGCACTTGTGAGATAAATAACTATTATTCTGATGACAGTAGGTAGTGTCAAATGCTGATGCTTTGACAATACCTACTATTGATACTATTGACTATCTAAACATCTGTCAAATCCCGGCTAGTTTAATTTTAATGCAGACACGATTTATCTCGATCAAATCGATTCTCATGCAGCTAAACTATTAATTTTATATTTTGTATGATAAAGTCATCTGCCTGGTCACATCAGATTTTTTTTCGGCACGATTACAATACGTCATCATACTGCGTATGATAAAGTAAAAATCTGATGTGGCCAGGCACATGACTTTATCATACAATATATAAAATTAATAGTTTAGCTGCATGAGATTCTATTTGATCGAGATCGATCGTGTCTGCATTAAAATAACACAAGTTAGACAGGATTTGATTTTGATAATATCATGTAAATACAAAATGATATAAAGAACAGCAGGCTGTTCCAACACTTGCGTTGCGACATATATCTCTATCTCATCCGACGTAGTGCCACTAGACACACTACACATGCGTCAAGTTCGTGGATTCGATTGGCTGGATTGGATCGTGGATCGATTAGTGAGCTGCCACATGTATAAGGTTATCTATGGACTGTCACTGGTTTGGCGTTAGTGATGTCGAATATTACCGGCTAACGGCCGCGGTAATACCGACCGCGCCCTTTAAGCTACAATAGCGTCATATGTCGACGGTCCTAATAACTACTGGCCACGCATGCGCAGTTTGATCCCGGGCACCACATCGATAGACAATATATATGTCCCCGTCTCACATTGTTGGAACCGAGATTACACATTGGCGGTACAGGACAAGCTACTTATAATCCCTAATACGTATATGGATAATATTGAAAGTAGGTATTGTCAAAAATACAGTCTTTGACACTACAGTCAGAATGAAAATAATTGTGAAATTCTCGCTAACTAAGTTTTAATGCAGACATGATCTCGATCAAAAAGAATTTGCTCATACAGCTTAACTATTAATTTTACCAAAAAATGTCATAGACATTAATTGTACAAAATTTCCTCTACTTTAATTTATTATTTAACTATTTTGACGAAATTATAGAAATGGCGGCCCCTTTCCAAAATCTTTCAAAAGTGCTTAGAGTAAACAGCCAGTTCCTTTGGACCCTTTTGAACCAAAAGCTTTTCAGCTCTAAGTTACACACACACAGACATTTTTTTTACCTTAGTCAATAATGAACAGGGGACCCAAAAAGACCTATTTCCGCTAAAATATCAATGTTTTGGCGGCTCATTTGCAAAATCTTGAAAAAGGGTTAGAGGAAACATCCAGTTGCTTTTGAACCAAAAGCTTTTCAGCTCTAATTTTAGTCATGAAACTTCTAAATATGAAGTTTCGTCGCGATACCTTCAGTAGTTTCTCCGCCACAAAAACGGGTACACAAACACACATACACACATAATTACACATACACATGCACGCAAACAGATATTTTTTTGTACGTTGGTCAAACATGTTCAGGGGACCCAGAAGGACATATTTCCACAATAACTCCAATTTTTTTTCGGCACGATTACAATACTTCATCATACTGCGTATGATAAAGTAAAAATGAGTTGAAACATTGCACAATACATTGCAATATCAATAAGTAAGCCAAACTATTAGTTGTCATAATAGCCATTAATCAAATTTACTGTTGCAGAAATGGAGCGTTCGTACCGTCAACTTAAGGCGATCCTGTGGAAGCACTTTAAAGTACGAACCCGGCATTGGCTTCAAACAATGCTTGAAGTTGTTCTACCCATTGTGATATTTGTGAGCGCCGCGTACGCAAGGAGTAAACTTCCGCAATTCGACAAAGAATACAAAAACGCAAGTTATGTGGACCCATTAACAGATGAGCTCTTATCCACAACGCTCAACGTACAAGACACGAAAATGTTCTACGCACCAAAGACCGAATTCACCGAGAACTTAATTGGAAAAGTTCAACAAAAACTTCACCTGTACGGCGAAAACATCAAGGGATTTCGTAGCAGAGAGGACATCTTGCGGCATTACAAGGATGTCGGAGACGAAGGAATTACAGTGATCATCATTTTCGATAATGTAGGACCGAAAGTGCTGAAGTACGACATTCAAATGTACGAGGATATGATTTATTGGGAAACTGATGAGCTTTTTCGACATGATATCCTCTACATGCCAGGAGTTGGTACGTTTTAAGATTATAAGTTAACATAAAATCATACACCATTACGATACATAAAAACCGTCATGATAAATCATTGAATTTACATTCAGCTTTCCAACAAACCACTTTATTTTTATAACGTTATAATATTTACATAATTAATTATTTTGCAGCTTTATTTTTTTATTATACTTATTTTATCTTCAAAACAAGCAAACTCCGGGCTTTACAGAAAAAAATGAAACCCTCTGTGAAGTGTAAACATCTATCATACCGAATTGGTAAATAGTAATAGACAAAACAAAGTGGTGCTTTTTAGTAGGTACCTATTTAATTGCTGTAAATTAACGTTAAAGTTTTGTACATTAAATAACATTTATTTATCATTAAATACTAGGGTTCATAGCCGTGGACACTATCATTTGAATTACATTGACAAACAGCTCGCAATAAATGCAAATAAGTATCTGAAACACTAGTGCCGCAATAATCTATCGGGTTATATTATCACAAAGATGTGTACGATGTAAACAATTCGAGATATGGAAGTCAGTCGACATCCATATAGAGATATGGGAGACATATGCGATCGAGCCTCTAAATTTGCACAAAAGTATATATTGTTCTTTCTGTTTAGTGTAGAACAACGTATTATTATCATTGGCGCTTTATAATAGCTGAATATTTATAGTAACTTGATTAACTTTTTTAATATTTCGCTAGTTTGCCACTACAGAAATTGGTTATTTTTTACCACCTAAAAATTTCAGCCAATCGGACGTGTGGTAAAAACGTTCGACGTAGACCTTTTAGTCAATAAACATTTTAAAATATTGTGTATAAATTTGTTCAGGTTTCCAAAAACCATCTTTACGAATTGAAAAGGTTCCTTGATTTAAAATCGTGGTTGGGTTTTTGTAGTTTATTTTTAAAATCTTGCGGTCACATGTTTCTAGTGAAAGTGGATGTATACGACACACATAGTTGGGCGAAATACTTGACAAAACACTAACGGTACGTACAACATCAATTAACATCCATAATAATTGAAACGCAAGATCTTAAATTTGAACACAAAACAAAAGTTGAGGTTACGTTAAGAAATTGTAAATGTTTTGTATGCGTCTACGTTTACCTAAAATGTAGAAAGTCTATCTATGTTTGTAATTTACCATTTCAATATGTAATTATTTCTGTAGCACGGGCTCAAGATGAGGATGCAGCCTCGAAACATGTAACGACAAGATATTAAAAATAAACTACAAAGACCCAACCACGATTTTAAATCAAGATACCTTTTCAACTTTAAAATATGTGTATACTCGTTGCTTTCGAATGCGCAATTTAAATAGAAAAACTAACCGAGTCGCAGGTCATGAATTTCCATCGGAAATCTGTCCACATGCAAAATTTTTAACTTGATTGGAAATTGGGAAGTAGGTAAAGCATCGTTTTCATGATTTGAACGTATCAAACAAACAAACAACAAGTGAAGTTTATATAAGCGTAGTAATAATGAATAAAAAGTGATATCCCCAGCTACGAACACAACGACGAAACTTTGCAAAGTGACTTCCGGGTTCCGGGAACTAAGGATCTAGTGATGTCACGAAAAGAGCACATTGGGAACTAAGGGGATATATCAAACGACCTACACTCAGTTCCAAAAAAGCGACGCACTTGATTTTTGACCTAACTCCTGATATTTTTTAAACCAGTGGGCCGATCTTTATTTTTTTTATTTGCTAGTATGCAATTCCTTTGTCTTAAAAAAACAAATACGCGTATGTTTTTTATTGTATCCTGCAAGTGGAAAACTGGAACCATGCTTTTCCTTATTTTTGACACCCTGTGTGTTATCAAGTATCATGGTATAGAAAATGCTTACTCTTTATACGAAAAACGTTTATTATACCAGCATTTTGTTTTTTATTTATTGATTTAACTCTAAAATTGTCCTAAATACAACTTTTTTTAACCTTGCATATTACCAACATTCTGAATTTATCGAGAAACAGTTTTCTAGTGACATAAACTGACACAAATTTTTAAAAACGTTTTGTTAAACACAAAATTATAAATTGGGAAAACTGCTTAAAACAGTGTATTGCCTCTCCTAGCAACTCTAATACGTCTTCCCCACTCTCGCGAGACATAGCGAGAGACCGCGAATTGGGATAGTGTGGATGGCACATTCACCAAAATCCGCGAACATTCGAACAGCCAGAAGTCGAATAGTTGGATAAAAATCACGCGTTCGACGAATGTCTCGTCATAAACCGCTTTGTTTATTCGCGTTCGCGTCGATCCATTGAATCTTGGTCTACTGACGCGCCTCAAAGGGTTTTTTGTGTGTACCCGAAGGTATTATTTACGACAGCGGTCTGATTTATGACATAAAACAAGTGCGGTGCCTCAATGCTATCCGAAAAGTAGGTAAGGTGGCAGCCAAGCCATAAATATCACTTGATTATATCTTTATATTTTTCTTTAGTTGGCGACATTGCTTTTTTATTGCACATCTCACCTAAACCTGGAGTTGCCACACTATAAGTTTAGAGTCCATTGAACGACCCAATATTTATGTAACTAGGAGTTGATGTAAACTTACAAGATCAAACGAACTTACCTAAGTGAAGTTCGATCTTGATTATATGAAGCCTCGGCGAAATAAATAATACATTGTAGTGCCTTCTATTCTTGTACTGAATCACACGTTTAGAGTAAAAAAACTGAAAAAACTACTTGCTCCGCCGGCTGCGGGCAATGCCTGATTCACTATTTCATTTCTTCAGAGTCTGGGAAAAAAATGTTTGCTGTTACTTAAGGGGCTATTAGGGAGTGGTGGGTGATTATTTATTTCGACGAGGCTTCATATAATCAAGATCGAACTTCACTTAGCTAAGTTCGTTTGATCTTGTAATTATATTACAGCCTCGTCTCATAAATAATACATTGTAGATGTTTAGAGATATAAACAGCAAAATTTTATTTCTCCCACATAAGAAGGTTTGTTTCAACAAACGATAATCCAAATTATTAACTCCAAATTAGCTTCCTATGATCCTAATAAAGCTAATATTAAACTATCTTCTACGTATGTTAACATTATTAACTAATTTATTTTTAATTGTTTCCGAAAAAAAAAACAAAAACTGCCGACTATAACTTTTGGTGACTTATCTAAAATTTACAAAAGTATTAGAGTTATCTATCCGTCTCCTTGTTAATCTTACTGTAATTAAGCAGTAAGTTCAGCAGCGGGTAATGTGGAGGCGCCTGGTTTGTAATGTGAGACGGAAATGTTTACATCTCAATCCACTTTTATTATTATCATCTAGGAATTTTTGTAATATTTAGTTTTATTACAATACTATACACCAGCAGTTGCTGCACATATATTGCATTTTGATGGAAATATGGCAGTTTCAGAGTAGGCCGTCTGATTGGCCCGGATGTTATTATCCGCTTGCCATTTTTTAAGACAATGCAAGTTCATTGCTTTTATTTAACATCCCCCAACACCTTTCGCCACTACGGGGGCATCGGCAGGCCCGAATTATCATTATTATGGCCCGCGTCTACCCTGGGACTATCTCCGATTCCCAGGTAACGTTATATTTTGACAAACTCGGTCGTAACCCGAACGCGCCTTTAATAAAAATAAATAAACCTAAAACCTTCTGCTAATCACCAAAATTTGCAATATGGCTAGTCAAACATTAATTATTGAAAATTCCAAAACAAATACCGTTCGATTCTAACATTGAAACATCGAAATCTAAGACACTCCAGGTGTCCAGCTTTCTACAATGACTTGTACGACAGCTGTGAGGGCCAAAGAAGGACCACTATTCCAACTGACAAGATCATCAAACCAACAAAACTTTCCGGATATTTCAAGCACAAAATAATTCTACAATTTGTGTTCGTCCGAAATGCAAAATATCAATTTTTGGCTTTTCAAACTTAACTAACATATCCCAAAAGTAGCAGCTTAACTCCCCTTTTGTACCGTTATATCCCATCCTCGCCTGAACTCTGTCTCATGTTAGTCTAAAGATGGCTGTAGTACTGATGCCTGTAAGTAAATATTTTTGCTTTGCACCATATCCAAGTCTCCCTGGCCAACCTAACTAGATGGTAAATTACTGTCCCTACAGATGATCAAAGATAAGGGTGTCGTATTATCAACACTACATATAATATTACAGTTTGATGTGTTATTGGAAAACCTACTTAAAAATCTCTACTTAAAAAATAGAGCCAGTAATTCTAAATAAATTTCTAGAAAACTCTGTTCTAATTTTTCTGTCTCCTAATACCCCAACCGATTTTATAACGCATCTGAATAATATAAAGTTTTGTGGATTTTTTCGAATTGTTTTGGGGATATTCTGTATCCACCAGTGACGCCCTTCGAAAGATTATTAGAGATGTTTATTATAGCATTAAAGCCTCAATTTAACAAAATTCAATCGAAAGGTTTCATAAAGAGTCATCATAGCGTCCAGCGGCACCGGCTGAAGTCTTTACACCTAAGAATCTTGTAAATTCACGTATTTTGAACATATTTATTTCTTGAGTGTGTTACGGTAAGACAATTTGGCAACGAAATTGCTATTGTAACGGAATTACGAATGCAACCTAAAAGTATTTCTTCCTTAGTGCATAATATACACTATGTAGTTTACGTTTATGATAGTTAATTCCATATCTCAAATATTCTAGCAGATTAATTGTATCGTTAACCTTTTCTGACAATTCTTTGCTGTTTTATTTTATAGAAAAAAATCATTCAGGTAACTAACCGGCAAAAAAAAAATCTAATCTTTCAGCACCGTTTCATTATTTTGATAAAATAATAGGTAACCAAAGGATAATATAAGCGGCATACAATGACATTGATAAGGTACATTGTTAAATCTAAATCTAGATATTTTTTATCCGATTCTCTTACAGCGACTGGTAAATAGGTGTCTAGTTGCCATTTAGTAATTTTTACCAATTTAATAAAAAACTGAGAATGACAGCTCAGTTTGTTAGAGCATTGCGTAGCTACGCAATAGTCCCTGAGTAATTTCCAGGTTATCGCTGTAATTTATTTAAAATCTTCATCCCTCCGGAATATCAGCATCTTTTATACATTTGAGAATAGTTAATATTAACCAATTCTACCCTTGTAGGCACAATATTTTGGACGGGACATGTTACAAAAACCAAATTTACCCAACATCCGAGCTAATTTTCCATCGTAATTTTAGTAACGTTACATCAACTACTGTAAGAAAGGCTCAAAGTCTAGCAGTTTTTCAAACCTGTACATTTACTTAATGTTCTTCGCCCCTATCCGTTCATTGCGTTGGGTGCGATCTGTACCCTGCGTAGGTACTGGTTCTTGTGTAGAGAGTCTTTGATTGTTCACGCTGTTCGCTCTGATCTGGTCCTTTAGACTTTGTCTCAGACGGACCCCTGATATTTAACTTCTTTGACCATTCCTTTCATACTAATTTTTGGTATTCTTAGGTGAAAAAATCACGTCAAATTACCATTAATTTGTGGGGGCTTTCATTATGGCCACATTAAAACCCTTGCTTAAATTGTAAACCGCAAGCTTACGTCTGATTTTGTTTTTGAATCGCTCAAACCCTTTATAAAACGTTGAGTGGATTCTACACCCTCTCCTTTTGCAACCTTGCTGTTAACACCCTACATATAGCTGAACAGAGCTGTCTCCACTTTGAGTCAAATTAGATTGTCATCTATTGTCTCATTTGATATGAACTCGCGAGATTCCAGCAGTAGCTACTGGATTTAGCTTTGAGCCCGCGGTAACTGACACCTACTAGTAGGCGCCATTAGTACCTGCGACAATATTTCTTCTTCCATATATACCTCCTCCTTTGTTTGGAAAACAATTATAATAGCGGGTTGTATTATTCATGCAAACAAATGCGTTCTAAAAAAAAAACGTGAGTATTTTTGTTATATGTAAATAATATCATATCATATACTCGTATAATATGAGCAAAGAAGCTAATTCCCAAGTATGCTGTCACAAGCAAGCTCCTATTATAATGATAACGTATTATATTTTATTCTTAACTTTCATCAAAGATATGTTATATATTGTTGTCCCTTTTTCTATTCGTTTATATATTGTACGTAAATATATGATGAGCATTACTATCACAAGCAAGCTATTTGCAAACTATGCTGTCATAAGCATATTACGGTTACTTTATTGGAGGTCTGTGTTCACAAACACAGCCCTATACATATTATGATATATGCAAAAGCAGTCCATGCTGTCACAAGCAGGTTTATAATATCTAATGATAATCTATTATTCAATATATATATGAATGTTAATTATGAGCATTGATATCACAAGTAAGCTATTTGTCAACTATGCTGTCACAAGCAAGTTTATATTATTGTCTACGATAATATCTTATACAATATATATGTAAATACCTATATATTATGAGCATTGCTATCACATGCAAGCTAAGTGCACACCATGCTGTCACAAGCAGGTTTATATTATCTACGATAATATGTTGTATTATATACATATATAATATTGCTCTCCCAAGCAAGCTAATTACCAACTATGCTGTCACCAGCAAGTTTTTATTATCTAATGATAATTTATTATATTATATACATACCTTATCATATTGCTATATTGGGATATTGAAAAAACACCTCTTAATCCTTTGATGGGCTTATTTATCTCAATTGGTACCGGTTTCGATTCAAGGTTGAGCCATCATCAGCCTGAATGGTCAAGTTATCGGAGTAAGCGCTTACAATCATCCAAACTGCAAACTATAAACATTTAAAATTCTTGTAAACATGTACACGAGACAAGACAGCCGGACAGAAACGACATTGAGAAACTCTTAAAGCAATATATCACAATATTGCTATCACAAGCAAGGTAATTGCCAACTATGCTGTCACAAGCAAGTTCTTCTTATCTAAGGATAAGATTTTGTATTATATACCTATAATACGGGCATTGCTAACATAAGCAAGCTAATTGCAAACCATTGCAAATACTGCTGTCAAAAGCAAGTTTTTCTTATCTAAAGATAAGATATTGTATTATATACCTATAATACGGGCATTGCTAACATACGCAAGCTAATTGCAAACCATTGCAAATACTGCTGTCAAAAGCAAGTTTTTCTTATCTAATGATAAGATATTGTATTATATACCTATAATACGGGCATTGCTAACATAAGCAAGCTAATTGCAAACCATTGCAAATACTGCTGTCACAAGCAAGTTTTTCTTATCTAAAGATAAGATATTGTATTATAGACCTATAATACGAGCATTGCTAACATAAGCAAGCTAATTGCAAACTATTGCAAATACTGCTGTCACAAGCAAGTTTTTCTTATCTAATGATAAGATATTGTATTATAGACCTATAATACGAGCATTGCTAAGATAAGCAAGCTAATTGCAAACTATTGCAAATACTGCTGTTTAAAATTATCTACTGATAATTTGTATTCTATTGACGGTCTTGTGTTCACAACCAAGTCCATTCTTGCTCTGACCTCTTCGCCTTTCCCTCAGAGTTGGAAAATACCGTTTCCTTTTTCTTTCCATTTAATTTTGACATCTTCTTCTTTAACTTTAAAATTTTTCGGTCCATCGAATAGTCACTATCGTTCCTATGCCGTTTTGAGATTGTTTAGGCATTTTTAAATACACTAGATTGTATTAAATTATATTAAATATAATTATATTAAATACGCACTGAGCGAAACGATACGTACGATTCAGCACACGAACGAAGAATGAAATAGTGAATCAGGCATTGCCCGCAGCCGGCGGAGCAGGTAGTTTTTTCAGTTTTTTACTCTAAACGTGTGATTCAGTACAAGAATAGAAGGCACTACAATGTATTATTTATGAGACGAGGCTGTAATATAATACTAATTTGTTAACTACTAGATTTAACCTTGCATTGATACATCCACCCTCAATCATCTGCAAAACTGTTGACCGTTCTTACCTAATACAGATAAAAAGATTACCCACACGTCGAGTACACAAAATGTATACAAAATGTACAGAGAAGTTCAAAGAAGCATTATATTTTATGATATAAAAGTAATAAACATCATCGTCAATGGCGACCGTTTTCGATATTACGATTTTCAGTAGAAGATACTACTGCCGTAAATTTAACAACATAGTTACTCAAGCTTTAGTGCATTTCCGCAAAATTAGACAAAGTTATTACATGAAAGACATACCGTAAGTTTCCCCAAAAGCTAGGCATAGCATTTACGGAAGAACGGCAACATCGCTCTCCCCACCCGGCGTAATTGTCAGCGGCTAAGCGGTTTCCCGGTGCGCGTTTAGTGTGTAGTAGCTAGTAGTTTGTTGTTCGCAGGACTGTGTGCGCTCGCTTTTGTGCTTCTTTTAAGAATGCACGTACATGGTGTACACTTAATTTCTAAATCTCTTTTATTGTCAGAAAATAATATGCAAAAATAAAAACGCTATTCTCAAAAAAATATATAAATTAACTAATATTCTACTACGAATAAACAATTATATAAACATTGTTTTAACTCGGGCTCAAAGATTCCGCCTTGCGCTGCAAGACAGTAGCCGAGCCGTTTGTAGAAGTTGTCCCTCAGGCCAGAGAGCGTTTCGGCTGTTACAGTGTTGGTAGCTTCTGTAATTTTTGCTCTCAACTCCTGTAAATTATGTGCCTTATTGACTTCATCAACATAAATGGTATTTTTAAGATAACCCCACAAGAAAAAAATGTTCGGAGACAGATCAGGTGATCTTGGGGACCAACGAATGTCGCCTGTCCCACTAATAAGATGGTGTGGAAATGCGGTTGTCAAAAACTCTCGCACCCTGGCCACGCTATGAGCAAACAGCCGTCATGCTGAAACGAAACATCATCCTGATCTACTCCGGAAAGGTTATAAATGGCGGGAATTACAGCAAAGTAAGGTACTTCTGGGCGTTAAGAGATCCATCGATAAAGAAACGACCAATTAAATGATTGCCTAGAATACCAGCCCAAACATTACTTTTTCGGGATATTGAGTACGGTTAGCATCACTTCGGTGCTGATTTTGTTGGGCCCAATATCGAAGAATGGAGGGATTATGTTTACCATGTAACGGAAAAGTCGATTTATCAATAAAAATAATATTTTGTATCAAATTCATTCGTTCATCTGCTTTCGCCTTTTCCATTACAGTTTCACAAAACTCCGTTCTACGAATACTCTCCGCTGCGAAGGTTTCCTGAATCTTTGAGTACTTATAACTCCGAAAATCACCGTTCTTCAGAGCCTTAGCAACGGTTTTGTTACCAATACCCAATTCCTCGCCAATCCCTCGAGTGGATTTCTTATCGTCCAGTACTACAGAACCGCAGATTAGTACACCCCGTCGTTCTTTTGCCTCAATTTCTTGTCTCCCTTGGATGATAAGTACTGCCGCCCTTTAGACAAAGATTTTTTTTTCAAATTGATGCACAATATTGAAAATGGTTTGTCAGCGTGGGATAGGTCTGCTTTCAAAAGTGATTGCAAACAAATCCACGCAATGTTGCGCCGAATTGCCACCGTGATACCACTTGATGATCTGAAGCTAAGATAAGGACAAAGATAGGAATGTTGTGAAGCGTTGTTAGATCTGCGATAGTTCTGCAGTTGCGTGACTGTGCTCCGAAACGCAAAACCAGACTGACCTGACCAGACCTGCTCTCCCACCAGTCGGCAGTCCCACTATAATTGGCTGCCCCACTCAACCGACGTTGGCAGTGTTGTCGCGTGATACGCTAGTTTCTATAGATCTATGCCTAATTTTTGCGGACACATTCTGTATATCAGACAATGTCAAATTACAACGGCATGCTTTTGTTTTGCTTATTAAAAAAATTCATGATCAATCATGTTTTAAAATACAATTGTTGGTTAAATGACTTTTTATTATTATTACTGCCACATACTCCCGATGGATATTTACCGGTTGCAAAAGTATTGAGCCCTGTGTTTGAATCCTCATAACTCTGAAACGACCGAACAAAAACAAATTAAGCAAAGTGCGTTATATTCCTAAATCATTTCCACATATTATGTATGAGTATCAAAATTTTGTAACTAGCTAGCGGTTTAAACATAAGTGCGAGAGAAGTGTAAAATGGTACCCGATTTGAGCGGTTTTAAAATAATTGAAGATGTCAGATTTTTTTTTTCCCGCGCATGAGCAATGTCGCAATATTGCAATATCGCGCATGGGCAGCACGGTCAACATTCTCGAGCCCAGGACAGAATTGAGCCGACCGCCCAATATTCGATGTGCGTTTTCTTGCAATTTTGTATATGGGCCACCACATGTTTAAAATAATGCGGTGATGCTGTGGTTGATTAGCACAGACAATTAAAAACCGGCAGTCTATTGAGCATGGGATGTATTATTTTGGTTTATACAATTTTTAAATGTTATTTATTAATAAAAACATTGGTTTGTCATGATGATGTACACAAAAGGACCAAATGACAAATAAACAAGTTATGACCATTTTTATAAAAACAATTTAATTATTGTTGCTTTTTACAAAATCCGCACGTACCTTGTAGAAGTTTTCGTGTCATGAAATAAACTTTTATGGTTTATTGATGCATAATAAATAAGTTTTTAGCGTTTATTATTATTTATTATTTATAGATTTTTAGAATTCCTTACGATTTATATTGCAATATAAATCGTAATATAAAATATAAATCGTAATATAAATCGCACCTCTAAAAATAACTGAAAACTTTTCATGAAACATACTTTCAATTGTCTTATTTGACAACTCACAATTTATGACACACCTTCCTACTTGTTTCTTGTGCAGTGCACACTTTTTTCTGAGATAGAACTGAAATGATGTACAACTTTACTTCAACTGATGCGGCAGCTTTTCACGTGTCTCGACTGCAACTATCATGAATAAATTATATTTCTATACACACTTGTACTATTATAAAATCAACACAATATAATTTATAATATTACGTTGTGATTAGTATAGCTTCAGCGCTGCGAAGTGGTAACTGCGCTTTTGATATTTTGGGCTACTACGGACCGTGCATCAACTCAGTTCGCATCTACCATAGGCTGTGACGTCACTGCACGGTAGTCAAAAATTTAATCGCACATATAAATCGCTTTAAAAAATTAACTAACAACTCAATTGTAATTCTATTTTAATAGTCGTATTAAGTAAAATATGACTATTATTTCCGTCATCGCGTTGTTGTGCTTAATTCGTTACTGAGATATTTGCTTTCCTAATAACCCTGTTTAGAGCCGTTATTACAAAGAAATTTACGAAAGCACAAAAGCCAATCTATAGACTAGATCTGAAATTACCCCCAGTGTGAATTTGTATTTATTTGTAACCAGCGGCTTAAAGGGAAAATCGGTAAAAAGACCGTTACTTTAAAACTGCTAAAATCGTTCGGTTATTCAAATAACACTCAATGCACGCTGCTTGTTATGACACATTATCTGGGGTATACACTGGGTATAACTCAACTTAAAAACAACACAAAATTATAACAAATAGTTATTATTAATTGATGATACTTAGTTTGACAACTGAAAAATATTAATCGAAAGTTAAAAACAATATGCAAAGTTCGCCAGAGTGTTGTGTGTGAGTGTGCCCGCGCCCACGCCCACGCCCACGCCCGCGCATGTACGCACGCACGCACGCACGCACGCACGCACATTTTTTTTTTCATATTATTCTAAAATACTATTCATACTATACTAAAATTAGTATGTCAAAAAGACATGTTTCCTCCAGCGCAAATATATATATATATATATATATATATAATAAGAAGTTATGTTCGGGTGTTCGATCAATTCAAACCAATAAAACTCGCATTTTAGTGGAAATGTACTATATTTCGGATCTGAATGGATCCTTCTTCAGGTACAACACTTCTACAATGATAAAAAACATACGTGTTACAAACAATCACCGCAATCACAACCAAAAAGAGACAACAAAGTCATAAATTAAACATAACCTACTTGGAGTTGGTTAGGTGGCCAATATTGAACCAGGGACGACATCAAGCGACGGGCACAAGCACACTTAAACGAAATTTACCTCACATTTGACAGAAACAAAACGAAAACGACCAGCGTACCACAAGGTCAGAACGGAACTGAAGGAGAGAACCACATGTTCGGCTGTTAACGTCAACGGCAAATGTTGAAATACCACACAATAAAAAAAAACATCTCAAACAATCTTCTTTTTCCCCCTCTGTACAATACAAAAGAATAGTGCAAGTGAAACAATTAATTATAGTTGAAAGCACAAATAAATATGAAGTCTCGAAAGACTAAAACAATTTAAAAAAAGATAATAAAAATTAATAAATAAAAACTTGTAAAAAATTTTCACAAAAAATTCAAATTAAAAAATTAGACTAAGTGAAGCTTCTGACCGACTGCGTCTACCTCTATCAAAATTTATAATATTAGAGTAAATGATGCTGAGACCCTCTGTGTCTTGCTTGAAATTCACAGTGTTTTCCGTTATATTGATATTATACATCTCCAGAAACATCCTGTTGCGATAGCTAGAATCCGAGTCAAGAACCCTCACATCGTCAAAGTTAAAAGTATGACCATGGTCAATCGCATGGCAAGCAAGAGCACATCTCTCCTTTTTGGTCCTACAGTCACTTTTGTGTAGGGCCACACGACTCCGAAGCCACTGCGTGGTCACACCCACGTATTTACCTTCACATTGATTACAGGAGATACAATAAATCAAGTTAGATTTAAAATTTAGGGGTATTTTATCTTTAATATTACTATAAATCTGTGAAAGTTTGGACGGATAATGGCATATTAATTTACAATCGTTAGGGAGAAAAGGGGAAAAAATCTTCTTTAACTTGTGTGTTAAAGTGGGCAAGAACATTAATTTAACATAGGAGGGTTGTATATCAATAGGGGGGTCAAAAATACTTACGACGGGTTGACTGTTGGTATTAGTAGAATATAAAACCTTATTCACTATTTTTAAAGGAAAACCGTTATTCAAAAATACACATTGAAGTTTTTTTAAAGCTGAAGGCTGAAATTGGGTGTCACAAATTCTTAAAATACGATTCTTCATGGCTATGATGGTGTTGATTTTATGAGCAAACGAATGTGCAGAGAAAAAATTTATATATCTACCTGAATAGGTGGGCTTAGTATACCAATCAATGGCCACGGAACCGTCCCCACAATTTAACAACAAACAATCGAGAAAGGGAATACAACCCTCCTTCTCCAGTTCAACCGTGAACTGTATGTGACTATCAAAACCATTAAAGACCGCCAATATGTCCTCCACCCCGTTCGCAGGAACACACGTAATGATGTCATCCACAAATTTGTATAGAAACGGAACCACAAAATCAAAACGTGGGAGGATGTCATCCAAAACATGGTCCATTGCAATAAGGGCTAAAATGGGGCTTAACGGGGAACCCATAGGTGTGCCAAATAACTGCAGATAAACCTGATCATTGAAAGTAAAGTATACGTTGGTGAATAAAAATTTTAAAGTGTCAATGAAGGTTTCTAAAGTAAAACAACAATTGTCCCGTATCGTATCCCACTTCAGGGTCACAATATGTATGATAAGGTCCAGAGGTATGTTGGTGAAGAGACTGACAACATCAAACGACACCAATGCAAAGCCATGAGGTATGGTGATATCCTTAACTCTCTCCACAAAATCAAAGGAGTCCGTGACATTATAGTTCGTATTGTTCAGAAACGACTGTGATAAAATATTTGCTAAATATTTAGAAAGTTCATAAGTGGCTGACCCGGATGCAGATATTATGGGTCTCAAAGGAGTACCGTCTTTATGAATTTTCGGAAGAAAGTATGCCCTACTTAGGGTCGAGTTGCTAATTGTCAGTCTCTTATAAACCTCATCACTTATATGTTTACCGCTATTCAAGTCCTTTAATAACTTATTAAGTTTATTCTGAGTAGATGAAGTAGGGTTTGTGTTGATCTTCCTATAAATGTCCGTATCACTGAGCATTTCAGTCGCTTTATCAAGATATTCGTCCCTATTCATAATTACTGTAGTAGCACCCTTATCAGCACGTGTGACTAGCAAGTTCGGGTTTGATTTGAGAAATCTTCTAGTTTTAATTAACGAACCAATCAAGTGTGCGTCAAGAGTTGATAAGTGTGTCGGGGAATTTATATAATTGGTTATAACGTTAGTGACTTGAGATCTTAAAATGTTTCTATTATTTACTGGACAAAGTGCTAAACCGTTTTCCACCTCCATTAACAAGCGTTTCACATTTAAACTTTCTCTTCTGCTTGGCACATCAGTAGAGGACAAATTGACAATCCAATCGGAGTTATTATTAAACATTTTACCTCTAACCTGATGAGAAAGGGTAAGTAAATTCCTGAATTTAATCTTATTATTGCCCCTGACTTTTGTGAAAGCTCTCCTATAACTCAGTCTCAGCGAATCAGAAAAACTAGAATGTATATGGAAAGGCAAAACCAACCCCAAATGCTCACTCAACTCATGCATCATTACCTCCAAGCTCCTAATACTACTTAATGTGATCTGTATTTCTAAGCTCATCGTGGTCGTCCTGATCCTATCCGTGAAACCATTTAACCTTCTCATGAGTTTCCTGTCCGTTGCCCCAAGCAAGGTAGTGATAGTCCTCGTTCCATCGCTTATATGTCTCGGAGTCAAGCTTGCATTCCTACATCGTACCAAGAATGTCAACCTGTTCTTCATCCTGGCCAACCTGGTGTTTATGTTGCTTAATTTCTTCATGCTGGCGACAGCGGCATGTCCATACCGCAGCCTAATATCCTCGTAAAAACCCATAATGACTGATAACCGTAAAGGAGTATTCTTTGATCGTGCAATTAACAATAAGAAGTTATGTTCGGGTATTCGATCAATTCAAACCAATAAAACTCGCATTTTAGTGGAAATGTACTATATTTCGGATCTGAATGGATCCTTCTTCAGGTACAACACTTCTACAATGATAAAAAACATACGTGTTACAAACAATCACCGCAATCACAACCAAAAAGAGACAACAAAGTCATAAATTAAACATAACCTACTTGGAGTTGGTTAGGTGGCCAATATTGAACCAGGGACGACATCAAGCGACGGGCACAAGCACACTTAAACGAAATTTACCTCGAAGTGGGATACGATACGGGACAATTGTTGTTTTACTTTAGAAACCTTCATTGACACTTTAAAATTTTTATTCACCAACGTATACTTTACTTTCAATGATCAGGTTTATCTGCAGTTATTTGGCACACCTATGGGTTCCCCGTTAAGCCCCATTTTAGCCCTTATTGCAATGGACCATGTTTTGGATGACATCCTCCCACGTTTTGATTTTGTGGTTCCGTTTCTATACAAATTTGTGGATGACATCATTACGTGTGTTCCTGCGAACGGGGTGGAGGACATATTGGCGGTCTTTAATGGTTTTGATAGTCACATACAGTTCACGGTTGAACTGGAGAAGGAGGGTTGTATTCCCTTTCTCGATTGTTTGTTGTTAAATTGTGGGGACGGTTCCGTGGCCATTGATTGGTATACTAAGCCCACCTATTCAGGTAGATATATAAATTTTTTCTCTGCACATTCGTTTGCTCATAAAATCAACACCATCATAGCCATGAAGAATCGTATTTTAAGAATTTGTGACACCCAATTTCAGCCTTCAGCTTTAAAAAAACTTCAATGTGTATTTTTGAATAACGGTTTTCCTTTAAAAATAGTGAATAAGGTTTTATATTCTACTAATACCAACAGTCAACCCGTCGTAAGTATTTTTGACCCCCCTATTGATATACAACCCTCCTATGTTAAATTAATGTTCTTGCCCACTTTAACACACAAGTTAAAGAAGATTTTTTCCCCTTTTCTCCCTAACGATTGTAAATTAATATGCCATTATCCGTCCAAACTTTCACAGATTTATAGTAATATTAAAGATAAAATACCCCTAAATTTTAAATCTAACTTGATTTATTGTATCTCCTGTAATCAATGTGAAGGTAAATACGTGGGTGTGACCACGCAGTGGCTTCGGAGTCGTGTGGCCCTACACAAAAGTGACTGTAGGACCAAAAAGGAGAGATGTGCTCTTGCTTGCCATGCGATTGACCATGGTCATACTTTTAACTTTGACGATGTGAGGGTTCTTGACTCGGATTCTAGCTATCGCAACAGGATGTTTCTGGAGATGTATAATATCAATATAACGGAAAACACTGTGAATTTCAAGCAAGACACAGAGGGTCTCAGCATCATTTACTCTAATATTATAAATTTTGATAGAGGTAGACGCAGTCGGTCAGAAGCTTCACGTCTAATTTTTTAATTTGAATTTTTTGTGAAAATTTTTTACAAGTTTTTATTTATTAATTTTTATTATCTTTTTTTAAATTGTTTTAGTCTTTCGAGACTTCATATTTATTTGTGCTTTCAACTTTAATTAATTGTTTCACTTGCACTATTCTTTTGTATTGTACAGAGGGGGAAAAAGAAGATTGTTTGAGATGTTTTTTTTTTATTGTGTGGTATTTCAACATTTGCCGTTGACGTTAACAGCCGAACATGTGGTTCTCTCCTTCAGTTCCGTTCTGACCTTGTGGTACGCTGGTCGTTTTCGTTTTGTTTCTGTCAAATGTGAGGTAAATTTCGTTTAAGTGTGCTTGTGCCCGTCGTTTGATGTCGTCCCTGGTTCAATATTGGCCACCTAACCAACTCCAAGTAGGTTATGTTTAATTTATGACTTTGTTGTCTCTTTTTGGTTGTGATTGCGGTGATTGTTTGTAACACGTATGTTTTTTATCATTGTAGAAGTGTTGTACCTGAAGAAGCATCCATTCAGATCCGAAATATAGTACATTTCCACTAAAATGCGAGTTTTATTGGTTTGAATTGATCGAACACCCGAACATAACTTCTTATTGTTAATTGCACGATCAAAGAATACTCCTTTACGTATATATATATATATATATATATATATATATATATATATATATATATATATATATATATATATATATATAGGAAACTGGTTTAATCGGTTTAAATATACTATATAGGGAATATGACGTAAATAGAATCCAAGTGAGAAGTAATTTTTAAAATTAATTACAAGGATACGGTCTCAGCCCGGATTCGAACCGGGGCCTTCTTCCTTGCCGGGGAATTGCTCTACCGCTGAACTACTGAGCCCTGTACAGGATATAGATTTAATTCGTCATTTCAAACGATAGTAACAGTACGGGTTGCTGTCTAACTACTATTATCATGACATCTATTGGACACTGGTGGAAATTGGTTCATGGTATGTCAAGGTTTATCGCAAATCTTGCTAGTGGAAAGTAGGAAACTGGTTCAATCGGTTTAAATATACTATATAGGGAATATGACGTAAATAGAATCCAAGTGAGAAGTAATTTTTAAAATTAATTAAAAGGATACGGTCTCAGCCCGGATTCGAACCGGGGCCTTCTTCCTTGCCGGGGAATTGCTCTACCGCTGAACTACTGAGCCCTGTACAGGATATAGATTTAATTCGTCATTTCAAACGATAGTAACAGTACGGGTTGCTGTCTAACTACTATTATCATGACACAGAATTAATAGTCTAGCTTCAAGAGCAAATTCTATTTGATCGAGATCGGTCGCATCTGCATTGATATGAAATTACATAGTAGCCAGGATTTTGACAAATATTTTTTTTTGTGTTGTCACATTCGAAAACAGCTGATCTTATCAGAGGTTGGAGAACCACTATGGAACGTTGCCGCTGTAGTGCGGCAAATTATAAAATACAAATTTCAAATAAAGTAAGATCACCAATTTGATTGTTTGTTGATAAGAAATATCAACCCGTCTTTATATCTAATTCTAAAAACGATACATTGAGAAAATTATAAATAAAGTATAGCGATGAGTGTAGTTTTATTTTAGTATGTTGGTAGGGATGTGTCATGAACAAATATAAATCAGTCAGAATTTGAATTAACTTTTTAAGGTGCGTTTTCATTAGTGATAATGGCAGTGGTAGCAGACGCCGTTATAGTATTTCCAATAGAAAATTGATAGTGACTCATGTTTATGTACATGCAAACTAATATGTGTCATTATCACGATATGTAAGAAATACTATAATTTCGTATTCTACCACCGCCATTAGCTACCATTACCTACCAATCGGAACGCACTTTTAAATTTGACGTTTCGTCAAAGTGGTACCAAACCAACCTAGCATTTACTATACAGAAATCATTTATTTTTTACTTTATCATACGCAGTATGGTAAAGTATTGTAATCGTGCCGAAAAAAAAAATTGGGATTTTAGCGGAAATAGGTCTTTTTGGGTCCCCTGAACATTTTTGACCAAGGTACAAAAAAATGTCTGTGTGTGTACCCGTTTTTTGTGGAGACGATTCCGGAGAAACTGCTAAAGGTATCGGGCCGAAAGTTCATATTTAGAAGTTTCATGACTAAACTTAGAGCTGAAAAGCTTTTGGTTCTAAAGGGTCCAAAGGAACTGGGTATTTACTCTTACCATTTTGCAATGATTTTGCAAATGAGCCGCCATTTCTGTAATTTCGTCAAAATAGATAAATAATAAATTAAAATAGAGGAAATTTTGGATAATTTATGTCTATAACATTTTTTGGTAAAATTAATAGTTTAGCTGCAAGAGTAAATTATATTTGATCGAAATCGTATCTGCATTAATAGTAGGTAGCCAGGATATTTTGTACTTTTGACAGTATTCAGAACGTCAGCGGTTGCGAAACGTCAATTCAACACGCAAATGTATGGAGAATGCGATCAAACACGCGCGCACGTACGCTATGTGAAACAATATTGGTACAATATTGGTAGTGTCAAATGCTGATGCTTTGACAATACGTGCTACAATACCTGCTTGATACTATTGACTATTAAAATATCTGTCAAATCCTCGCTAACTAGTTTAGTTTTAATGCAGACACGATTTATCTCAATCAAATAGATTCTCATGCAGCTAAACTATTAATTTTATATTTTGTATGATAAAGTCATGTGCCTGGCCACATCAGATTTTTTTATCATAAAATATGATGCCACTTAAAATGACACGGATCCTGATTCCCGGTGTAAATGTGATATAATTGTCTTAATGTGATATTTCCAGAAACTAGTATCTGTTACTAGCGTAGATTTGTTGAGAACATTGTTACAGTAGTTTTGGGCTATTATTAGTATACAAAACCAACATGACGCAGTCCAAGTACAAGTACAGGAACATTATTCTGTACCCATTTTTGTATTGTTCGGATAATTAAATATCTATTTTTATTCATACATTTTAAGTCGAAAATACCCGTATGGAGCCCCCTTTTGAGTCAGTATTGCAATATAAGTTGTGCGTCTAAGTCTAAGGACTGATAACACCAACTATCTATCTATACAAACTAAAACAACTATAGTGCAGATATCATTGTTTTTTTTTTAATGGCTGATGGATAATAAATTTTTAGTCAGGTAATGGCGCAAACAAAAGTAATGCAGATAATGAGTTCATATTGAACATTGTTTGTTGTTGAATTTATACACCGAAACAAAAGAGATGTCTAGAGCTCTAGATCTCCCTTTTTGTGATCAGAAATTTTCCTTAAAATAAGCATGATTTTCGAAATATAAATCATGGAATAGCTCTATCTATCCTCTATACCAGGGGTTCTCAATCGGTGGTAGGCGTACCACTGGTGGTACACGAAAGGTACCAAGCTTTATGGGTAAAATCATTATTGTGATGGGATATTTCCAGAACTAGTATCCGTTACTAGCGTAGGTTTGTTTGGAACATTATTACAGTAGTTTTGGTGCATTTTCCAAAACACTTCTTGATCTTCTGAAGAAATATCTCGGAAATAGCAAGTGCATGCTATTGCATTTCTTATTGTAAAATATGACGTTCAATCATGTTTTCAAATACTAGGGACGCGACAGGGGTCGCCGAGTTCATAAATACGTTGTTACTCTTACGTACTTTAGACGTTTTTTCAAGATGTTTTTTGATGAGGTGGGTTTGATTTTTTCCTAAGTTAAATCATTATGTTACTGGGGTCTTATCAGTATACAAAACCAACATGTCGCAGTCCAAGTACAAGTACAGGAACATTATTCCGTACCCCTTTATGTATTGACCTGATAATTAAATATGTATTTTTATTTATACATTTTAACACGAAAACACCCGCATGGAGTCATTTGAGTCAGTATTGCAAATTAAAAGTTGTGTATCTAAGCACTGATAACACTAACTATCTATGTATACTAACTAAACCTTCAATAGTACAGATACCATAGCAGTGCCGGATTAGCTACGTAGCAGAAGTAGCAAATGCTACAGGCCCCGCGCCTCTGGGGGCCCCGCACCGTGCCGAGTCCAGGAAGAATAAAAATCAGCATTAACGGCGGCGTGGACTGGAATTTGTTAATAGCTTTCAACTTTTGTTTAGGATAGGTTACCGGGCAATAAGACAAGGGGGCTGTCGGTATTCAGGCAGCAGATATGCAAATTGTAGATATTATGATTGCCGGGTTTGATAATTCTTGTTGTATTTGTGGAATTAACTGTTTGTTTGAAAATTATTTAAAGTTCTAACACCAGTGATCTGAGGAAATCGTTGAACATAAGATAGTTACGTAAAAAGTTATTTATTAGTTTGCATACACTCCAATTTATAAACAAAACTAAAACTTCGCATTATCTAATACAATGTATCCTCTTGTGATCATAACACGTAGTTCTGCCCAAAAATCTAAAGTAGATACCGTGTTAATTCTGGGTGTACAAAAAGCAAAACCTAACAAGGAAATATATGGTCATCTGATAAATTTATAAGAAATACATTCAAAAATAACTTCTAGGAAATGACAAGATATAAATCTGCACTACTTTTGAAAATACAGAATGATTTATTTGCACGTAGCAGGCAAAAGTCCAATACTTTGAAATGGAATACCTCAGTATATTTTTTTCAGTTTTTGATACTCTATTGAATTACAAATTTATCACTGAAAACCTCATATCCATAAGTTAATTCGTTCCAAAGTGAGTGGCTAAAAAAAGAGCACATGAAAAGTTGCGTTGCGTTGTCACAAACAGGGGTGTGCGATCTCAGTAATTTCTGATCGATCTTCCGACATAAATTATGATCAATCTGATCTAAAAAATCGATCTTCTAAATAAAAAGAGCGACTATCGGTCTTTTCGATCTGACCAATCAACCGATTATTTGGTCCAGCCCTAATTCGCAATTATTTTCTAAAAATAAATCACGGAATAGCTATATCTACAGTACAGAACAACTCTTAATTCAATTTGATAATAAATTAATATTGTAACTAAATGATAATTTACAGTGATACAAATTGCCATTTAAAAAAATACGTCGGTTTACAGTTTTAGTTTTTACAACTTTACTGAAAACCTTGTAGATTTATGTCAATGTGCTATTAATACGCTTGTTTTAAATCAAGAATATTTTCATCAACAAATGAAATGCAGATAAAGAATTCATATTGAACATTGTTTGTTGTTCAATTTATACAACGAAACAAAAGAGATGTCTAGAGTCTAGGCTACTCTAGCTCTAGCTTTTTTGTGATCAGAAATTTTCCTTAAAATAAGCATTATTTTCTAAAAATAAATCACGGAATAGCTATATCTACTGTGAATGAATGCATCCATTAGTTAGCTGAAGTATAATTGGTTGGGAGAGAAGAAAGACGTAGTGTTTCTTGTAGCTATCTATTTATATAAATAGATAGCTACAAGAAACATATCTATATCTATATCTATATCTACAGTACAGAACAACTCTTAATTCAATTTGATAATAAATTAATATTGTAACTAAATGATAATTTACAGTGATACAAATTGCCATTTAAAAAAATACGTCGGTTTACAGTTTTAGTTTTTATAACTTTACTGGAAACCTTGTGGATTTCTGTCAATGTGCTATTAATACGCTTGTTTTCAATCAAGAATATTTTCATCAACGTCATCGCTCAGAAAACATATTTTGTGTTTTTTTATTGTTTTGTGTACAGTTGTAGACTATAAGTATAATAGGTAGTTTGTCCCTCACCCGAATTTGCACAACATTATGCAGACATTACTCGTCTAACATAATTTTGAAATGATTAGTACCTAATAATAATATGTAAAAATCTGATGTGGCCAGGCACATGACTTTATCATACAATATATAAAATTAATAGTTTAGCTGCATGAGAATCACTACGTCATTAGAATAATAGTCACCGAAGGCGGAGTGTCGCCGTCGGATATGAGCGAGTCGCGCTATCTAGTTTTTGGCAGGAGCGACATCAACGTTTATTGTGTTGCTTTTTAAGAAATACGTAATTAAAAAAAAAGAAAATGATTTCTGTATGGTACCACTTTGACGAAACGTCAAGTTTAAAGGTGCGTTCCGATTGGTAGGTAATGGTAGCTAATGGCGGTGGTAGAATACGAAATTATAGTATTTCTTACATATCGTGATAATGACACATATTAGTTTGCATGTACATAAACATGAGTCACTATCAATTTTCTATTGGAAATACTATAACGGCGTCTGGTACCACTGCCATTATCACTAATGAAAACGCACCTTAAAAGGTAATCCAAATTCTGACAGATTTATATTTGTTCATAACACATCCCTACCAACATACTAAAATAAAACTACACTCATCGCTATACTTTATTTATAATTTTCTCAATGTATCGTTTTTAGAATTAGATATAAAGACGGGTTGATATTTCTTATCCACAAACAATCAAATTGGTGATCTTACTTTATTTGAAATTTGTATTTTATAATTTGCCGCACTACAGCGGCAACGTTCCATAGTGGTTCTCCAACCTCTGATGAGATCAGCTGTTTTCGAATATGACAACACAAAAAAATATTTGTCAAAATCCTGGCTACTATGTAATTTCATATCAATGCAGATGCGACCGATCTCGATCAAATAGAATTTGCTCTTGAAGCTAAACTATTAATTTTACCAAAAAATTTCATAGGCATAAATTATTCAAAATTTCCTCTACTTTAATTTATTAATTAACTATTTTGTCGAAATTACAGAAATGGCGGCTCATTTCCAAAATCCTTCAAAAAGGCTTAGAATAAACTAAAAAGCTAAACTATTAATTTTACCATAAAATGTCATAGGCATAAATTATTCCGAATTTCCTCTACTTTAATTTATTATTTAACTATTTTGACGAAATTAGAGAAATGGCGGCTCATTTGCAAAATCCTTGAAAAAGGCTTAGAATAAAGTACCAGTTCCTTTGGACCCTTTTTAACCAAAAGCTTTTCAGCTCTAAGTTAGGTCATGAAACTTCTAATTATGAACTTTCGTCCCGATACCTTTAGTAGTTTCTCCGGAAACGTCTCCACAAAAAACGGGTACACACACACGCACACACACACACACACACAGACATTTTTTTGTACCTTGGTCAAAAATGTTCAGGGGACCCATAAAGACCTATTTCCGCTAAAATCTCAATTTTTTTTTTTCGGCACGATTACAATACTTTATCATACTGCGTATGATAAAGTAAAAAACATGTATGTAAATATAAGTTCCCAATGACAAATGTATAGATTTAAACGTAAATATTTTCCATAGGGTCGGAACGATACATCGGACAGCAGTTCATACCAACCCAGTGGGCACTGGAAACCTCATTCATCGAAATGGTTAACAAAACCGCCCTGAGCACTACGATGACATTCCAAGAATTTCCATACCCACCGCATTGGACAGACAACGGAATGATGAATGTATTCACCTACCTACTTCCGTTATTGATCATTCTAAGCTTTACATTTTTATTCTCATCTATCTTAAGATTAGTGGTAGAGGAGAAATCTTCAGGAATAAAAGTATGTAGCTTATGAATATATGATATTCTTCTATAGGTTGCCTACTGTGTATATTATTTTCAGCAATTAATGAAAATTAATGGACTGAAATCATGGGTATATTGGTTCGGATGGTTCGTCAATGGATTTTCCATTTGTGTTTTCTCGGTATTCGCAATAGTTGTTCTTTTGACCAGTAAACTTTTTCACGATGAGTTTGCTCCACTTGAACATGCAGATTTTGGACAGTTGATGGTTCTCTTGCTACTCTATTGCACCGCAACGATAAGTTTTATTTTAGCTGTCAGCACATTATTTCAAAAAGGTATTAACACAAGTATTCCGTACAGTAATTTGGCCTAGGTTAAACATAATGCAGCTGTCAAATGCTATTAAATCAAACATGTGGTAGATCAAAATGTTTTCCAAAGACGTTATGGGGCGTGTTAGAATGATAAATAGTTGTTGTCTTTTGCGTAAAACCAAATTGACAACAATTAATTTATGGGCAAATTTTGTGTGACATTTTCTATTTGGACATTTTCAAAATTTATGTAAAGTTATTAACTTCTAGCAGAAAAAATACCGCATTGAACTTTTTCTATAACACATCTTGGCGCTGCTTAACGCCAAAGTCTAATAAAATACACTATCGACCGATACTTTTAACACCCCATAACTTCTTAAAGAACCACGTTTGCTAATGCATGTTTATCTTAATCAGTCCCATTTGACACCAGGAATCTGCGTATACCGGGTGATTCAATTTCGAGTCTCACCAAGGGGATCTCGCTTATTAGTGTAGATAGAGTTTATGTTTAAATTTGACAAAGTTTCGTATTTTTGTGCTAATCAATTATCTGAAAAGAAATTTAAGCTATCATTTTTCATTTTGATGATATCCACAAAAGACTGAAATGTTAAGATATCGTTTTTAGTTTTGTATTCAAAACCAAATGTAGCTAAACATTTGAAACAAAAACATTCTACAGGTACTTTTTAACAAGGAATGCAGTGTCATTTTTTAATTTGAAATAACATCAAAGATGGCGGTGTAACCATGACCAACTTTTAGTTATGACCCACTTAATAGTTAACAGATTTTACTCATCCATATTCTTGTAATTAACTGGCGTATTGAACTAGTAATAATTTTCAGCTTTATTGGCGATGATCTCGGGAATTATATTCTCGTTTGTCGTATACCTAACCTTCATAGCATATGCAGCCAACATGAAAGTCATATCCCTCGGTATGAAGTTATTGATATCTCTACTACCAAATATTGCTTTGTACTATGGAATTGGTATTGTATCGGATGGTGAAATACGAGGTAATTAATTGTTTTTTTTTATTGGGCGAATAAGCCGAATTGTTAACTCACTTTACGTTGTTTTACCAGTCGAGCCCACTGAAAGCTAGAAAGTATAAGTGAACATATGAATAACACAATTTTGTTTTACAAGTCTTAACACCGTTACATTTGAAAGTTTTGACGAGCTTATTGCAACCCCTATAACTGTAATACTAATAATTTATAGGGCACTCAGTTAGTTGGACTGAACAATCTCGTAACAGCAATGATGACATGAACATGGTAAACGTTGCCATGATGTTAGCTTTCGACACCATATTTTACATTTTCTTAGCCTGTGCATTTGACACCGATCCTACAGGCAAATATAGAATTACAGCCTATTGCAAAAAGTCAAATAAGGTATGCAAATATTCCCTTCATGGGTATATTTAAAAGTAATAAACCGGTGCTTTTAGGGCCTTATATATTTACTGAAAGATAGAGTATTCGGCAAACTTCGCGCAAACAAGAATATGGAGACGAGTAATAAAGAAAAGGTATCCCTAAACGTAGAGAAATATATTGAAGATAATGAAAACGGACGGGTGCTTCTCGAAATAAGTAACTTAAGAAAAACGTATAGACAGGTAGTAGCTCTCAAAGACCTGGACATCAAAATCTATTCTGGCACACTAACAGCTCTATTGGGACCTAATGGTGCAGGAAAGACAACAACAATGTCCATATTAGCTGGTCTAACTGAAGAAACATGTGGTAGTATTGTATTATCGGAGTCCGATGAAGAAGATCTGACAAATAGACAACTGGTATCAATTTGTCCACAAGAAATATTGCTATTGTCAGACCTCACCGTAAAAGAACACCTTCAATTTTTTGGACTGGTAAACCTCAATATTACACTATTTGTACCGCTTTCATTAACATCACCAATTTTAGCTCAAGGGGTTAACTTTTGAGGAAGTGAACACAGAAATCAAAACGCTTCTAAATAACAGACTAAATTTGTATGAAAAAAGGCACGAATTAGTAAAAAATTTGTCTGGTGGAATGAAGAGGAAATTGGCAATCGGAATAGCAGTTATGGGCAGACCAAGGATCTTGATACTCGATGAGCCAACTGCTGACATTGATCCTGATGGTAGGAGAACTATTTGGGATTTAATATCTGATTTGAAAGGCGACACAACCATATTGATGACTACTCATCTAATGGAAGAAGCGGAAGAATTGGCCGATAGAGTAGCGATCATTGATAACGGTGAATTGGAATGCTATGGAACTCCATTTTATCTTAAGGATAAATACAGTAAGTATGAAGTCAGTCAAAAATAGACACATATTCAATATTTTAACATTTTAGATGTTGGATTCCACTTGACTGTAAATGGCACAGAAGCCTACAAAAATGACGTTAAAAATGATCACTCCGATAAGGAAAGTGTTCGAAATCTGCTGCAAGGTATAGAAGTCAACAGAGGTCCTTTGTTTATTTCTGATTACAAGTTATCAGTTGGAATGCTTGAAGACATACTCCACCAGTAAGGTTTTTGCTTTTATATCCAATTGCTGTTTAGTAATGAGGTAATTTGTGCTGTAGAATACGAAGAAAGAAAGAATCGAACTATGCGCTGATTGACCTGAGTAATGCGGATAAAACATATTCTTCATTATCACTATTATCAGGTAAGACTACAGAGCATGCACAGAACACCGCAAAGTCAGAGATATCTTGTCAAAGAACTAAGCCGCTGGCTACTCAATTCCTTTCATTATTGAATTTGGTATTTTGCAGATAACAACAAGAAGAAGAAGTCATGTTTAAATCGTTTATATAGGAAATTTTTTATTACGGCAATGAAGAAATTTTTATTTTTAAAGAATGCACCACTTAAATGGTTTCCAATGGTAAGTACTTAATATGCTTGTCTTTTTTTATCGTGTTATTTCTGCTCACGTGATCATTGTGTTTACGCTCATGCGCACGTTTAAATATGCACGTTGATTTCATTTCAAATACGCACACGGGAGTTTTTTATCTATGACTATCTAATCCCCAGTAGCTTTGTACAAAAATGACAGTTCTTATGAATAATGATTTTTTAACACCTACGTAGCTGGCAATTAGTTGACAATTTATGAGTCGAGGATAAAACGTTTTTGACTCACACTAAATGGTAAGTTCGGTAAAGTTGATCATTTGTATGCTAATTGCCTAAAAAAAGTTTCAATAATAACTGAAATTTTGATTTTTTCGTGAAAAGGCTATAAAACTGAACATTTAACTGATTCAAATAATGCTAAATCACTCGAACCGGAAAAGAATGGTTTTAAAGAATTTAGTGTGATTATGTTTTGCTAATCAATGTTTTGGGATGGAAAAAGGTGGTGATAATAGTTTCAAGGTCACCGTGGATAATGCAGTTGGTAGTATACTACCATGTTAAAAATGCGACTTTCTCACCGCACCAGTTATTATAGAGTAAGAAACTAGGAGAAGGGGAGATACTCAATAGACCATGTTTCGTTCTATTATATGAGGAACACTTTTAATATTAGTAATTCTGCTTAGAATTGATGTAGTACTATTTCTACTATCTAAGAAATCGACTGACTGGTGGTGATGCAAATTTTTTTTAAGGTGGCCATCTTCTATTTGCTGGTCCTCCTTACATTTGCGCTTGGGAATAAGCCCTTATTCAAGGATGTATCTCAAGATGGACAAACCTTGAAATTTCAACTGGACACCTACGGTTCTCAGCATATCTACTACAGCATACATAAGGCAAATTGTGAGTTACAACGCATATACGAAAGCATGGTAAACAAGCAAGGCAGTTCTGCGATCCACACTGAAAACGTCGAAGAAGGTAAAGATAACAAAATTCAATATTAACATATAAATTTATAATGCCTATTACATTTAAGAAATATTGGAAAGAGAACAACGAAACCTTGCAGAGTATAAAACAAATCTAATAATGGCGAGCGAGTTTACAAGCGAAGATGGTGTCTTAACTCATATAAAAGTAATGTATGCCAATCAGGCTGTCCATGGCGCACCAATATCATTGAATTTGGCCACAAATGCGCTGATAAAGCTAATAGCAGGTGACGAGTACTCAATAATGGGTTCAAACACTCCACTGAGATCCGTACGTACGAAGAAACAACATGTGGAGCAGTCTAAATACCACAACCTACTACTGTGGACCACCATTCTACCATTGGGAGCATTATTTCCAGCTATGATCTCGTTTTTGCTACCGACAATAGAGAGAAACAATTCCGTAAAAACCATGTCATTCATCTACAACATGACATTCAGTTGCTATTGGCTTACTAATTACGTAATTGATATTTTCACATACGTAATTATAATTCTTCCAGTCATTATTTCAATGTGGATGGCATCACTAGTGGGGCTGCTTGCGTTGGAAACTATGGCCATTGGTGAGTAGGGACCCATGTCCCAAATTAAACTTAAATTAATTTAATTAAAATAGTTTTAAATTCTAAGGTTTTTGTTTGTTTCAGTAATGTTCCTGGTCATATTCGTGATATATGGCATTACCATCATTCCTGTAACTTACCTCATATCTACATACTCAAACTCAGTGGCCAGGGCTTGTGCTTCATTTCTAATGCCAAATATATGCATTACTACTATGTTTGTTGGCGTGGCATTGACATTAGAAACGAGTGAGGATGACAAAGCCAGTACGGTGCGCTCATTGTTTGCCCTACACCCACACTTTACTTTCTCTTATCTACTGTCCAAATTTTGTATCAAGGTGGTTGAAAATCACAACTGTGATAACGAAAGTTGTGACCATCAGCGTGCTTACATTGAGTGGGATCTTTACATGATATGCACCTTTGGTAGCGCACTTTTTTGTCTTTTGGTCGTAATGTTTTTGGATTCAGGTTTATGGAAACAGATGAAAGCTTTTAAAACTGCAAACCCCATTAGTTCATTAGATAATAAGAACATATCAATAAAGGCAACCGAAGTGACAAACTCTTACGGAGGCGTTATCGCTTGCGGCAACAAGAACACTTTAGCAGTGGATAAACTGAGTTTTGAAGTAAAACGGAAAGATTGTTTTGCTTTGCTCGGAAATAATGATGCAGGAAAAAGTACCACCTTGAGGATGATCACAAAACAGGAACTGCCAATAGAAGGGACATTAGCTATCAACACGGTAAGACTAACAAAATTGTAAACATATTTCCCATTCTTTGACTACAACTTCCTCCAGCATTTAAAGTCTAATAAGCATTTGGACGTATACAGGCTGTCTCACGGAACGTCATGTACTATCGTGGCCATATATTATGTCCCCTTTTTTGACGTCCATTTTCTCCAAAATCTAGGGGCAAAAAAATCGAAAAAATTCTGATGTTGTCCTTGATTAATATGCTACAACTCATAAAAATTAGAAAGCTGTATATGTTGGCGTTTTCGCGATTTTTCCAAATTGAGAAGAATTGGCGCTGTTTTAGCCCCGTAATTTTCATTCGTTTAACTTTAGCAATTAATTACTCCGGAAATAATTCATAGATTTCAACGGATTTTGTAAAATAATTGGATTAGTGCTTGACCCACAAAAAGCTAGATTATACAGTGCCAGCAATTCCTTTATTAGAAGAGCTAGAATAATGAAATATAGACTATAGGCTACCCACTAAGTCATAAGTTTAAAGTTTATTACATAATCATTGTTTATCTTGCATCTTCCCTACAAAATATCGAACTCGATCATCTTCAACTGAAGCATCTCATGATTGCTGCAATTGAGGCGGCGCACTTCGGTCTTTGAGGCCAGCGGGGGAAGGGATCGACAGCGACGCTGCCAGTGGACAGATTACAGAATTAAAAAATAATGGCAAAATGAGTCAATAAGATAACAGAACCACGAACAGGCATTTGGAAGTCCCATGGGAATTTTTGGCCATTTAAATCGGGTGTCGGGATTACCATTTAAAATTAATGAGTGATCTGCAAAATATTCTACGTGTCTACAAATTTACGATGCTAAAGCTGTAAAAGTCTTTTGATATTTTTAATTGTATAAAAACTGAAGAAAACAGAAACGCCAATAGATAGAAGAGATTTCTCTCGTACCGGGTCACATATTATAATCAAAATTATGCAAAAATTAAGAATTTAATTGTTAGTTAAAATTACTACCTGGACAAGTTATCGTTCTTTTTGTGTATTGATAATAAGCTGCCCCAGTTCTCTCAGCTGTGTCGGTTCTCTCCGACCTGCCAGCACCGCTAACGCCTCCCTTCCCCGCAGCACACCAAAGACCGTAGAGCATCGGAGTTTCAGCACGATCTTTTGTATGAAAAATGCAAGATAAACAATGATCATGTAATAAACTTTAAACCTATGATTTATTGGGTAGCCTATAGTCTATATTTAATTATTCTAGCTCTTCTAATTACGGAATCCTGAAAGTTTGTTCGGCTTGATTTTTAAGCATTTATACTTTTTAAGCAATTCATGTTTTTGAAGGATTTACAGCGATTCTTTAAGGTTTCGTTTAAATCGGAAATACGGTTATAATTTTCAATCGGCTATTATATATGCATGTTTAAGTTTATGCATTAAAAACATTCGTTAAAGTAAACTTTTACCTTTACTAATAAAATAATTAAAAAAATACCTGGCTCAATTCTGTCAAGTCTAGGTGACGAATATAGGTGTCTTTTATTTGATCGCAAGCCAGCAATAATTTTAAAATACGTCACCTAGACACCAGAATTGCACTGGATGTTTTTTGTATTGTCGGCAAAGGTTCCAAGTTCAGTTTAACTTATAATTTGAATGGAATGCATAATAAACATTTTGGTGTAAATCTGACGAAATTATCTTTGGTTGACAAAAATTTGGTGCACGAGTTGTTTTGGGCACAACGAGCGTAGATAGCAGCGACATTAAACGTACATAAATTTCGAAAATTGCGGTTGTCATCTTAAAATATAGAGTAGTTTCGTATTCAACAGGTAGTACTTGCGGCAAAATTCTCAAATACTATTGACGGGCGCCAATAGCGATAGCCTTATTTGACACTTGTCACACATGTCAATGTGTCATGTCAATATCATCAATCATTGAAAACTAAAAGTTTGTGATAACGAACGCAAAGTAAAAACAATAAAACGCATAGTAAGTGTTGACAAACTATTTTCTGCGTTAAAAATAAATAAAATGATTTAAGGGCATCCTTGGATATGGATATCTTGGAGGGTGGGACAATTCCCACAGCACCTAGGCCTCATTAGGCCCCTTTTTCTAACCTCCGAGGGGTTCATACTAACCTCTGAGGGCGTCCTTAAAAGAAGCATTGAAGCTATTCTTTTTTCAAAACTATTTTATAATCCGTATTTTACACTTAATGTCGACTTTAGTAATATAATGTGTACGAAGCCGCGAAAGTGATTATTTTCCGGACCGAGAGGAATGTTTTTAGTTACAATTAGATCAGATTAATTTTTTCACCAATACCTACATTTGCTGGAAACAAGTAAAACTTGTTTTTCTTATAGACGCCATATTGGTTTGACACATACTATGTTTTACAAGCCACAGAATTTCTGAAAATCGTAAAGCGCTATGAAAGTACACATTGTGAAACAAAGTATAATGGACTGATTCCAGTTTTTATGCAAAAATTTAGCTTGCCTTGAAAACAGTCTTTATTATTGATTTTTCAAAAATATCGCAGTTCGGAAAATGCGTCGGAAATGGTCAACCCCTAAATCGTGTACATTTTCCATTCTAACTAATGAAGTTAATAAATAATCCCAGTCTTTAAGTAAAAATAAACTTACGGAATTACGGAATTACGAGAACTTGTAGCGTTGTTCAAAACACCACTACAGTTTGGCTCCATACTGAGTTCAATTGTTTACCAATGTCTGCATGAAATACATCACATTCAAGGTAAAGGTTGATTACATGTTGCATGCATTCCGCTTTTCGATTATTCGTTTTAATAAAATACGTGCAAAAAAATAATTGTGTTATCACTGCTCCTCTTTGTAACCAAATCCGGAGACTTACTGAATAGTTTCTCTTTTAGGAGAAGATTGGTTACTGCCCACAGGATCATGCGATGATTGGGGATCTCACCGGGAAACAAATGTTGCGGTACTTTGCTCATCTTCAAAATTATAACACTTCGGAGACCGAAATTGATGAATTGTTAGATGATTTTGGTAAGCCCTTTCAACACAGAACCAGCTTATGTTAAATTTCACGTTTTCCCATACTTTACGTTAAATCCCATGCTATGAATGTAATAAAACACACTATTTCTTTTTGTAGGTTTATCACAAATAGCCAACCGTCTTTGCAAAACGTACAGTGGAGGCAACAAAAGAAAACTTAACACTTGTATTGCCTTCATAGGAAATCCCCAAATCATAGCACTAGACGAACCGACTACAGGTGTCGATCCAGATGGTAGAAGGAAGATCCATGAACTAATTAAGAATGCAAAAGGGTCTAGTAGCATTGTGTTTACGTCGCACAGCTTGGTCGAATGTGAAACTCTGTGTGACCATGTAGCAATTATGAAACAGGGAAAGATTGCAAACAAACGGAAAGCCATTGTCGATATAAAAGAGGATTATGCCTTTGGCCACATAGTTCGAATAGCATTAAACCCAGCCCACAAGATCCAGGTGATAACATTCTTGGAGGAAGTACTTTCCGAAGAAAATGTGGAAATACTTGACGCTCGAAGTGTAAGTCGAAACATCGATAAGCGTCAAAAAACTCCTAACTAGCTTTATCATGCATTGGTGAACTGCAAAAATAGTTTCTGGTAATCAACCATCTTAAAAGAAGTTTAACGTGTTCACGTAGTTTATAGGTAATTATTAAAGGTTAACCGCTAAAGCACCTTGCGTATAATTTATAATAATAAATTGCCTATGATTGGCAGTATTTGCTTTTGTTTAACGAAATTGCTAGAATATAATGCTTTTAACGACAGCAATAGCAGACTTAGATGCAATGGTTCATCATTTTGCTCAACTTAAGTGCAAAATGAGGCAAAAAATCATCGCCTTTTTAATTAGAAAATATGAAGTAATTTTGATTCCAAACATTCATTACATCATATTGAAAATAAGTATGTAGAAAATACAATGCTTACCCCCATATTGCGTGCGCCAGAATTCATAATTGCTGACATTCGATGATTTACTATTTTATTTTTATCAATTTTGACGCACGGTATAATCCGGAAACAATTTTGCGAATAGGTTAGGATCGTTATGAATGTCTCTTCTCAACAGAACGCGTCACGTACAGTCATGGAAATAAGTATGTTCGTATCGCTATTGCACGATTTGAAAATAGTATGTCGGTTATATATTCGTGTACTGTGCTCCCTCGACCCGGCCGCTTCGCAAAAAGTGATTTTTGGATGGAACTAATGTAACGGGATTTAGTTTATTTTGAGCATGTCCGATTTTTTCCTTAATGTGTTACCTTCAATGCAACGTAACAAATGTAATATGACCACTACAGTTAAGTTTACGAGTAGGTAATGCATTTAATTAAATATATAATTACTTTTATAATAATATTAATGAACATGAAATTTGATTATATGATACGAAAATCTCATATTAAGATATTGTGTAATATCACGACACATTATATAAATTTATTTTATCTAATGAACATATTAATTACGTAAGGTTATCACTGAATACAGACTATTTCAGAATTGTAATATTAAAATATATTCACTAAATTTAATTTAAATTTATATTTAGGACGGAGCATGTCTTTTGTATGAAGGGCAATGGAAATATTTTATCTGTATTTACTTTACAGCAGTTAATGTTTCAATAATCTTTTATGAGATCTAATACATGCTTGACAACCAAAATAATTAAAATTATAGTAATAATATATACCAACGTTTCTACGTTATGTCCGACGTGTCTACCGCCAAAAATTCAGAAACCAAATTACTTTTTCAATTCATTAAAATAAAAATCAAACTTATAGCCGTTTGAATTATTTACAGTATCTTATTTTAAACGGCTCCAAGTTCTGAAGGAACAGAAAACCAATAAGACCTTATGACCATTACTTTCTACTTTCAAGAAAAAAAAAAACATTTTGGTATTTTATTTTGTTCATTTGTTAATTCCAATTATCAAAATTTTAATAAAAAATAATATTTTTTATTGTTGTAAAAAATAATATTTTTTATTGTTGTAATATGTATTTATCGTGTTACATCTTTGGTTTTGCATTGTTTGATTAGAAAATAAATCTTTCTAACGGCTCTACAGAAGTTTTATTGTAATATAGTTCCAGTTCAATAAGCACACATTTATCATTTACAATATATTAGCTAGAAAATGTTTCGAAATTTTACTTCTAAATTTCCTAATAAATTAAGAGGCATGCATTAACAATGATAATAAGTTAAAGATAACATTTTGACTAATGAATTGTATACTGTAAGCTTAATTAAAATGCATTTACATAAAAAATAAGGGTCTTTTTAATTTCCAAACATTATAAACTATAACTGAAAAAGTTTAACGACATAATTTGTCAAAGTAATATTATAGGTTAACAATATGGTGACATACAGGCGGGATGTAAATTTTAAATAAATCAAATCGTACAGCCACAACCTAGATTTGAACCAACGTATTTTGCGTCGCTAGCACAATGTCAATAGCAATGCATGCCCCCAGGCATGCATATCATTTTTGTAAATTAGTGATATACATAATTGTCATTATTTTCAGTTGTAAGATATTTGAAACATATTGCTGTAAAGTAACTAAAACATAATAATGTAAAAAATGTAATGATACATGCTATACAAAATACAAACTCCTTTCTGTTTATTAGTTAAAAACTGCAAAATATCGTTGATGCTGAATATCTCAAAAACACCAGTAAATCACAAGTAACAAATTACAATAACCACAATTTTAAAGCAATTTATATTTAATTTATTTCTATTTTGTGAATAAATGTTAATACATATGTTAGTTCTGAAATAAACTTCAGTAAAAATATTGACAACAAGAAATTCATTTTTATATTTATTAATTCAAAAAATCTGATGTGGCCAGGCACATGACTTTATCATACAAAATATAAAATTAACAGTTTAGCTGCACGAGAATCTATTTGACTGAGATAAATCGTGTCTGCATTAAAATTAAACTAGTTAGCCAGGATTTGACAGATATTTTGATAGTCAATAGTATCAATAGAAGGTATTGTCAAAGCATCAGCATTTGACACTACCTACTGTCAGCAGAATAATAGTTGTTTATCTCACAAGTGCCGAAAGTACGGAATAGCGCGACGAGCGGTGATGCGGCGCGTCACCGATGGCGCAGCGTCGCCGTCGCATATGAGCGGGTCAAGCTATGTAGGTTTCGGCAGGCGTGACATCAACGTTTTTTGTGTTGCTTTTTGAGAAATAGGTATTTAAAAAAATCAAAAATGGTTATTTTTCTGAATAGGAAATGTTAGGTTTATACCACTTTTACGAAACGTCAATTTTAAAAAGTTAATTCAAATTCTGACAGATTTATATTCATTCATGTAGATGTCACATCCGTACCAACATACTAAAATATAACTACACTCATCGCAATACATTAATTACTTTCTCAATTTATCGTTGTTATAATTAGATATAACAACGGGTTGATATATCTTATCAACAAACAATCAATTTGGTGATCTTAATTTATTTGAATTTGGTATTTTGTGCTTTGCCGCACTAGAGCGGCAACGTTCCATACAAATAACTTATACTGGTATAATGCGCCTAGAAAGAGAAGTTGTTCAGCTTTCAAAGCGAAATGGAAGATACTCTATTCTATTTCTTTCTACAATCACAACTTGCTCTAAGCGCATGCGCGAGCACTACGCGCATGCGCAAATTAGGCCGCAACAGTGTTGTTTAAAATTCGCGGTCAAATTTAGTCAGCGCGCCTGCGCATAGCGAACCAAAACATTTTCGCCATCGCCTTTCATACGCGGAAAAATATAACATTGGTCGGATAGGGTAAGACGCAGGGACTGGTTCCATAGCGGTTCTCCAACCTCTGATGAAATCAGCTGTTTTCAAGTGTCACAGCCATAGACATTTCTGTGGTGACAGCACAAAAAAATATTTGTCAAAATTCTGGCTATGTATTTTCATATCAGTGCAGATGCGACCGATCGCGATCGAATAGAATTTGCTCTTGCAGCTAAACTATTAATTTTACCAAAAAATGTCATAAGCATAAATTATTCCAAAATTCCTCTACTTTAATTTATTATTTAACTATTTTGACGAATTTAAAGAAATGGCGGCTCATTTGCAAAATCCTTGAAAAAGGCTTAGAATAAACTACCAGTTTCTTTGGACCCTTTTGAACCAAAAGCTTTTCAGCTCTAAGTTAGGTCATGAAACTTCTAAATATGAACTTTCGTCCCGATACCTTTAGTAGTTTCTCCGGAATCGTCGCCACAAAAATCGTTTACACTCACACGCACACACACACACACACACAGACATTGGTGACGCGCCGTATCACCGCTCGTCGCGCTATTCCGTACTTTCGGCATTTGTGACATAAATAACTATTATTCTAATGACGTAGTGTAGGTAGTGTCAAATGCTGATGCTTTGACAATACCTACGATTTATCTCTATAGAATAGATTCTCATGCAGCTAAACTATTAATTTTATATATTGTATGATAAAGTCATGTGCCTGGCCACATCAGATTTTTACTTTATCATACGCAGTATGATGAAGTATTGTAATCATGCCGAAAAAAATTTGAGATTTTAGCGGAAATAGGTCTTTATGGGTCCCCTGAACATTTTTGACCAAGGTACAAAAAAATGTCTGTGTGTGTGTGTGTGTGTGTGTGTGTGTGTGTGTGTGTGTGTGTGTGTGTGTGTGTGTGTGTGTGTGTGTGTGTGTGTGTGTGTGTGTGTGTGTGTGTGTGGGTGCGTGCGTGCGTGCGTGCGTGCGTGCGTGCGTGCGTGCGTGCGTGCGTGCGTGCGTGCGTGCGTGCGTGCGTGCGTGCGTGCGTGCGTGCGTGCGTGCGTGCGAGCGTGCGTGCGTGCGTGCGTGCGTGCGTGCGTGCGTGCGTGCGTGCGTGCGTGCGTGCGTGCGTCCGTGCGTGCGTGCGTGCGTGCGTGCGTGCGTGCGTGCGTGCGTGCGTGCGTGCGTGCGTGCGTGCGTGCGTGCGTGCGTGCGTGCGTGCGTGCGTGCGTGCGTGCGTGCGTGCGTGCGTGCGTGCGTGCGTGCGTGCGTGCGTGCGTGCGTGCGTGCGTGCGTGCGTGCGTGCGTGCGTGCGTGCGTGCGTGCGTGCGTGCGTGCGTGCGTGCGTGCGTGCGTGCGTGCGTGCGTGCGTGCGTGCGTGCGTGCGTGCGTGCGTGCGTGCGTGCGTGCGTGCGTGCGTGCGTGCGTGCGTGCGTGCGTGCGTGCGTGCGTGCGTGCGTGCGTGCGTGCGTGCGTGCGTGCGTGCGTGCGTGCGTGCGTGCGTGCGTGCGTGCGTGCGTGCGTGCGTGCGTGCGTGCGTGCGTGCGTGCGTGCGTGCGTGCGTGCGTGCGTGCGTGCGTGCGTGCGTGCGTGCGTGCGTGCGTGCGTGCGTGCGTGCGTGCGTGCGTGCGTGCGTGCGTGCGTGCGTGCGTGCGTGCGTGCGTGCGTGCGTGCGTGCGTGCGTGCGTGCGTGCGTGCGTGCGTGCGTGCGTGCGTGCGTGCGTGCGTGCGTGCGTGCGTGCGTGCGTGCGTGCGTGCGTGCGTGCGTGCGTGCGTGCGTGCGTGCGTGCGTGCGTGCGTGCGTGCGTGCGTGCGTGCGTGCGTGCGTGCGTGCGTGCGTGCGTGCGTGCGTGCGTGCGTGCGTGCGTGCGTGCGTGCGTGCGTGCGTGCGTGCGTGCGTGCGTGTGTGTGTGTGTGTGTGTGTGTGTGTGTGTGCGCGCGTATGTGTGTACTCGATTTTTGTGACGATGATTCCGGAGAAACTACTAAAGGTATCGAAAGTTTTATGACCAAACTTAGAGCTGAAAAGCTTTTGGTTCAAAAGGGTCCAAAGGAACTGGCTGTTTCCTCTAAGCATTTTTCAAGGATTTTGCAAATGAGCTGCTATTTCTGTAATTTCGTCAAAATAGATAAATAATAAATTAAAGTAGA